>JAZHRO010000044.1:17647500-17917500 GCA_037157565.1 Thalassia testudinum | reverse complement strand
CTATCTATCTGTCTGTCTGTCTATCTATCTATCTATCTATCTCTCTATCTATTTGTCTATCTATCTCTCTATCTATCTATTTATCTGTCTCTCTATCTATCTATCTATCTATCTCTCTATCTTTCTATCTATCTATCTACCTCTCTGTCTATCTGCCTATCTATCTCTCTGTCTACCTATCTATCTATCTATCTATCTATCTCTCTGTTTATCTACCTATCTATTTGCCTGTCTATCAATCAATCAATCAATCTATCTATCTATCTATCTATCTGTCTATCTATGTCTCCATCCATCTACCTATCTATCTGTCTATTTGTCTCTCTATCTATCTGTTTATCTGTCTATCTATCTCTCTATCTATTTGTCTATCTCTCTGTCTATCTGACTATCTATGTATCTGTCAGTCACTCTATCTGTCTATCTCTCTATCTGCCTATCTATCCTTCGATTTATCTCTCTATTTGTCTATCTGTCTATCTGTTGTAGGATCTGCAAATCACAAGCACACTGGAAGGGGGGATGAATAGTGTGGGAAATAAAAATTGCAATACAAAACAAACCACGAAAACAAAGGCATAAGATATATAGTGGTTCCCCCCACTCAGGTACTCCACTACCTAAGTCTCCTAACTTAGGATTTTTAACATGATTCCCTCAACTCAGAGGAAATCAATTTACTAATATCAGAGGTAATTAATGGGTTACCTCAACCCAATTACAAGATATAAAAAAAAAAATAAAGATACAGGTGTAAGCAAAATGTAAATAGAAGCTTACAACTATTTCCTAAGTCTCCAACAAGAATATATCTTATAGTAAGTATAACCAAATCTAACAAGAAAAACTAAGGCGTAAAACAAATGATTGAATATAGAAAAACACGATCGCCTTTGATGATTTGTTGCAAATGGTGAGAGGCCTTGAAAGATATTCAACAAAACAAACTCTCTTTTAGCTTGAAAATTGAGAATTGAAAGTGTAGGCAAGAGTATAATTCTTTTTTAGAGATGTGCATAAAATAACACTCAAAGAGTGCTTATATAGGCCACTAATCACCTCTCCCAAGAATTCTAGCCATTAGGGGTATTTTACGAACATTAGAAATATGGTTAATTGCAAACTAGCCATTCAGACTGGTCACAATGGTTAGTTGGTATTGGTATTGAACTCTTCGTACCAGTACTGACTACATATAGTTAGTATAGCCAAATCATTGGGTATCGGTACTCATTGTGAGTACCGATACTTGTGATGCACAGACTTGGGTCCTGTGACCTACATGTACCGGTACTCATGATGAGTACTGGTACTTGTAACACACAGACTTGAGTCCTATGACCTACATGTACCGATACTCATGATGAGTATCAGTACTTGTAAGTTCTAGGCAAAAACCCAGTTCACAAACTGTGACCACTTGATACCGGTACTCATGATGAGTACTGGTACTTGATGTTCACAGTTTGGAACTTAGGTCCAAACCTGTGCCTAGCAAGTACCAAAGATCATTTGTGTGAATCAATTAGAGAAATCGAATCTACTCTAGGCGACTTTGTTTTGAAAGAGTCGATTTTGAGTTAAAAATTGAGTAAATGAACGATATTCTGAATCCTAGTTATCTCTACTTTGATTTTAACACCTATATTATGTTTTACTTGTTTGGAGACATACAAAAATTCTAAGATACAATAAAAACTAAAGTCTTCAAAACTTCTTCCTTCATGTGTAATCTTTTTGCTTGCATCCACAGATTCTTTTGACCTGTAATTACTTCAAAAACATATTAGAATTTAAGACGGTTTGTTAACATCAAAACACAGAATAGAGATGGAACTAGGGTCTAACAATCTCCCCCTTTTTGATGCTTACGAAACAAATAAGATACTCATATTAAAAATAAATAGAGACTTAATAAGAGAAGAATGAAAAACTATACAAGAGAGTGAAAAACCTCCCCCTCAAACTAAGCTCTCCTTATTTTAGATATGAAGTATCCATTCATTTCATTTCTCCCCCTTTTAGTCAAGCAAGCAAAAAAAAAGAGCAAATACCATAAAGCATGACAATATCAAACAAGCTCATATTATCAAAGAAAGCATCAACTTTCATAATGTGATAAAGTTCATGACACAAAAGAAATATTAAGTGTTACGACCCAGTTCTCGAATCCCTACAGGACATGAGAATCAGACCGACTCGACTGATCCCAAGACCCAATCATCCAACAGGAAAGTAATCAAAAAGCAGCAAAATAACCCACATTCACCATGTAAGTAACTAACAGTAACAAAAGTACAGCAGTAAAGAAAAGAACTACTATAATACATACCTTCACAACAGTAGAGAATTAAAACAGGTATAGATATATGATGCATACAATAAAGGAGTACAAGTGTAACAGAATATACTCACTACAACAGAAAAACGGTACCGCAAGTACAACACAAGTAGAACTACTAGGCTCTACTAGGCCCAGCACCCTCCGTAGCAGCAGACTCTGGCTGCTCAACACCTAGTCCTAAAAAGGTGACAAAGGTGACACATCAGCGAAACGCTGAGTAGAGTGGCAACCAGCGAGTCAAGAAAAATAGTAAAGGTGAACAAGTAGCTGTTATTATTATTATTAATTTTTTCTTTCTTTATTCCTCTATTTACTCATTCTTGAATTATTTCTCAGATCTTTCTCTTGATCTCAAATGTTCCTTGTGGGAACGATCTTGAGTGCAGTCTTTTCCGAAAAGTAGAAGTAGCACATAGGGCTCTCCTGGCCGGGAGAGTCCCCTGTGGTGGTCCTACCCTCAGTCAACCACCCCAAGGTTGTTGACAGCGTAACGGTGACTACGGCATGCACGATAAATGCATGGGTAGCTACTCCGCACTGGTACGCGGTCAGTCCTTTCCGTTAACGGGTGTGCCCAAAGCATAGCACGGAACCAGCATAGGGCAGAGCCCTCTCAGTAATAGGGGTCTAGCCCCTCCACAGTAACCAAACAGGGGTATTGCCCCTCCACAGTCAGCGCACCCTCGCCTGACTACCCTAGTTTGCCCAGTGGGCCTAACAAGTCGGTGTAGGATGGCTAGCAGAACCTCGGGGCCCATGGGGTGGCTAGCGCTCTCTCTACACTAGTAGCTCTCCCCGGTACTGTGTACGCAAGGGCCAAAAGTTAGTACAAAGTGGCCAGACCTAACCCTGGGTCCCTGGGGCGGCTAGCTCTGCTCTGCAATAAACAAGGGGCACAGTCGCTCTCCTTGGTACCCCGTACTCAAGGGACAACTCACTTCCCCAATTCCATTCTATTTACCTTTCAGGAGCTCCACTACAAATTCCCCGTAGGGTTCATACTCATATTCTCTAGCCAACCCATTTTAGGTTTTATCGTTTCAGCTTTATTCTCTTATAGCTTGTGTTTCCAATATTTAATATCCATTCATATACAAGCAGCTGTTATCCAATTACAGGCAAATATCATTATTCGATCTATCTTTCCAAGACTGCAATTCATGTATTCACGACATTTGTTTCAGTGTTTCTGTTCCTAGGTTTCAGGCCACACCCTAGGATCTATCATCCAATCTAGTTTTCCAGTCTTAGGATTCATGCCATACCATAGGATCTATCATTCAATCCAGTTTTCCAGTCCTAGGATTCATGCCATACCCTAGGATCTATTATTCAATCTAGTTTTCAGACCCTAGGATTCATGCCATACCCTAGAATCTATTATTTATCTCAAAGATGCATTAATGTTGGTAAATAACTAAGGGAAGCCACTCTACCCGCAAAATTGGGAGTAATGGGAGCATGATCGACAGGTCCACGTGCCTCCGCAACCCCTAGAGCCGCAATGGGATGAGATCCTAACATAAGGATCAATCATAAGAAACCTCTCAGAACAGGATACAAGTACTTTAAACAAATAGAGGAACAAATTCTGAGAAGAACAGAATCTCAAACGCGAAAATCAGACTTCGAACGGACCTTAAACGGGTCAAAAATGACAACTCTGCCTCAAATCAGACGTTTGGAACACCTTCTAGACATCATAAAAGATGGTCCAGGTCATACCTTACTTCTACGCTGCTCTTCAGACGTCCAGGATCCCGCTGAACCATCTGGGCCTAGTTCCAGACGTCCATCTATCACTCCAGACATCTGGAGACGCTCTCTGCCGTCGGGTGACTTGCCCAGATGTCTGATCTATGTGGGAGGGCGTGTCCTTGCGCCTTCCAGAAACGAAACCTGCATGCGTACGCAACCACTCTCAACACGACACGTCTCAGAGCTTTCGGAAGAATGGCCTGCATGGCCGAGTCCACAAGAAGGAGAAAGATGAGAATATCGTACCTTTCAGACGTCTGGATCTCACTCTAGATGTCCCCCGTGTCGTCTGGACGTAGGTCCAGACATCTGATTCTGGGAAATTTGCCAAAACCAGGACCTCCTCGCCTTCCGCATGTTGTGCACGACCGCGTCGCGCCGCGCTCGCCCGCCTGCTGCTTAAGCTGCAGCAGCACCGGGGTAACTTTCCCCAGGACCACGCTCCCGCTACGCGCCCGTTTGCCGACCCTAGGCTGCTCCGGCGAGCTCGCTCTCTCTTCCTCACGCGCTCTGCCTCTTCTCCCTCTCGCTGCACCTCCTCCTCCCCACGCGCACCCGGCAGCAGCTGCTGCCCTCGCTCTCTCACTCTCACGTTAACACTGGAAGAAGAAGGAGGAGACGGTGGAGTGGTGGGTGAGGGAGAGGGAAGGGAGGAGAGGGTATTTGAAGGCATTGGGGGAGAGAGAAAAGAAAAGAAGAACGCTTGCAGGTCAATGGGCGTAGTCTGCGCACGCACGCGCATAGACTCGCAATCGTACGCAGCAAAAATTTAATTCCAGATGTCTGGGAAGGCATCCAGATATCTGACCAGACGTCTAGACCAACTCTCAGATGTATTAAAAACGTTTGATGTCGTGGGTCTTAACAGCATAACAAACTCAAAGGAAGTTTCATCCCCGAAACTTGCGCTAACTAGGGTACGGAAAGGAAGAAAGATATACGCATAACAAACTCAAAGAGGACTGAAGCCAGTCCGAAAAGATGTACCCTCAAAGAGCTTCGGGTACTGCTCCAGCATCGCCACCTCAGGCTCCCAGGTAGCCTCCTCATACCGCTGGTTCTTCCATAAAACCTTCACCAAGGGTACTTGCTTCTGTCTCAGACTCCGGACAGCCCTGTCGAGAATCTGCATTGGCTGCTCGGGGTAGGTCAGGTCGTCACCCACCGCGACGCTCTTGTGACTCAGGACGTGACTGGGATCGGCGACGTACTTCCTGAGGTTGGACACGTAGAACACATCGTGCACACCAAAAAGCTGGGGAGGAAGGGCAAGCCTGTAAGAAACGGGTCCAACCTGCACCAAGACCTCAAAGGGTCCCACGAACCTCGGCGCGAGCTTCCCCCTCACCCCAAACCGCTGCAGGCCCTTCATGGGCGAAACACGAAGGAAGACGTGGTCCCCAACCTCAAACTGTACCTCTTTGCGTTTCCGATCTGCATAGCTCTTCTATCTGGTCCTGACATTGCGGAGTCGCCTGTGAATCTGCTCGATCACCTCCTGACTCTGTCGGATCAGCCTGGGGCCAACCTCCCACTTGGTCCCCACCTCAACCAAACTCAAGGGTGCCATACACCTCCATCCGTACAAAGCCTCGTAGGGTGCCATGCCTATGCTCGAGTGATAACTACTATTATATGCAAACTCTGCTAGGGGCAAGTCCTCCTCCCAAGAGCCCCTCTAGTCTAGTACACAAGCACGCAAAAGGTCCTCAAGTGTCTGTATCGTGCGCTCAGACTGTCTGTCCGTTTGGGGTTGGTAAGCTGTACTAAACCTTAATCACGTCCCCACGGCCTACTGAAACTCAGCCCAAAACTAGGATGTAAAACGAGTATCTTGGTCGGATACGATTTCCCGGGGAAATCCATGTAAACGTACCACGTTGCGGATATACCTCTCTGCCAACAGCGCTGGTCCCAAGGTGACTTGGATCGGCAAGAAACGTGCTGTCTTCATCAATTTGTCAACGATTACCCAGATTGCGTCGTGTCCTCGCAGGGTAACGAGCATGCCCACCACCAAGTCCATGGTGATGCTCTCCCACTTCCACTCTGGCACTAGAAGTGGCTGCAACGGCCCTGCAGGCCTCTGATACTGGACCTTCACCTGCTGGCACACTAAACAATGCTGTACGAATTCACCTACATCCCGCTTCATTCCCCTCCACCAAAAGTCGCGCCTCAAATCATGGTACATCTTTGTGTTTTCGGGATGTATGGTGAACCTAGAACCGTGTGCCTTAGTCAAGAGCTCTCTCAACAACTCCTCGTCCCTGGGAACACACAAATGTCCCCTCACGCGCAATACCTAGTCTGTAAAAGAGAAGTCTCCAGGGTCTCCTGACAGCACTCTATCACGTAATGACTGTAAGTACGGGTCAGCCATCTACCCTATGATGATGCGGTCTATCAGCTCTGGCCTCGTCTGTCGTGTCACAGTCACTGCCCTACAATGCTCCAGTAACTCTAGGGGTCACCAACTGCCCATCTCCTCCAAGAGGCTCCAACTCTGCGCCTGTAAACTGGCCAAGTGGGCAGGCGCCTTCCGACTCACGGCGTCAGCCACCACGTTGGCTTTCCTCGGGTGGTAGGAAATGTTGCAGTCATAGTCCTTCAGGAGCTCCAACTAATGTCTCTACCTCATGTTGAGCTCCTTCTGATCAAATAGGTATCTGAGGCTCTTATGATCTATGAAAATCTCAAAGGTCTCACCGTACAAGTAGTGCCTCCAAGTCTTTAGCACGAAGAGGACAACTGCCAGCTCCACGACGTGGGTAGGGTAGCTATGCTAATGGGGCTTCAGTTGCCGCGAAGCGTAAGCGACAACGTGACCCCTTTGCATGAGCACACCCCCTAATCCTTGCAAAGAGGCATCTGTGTACACAACGAACCCGCCACTACTATTTGGGATGGTGAGCACGGGAGCCGAAGTCAGCCTCTCCTTCAGCTCTTGAAAACACGCCTCACAGGCGTCTGTCCAAGTAAAAGGCACGTCCTTCCAAGTCAGCTGTGTCATAGGATGTGCAATTTGCGAGAAGCCCATGATAAATCGCCTATAGTAGCTTGTTAGTCCCAAGAAACTGCGGATCTCAGTAACTGTACGCGGTCTCTCCCACCTGAGCACTGCCTCAACCTTGGCTGGGTCACAGCTAAGCCATCCCCGGAGATCACATGTCCCAAGAAGGTCACCTCCCTCAACCAGAACTCGCACTTACTGTATTTGGCGTACAACCTACGTCACCTCAATGTGTCTAGAACCATCTGCAAGTGCTGTCCATGCCGCGTCTGATCTCGAGAATAGATGAGCACATCATCAATGAATACCACCACGAACTGGTCCAAGTATGGTCTAAACACCCGGTTCATCAAATCTATGAATGCAGCGGGGGCATTGGCCAACCCAAACGGCATGACCAGAAACTCGTAGTGTCCGTATCGGGTGCGGAAAACTGTCTTGGAGATGCCTGCCTCCTTGATCCTCAACTGGTGTTATCCAGACCTCAAGTCGATCTTGGAAAATACCGTGGCACCTCGCAGCTGGTCAAACAAGTCATCAATCCTCGGCAGCGAATACCTATTTTTGATGGTGACCGTATTCAACTATCTGTAGTCCACACAAAGGTGTAGGGTACCATCCTTATTCTTTACAAACAAGACTAGGGCTCCCCATGGAGACGCACTGGGCCTCACAAAGCCCTTCTCCAGAAGATCCTACAACTGAGACTTGAGCTCTCGCAGCTCAAGTGGTGCCATCCTATACGGTGATGTGGAGATGGGGCTGGTCCTCGATACCAGTGAGATCTCAAACTCAATCTCACGCTCGGGCGGTAGTCCTGGCAACTCGTCGGGGAACACGTCAGGGTACTCTCTGACCACTGGGATACTCTGAAAGTCTGCCACAGGGCTGGGCTCCGCCACCACACAAGCTAGAAAGCCCTCACACCCCTGGCCCAAAAGTCTCACCGCTCGAAGTGCAGAAATGCACCTAAAACCTCCGTCCACTGGCTGCCCATGGAGCTCGAAAGAAGGCAACTCCGGTATGGAGAAGGCGATCTCCCTCTCAAAGTAGTCCACCAAGGCGTGGTAAGTGGACAGCCAGTCCATCCCCAGAATTACACCAAAGTCCTCCATCTGTATCATAATCAAGTCAGCGGGAAGGTTGTGTCCCCCAACACTGACCTCGTAACCTATGTACATCTCCTCAGCTACAAACAGCTGACCACTCGGACCTCTGATCACGAACGGATCCTCTAACAACATGCAGTCCTGCCCCAAGCTAACCGCAAAACTGGCAGCGACAACGAGTGCGTAGCATCGGAATCGAAAAGCATGTAAACCAGTCTACCAGAAACTGAAGCTATACTTGCCACTGTTGATCCCAAAGCTCTGGCATCCCTGTGTGTTAGGGCGTTGATATGCCCCTCAGTCCTAGGTGCAGATGAAGCAGCCACACTCTACATCGGACAGGTAGCCGCTGGCCGGTACCCTCCCCGTGACTGCTATCCTCCTCCTCGCGCCTGGAAACCGCGGCCTCCTACTCACACTCCAGTGCTTGGCGCGGGAAGCATCTGCTGACCTCCGGCCCTAGACAGGCAGTCCCTCCTGATGTGGCCCGGCTGGCCACACTGGTAGCAAAGGGGGATTAGACTCCTGCCCTTAGTGAGTCCCTGCTGACGGCTAGGCAGGGGTCTATTGCTAGCAGCTGACCCCTATCGGGGGCCCCCAAAGGCCACTGATGGCCCCGCAAAATGTGACGGCTCTCCTGTGGGTGAAACATGTCTCCTCTCTCGTCGGCCCTGTGAGAAGTCTGGCTGATAGGGCCTCTTCCGCCCGCTGTCAGTGTCGTGTGCGGACGGGTTGGTCTCTTCGTATGTCATAGCTGCCTCCACCACCCTCGAGAACATCGGCAGCTTTATGTGTTTGACATATCCCCCGAATCCCAGGCTAGAGCCCCTCGGTGAACCTCCAAAGGTGCTCCTCCTTAGTAGCCACAGCTGTCGCTGCAAAATGAGACAACTCCAGGAAACGCGTATGGTACGCGCTCACGGTCATCGTCCCCTGGCAGAGAGTGTGGAACTCCCGTTTCCTCTGGTCCTGCCACGTCTGGGGGAAGTACTGCTCGCAAAAGAGGGTGACGAACTGGTCCCAAGTCGCTTCATCCCTCTCCTGACCCCTGACCGCCCTCCACCACCTGTGTGCCGTGCTCTCCAGCTAGTATGTGGTAAAGGCCACGCGACACTCCACAGGGGGCGAAGGGTGTCAAAAATCTTCTCGATCTGCTCGAGCCAGTCCTCCACCTCGGTCGGGTCCTCATCCCCCTTGAAGGAGGGGGGCTTCAGCTTCTGGAACTGTCCGAAAAGCTCAAAGTGGCGCTGAAGTGGAGATGCTGGCACCTCCAGGTAAAGAAGCCTAATGCTCGGAAGTGCCGGAGGAAGGTGAGGGTGGTGGAGGCCCATCCCCTCCCCCACGTCCAGCACCATGTCCATTGCGTGGTCCCACAGAGGACTCCTCCTCTGCAGCCCTAGGGAGAGGCACTCGTGGCGGCGGGTGGAGCTCCTCTCACACGATGTCCCATATCTGCTGGGTGAGGTCCTGGGCCTGAATGCCCGAGAGCAGTGGCTGGTCTACTGAGGCATCGGCCTCAACGCGCTCGCACCTCCGACCTCATCCTCGGCCACGTCCGCGACCCACCTCGCTACCTCCTCATCGAGGCATCTCCTGCTTGGAGACGCGAACACGGAACAGAAAAAACGTCAATACGAATCGATATCTAACGAAGAAGTCTAAAAACAGATGTCAAAAGGTACGTTGTGGTGGCTACTCTAGTTACAGGCACGTGAATTGGTTATTTTCCAGCCAGTTGGTTCACTTCTCAGGACGACCTTACTCTGATACCATCTTGTTACGACCCAGTTCCCAAATCCCTACAGGACACGAGAATCGGACCGACTCGACTGATCCCAAGACCCAGTCGTCCAACAGGAAAGTAACCAAAAAGCAGCAAAATAACCCACATTCACAATGCAAGTAACTAATAGTAACAAAAGTACAGCAGTAAAGAAAAGAACTACTACAGTACATACCATCACAATAGTAGAGAATTAAAACAGGTATAGAAATATGATGCTTACAATAAAGGAGCACAAGTGTAATAGAATATACTCACTACAACAGAAAAATGGTACCGCAAGTACAACACAAGTAGAACTACTGGACCCTACTAGGCCCAGCACCCTCCGTAGCTGCAGACTCTGGCTGCTCAACACCTGGTCCTGAAAAGGTGACAAAGGTGACACGTCAGCGAAACGCTGAGTAGAGTGGCAACCAGCTAGCTAAGAAAAGTAGTAAAGGTGAACAAGCTGTTGTTATATTTTTTTTTTTTTTTCTTTCTTTATTCCTCTATTTACTCATTCTTGAATTATTTCTCAAATCTTTCTCTTGATCTCGAATGTTCCTCGTGGGAACGATCTTGATTGCAGTCTTTTTCGAAAAGTAGAAGTAGCACGTGGTGCTCTCTTGGCCAGGAGAGTCCCTCGTGGGGGTCCTACCCTCAGTCAACCACCCCAAGGTCGCTGACAGGCATAACGGTGACTACGGCATGCACGATAAATGCACGGGCAGCCCCCCGCACTGGCACGCGGTCAGTCGTTTCCATTAACGGGTGAGCCCAAAGCACAGCACGGAACCAGTATAGGGCAGAGCCCTCTCAGTAACAGGGGTCTAGCCCCGCCACCATAACCAAATTGGGGTCTTGCCCCTCCACAGTCTGCGCACCCTTGCCTGACTACCCTGGTTTGCCCAGTGGGCCTAACAAGTCGGTGTAGGAAGGCTAACAGAACCCTGGGACCTGTGGGGTGGCTAGCGCTCTCTCTACACTAGTAGCTCTCCCGGGTACTGTGTACGCAAGGGCCAAAAGTCAGTACAAAGTGGCCAGACCTAACCCCGAGTCCCTGGGGCAGCTAGCTCCGCTCTGCACTAAACAAGGGGCATAGTCGCTCTCCTTGGTACTCCGTACTCAAGGGCCAGCTCACTTCCCCAATTCCATTCTATTTACCTTTTAGGACCTCCACTCCAAATTCCCCATAGGTTGCATGCTCATATTCTCTAGCCAAGCCATTTTAGGTTTTATTATTTCAGCTTTATTCTCATATAGCCCATGTTTCCAATATTTAATATCCATTCATATACAAGCAGCTGTTATCCAATTACAGGCAAATATCATTATTCGATTTATCTTTCCAAGACTGCAATTCATGTATTCATGAATTCGTTTTAGTGTTTCTGTTCCTAGGTTTCATACCACACCCTTGGATCTATAATCGAATCTAGCTTTCTAGTCCTAGTATTCATGCCATACCCTAGGATCTATTATTCAATCTAGTTTTCCAGTCCTTAGATTCATGCCATATCCTAGGATCTATTATTCAATCTAGTTTTCAGACCCTAGGATTCATGCCATACCCTAGAATCTATTATTTACCTCAAAGATGCATTAATGTTAGTAATAACCAAGGGAAGCCACTCTACCCGCAAAATCGGGAGTAATGGGGGCGTGATCGGCAGGTCCGCGTGCCTCCGCAACCCCCAGAACCGCAACGGGACGAGGTCCTAACATAAGGATCAATCACAAGAAACCACTCAGAACAGGATCCAAGTACTTTAAACAAATAGAGGAACAATTCTAAGAAGAACAGAATCTCAAACGTGGAAATCGGACTTCGAACGGACCCTAAACGGGTCAAAAATGACAACTTTGCCTCAAATCAGACGTCTGGAACACCTTCCAAACATCTTGAAAGATGGTCCAGGTCATACCTTACTTTTGCACTTCTCTTCAGATGTCCAGGATCCCGCTAAACCGTCTGGGCCTAGTTCCAGATGTCCGTCTATCACTCCAGATGTCTGGAGACGCTCTCCGCCGTCTGGTGACTTGCCCAGACGTCTGATCTGTGTGGGAGGGCGTGTCCTTGCGCCTTCCCGAAATGAAACCTGCACGCGTACGGAACCACTCTCAACATGACACGTCTCAGAGCTTTCGGCGGAACGGCCTGCATGGCCGCGTCTGCAAGAAGGAGAAAGATGAGAATATCGTACCTTTTAGACGTCTGGATCTCACTCCAGACGTCCCCTACTCCAGAAAGGTCCAGACGTCTGATTCTGGAAAATTTCCCAGAACCAGGACCTCCTCGCCTTCCGCCTGTTGCGCACGGCTGCACCGCGCTCGCCCACCTACTGCTTGAGCTGCAACAGCACCGGGGTAACTTTCCCAGGACCACGCTCCTGCTGCACGCCCGTCAGCCGGCCCTGGGCTGCTCTGGCGATCTCGCTCTCTCTTCATCACGCGCTCTGCCTCTTCTCCCTCTCGCTACACCTCCTCCTCCCTATGCGCACCCGGCAGCAGCTACTGCCCTCGCTCTCTCACTCTCACACTAACACTGGAAGAAGGAGGAGACGGTGGAGTGGTGGGTGAGGGAGAGGGAAGGGAGGAGAGGGTATTTGAAGGCGTTGGGGGGGAGAGAAAAGAAAAGAAGAACGCCTGCAGGTCGGTGGGCGCAGTCTGCGCGTGCAGACTCGCAATCGTATGCCACAAAAATTTAATTCCAGACGTCTGGGAAGGCGACCAGATGTCTGGACCAACTCCCAGACATCTTAAAAACGTTTGATGTCGTGGGTCTTAACATTAAGAGTCATAGAAATTTAACAATCTTAAGAGTCATACAAGCAACAACAAGCTTACATACTAAAAAACTAAACTAATTTCTACGACGTTTTCTAATAAGTGGTTGTTCATCCTCATCATCGTCGTTGTCATCATCATTGTCATCATCATCATTGTTGTCATCATTATCATCATCATCGTTACCGTCATCATCATCGTCGTCGTCTTCATATGGAACATTTTCTTCATCTTCTATGTCTTCTTCTTCCTCATCTTCATTGATAATAGGTTCTTTTTCTACGACAAAAGATGGATCTTGAAAGTGCTTCTGTCTTCTTTCACTGTATTCCAGAGGTGCTTTTGGTTGAGTCCGCTTCCTTTGTTTGGTTTATTGAGTGGAAGATGCAACATAGGAAAACTCAAGAGACATAGAAAGATCATGGAATTTGCGTTCCATGTGACAGAAGGCAAAATTCAGATTGGTTAAATTTTGGCCAATATAATTGAAAGTGTTGATCATATAGGGATCGGTGCCAGACTCATGAGATAGGTTCCTCCAAGGAGTTTCGGCTTCCGGAAAAGGATATGTAATGGGGACAAAAGCTGAAGATGATTTAGGAGGTGGATTAGAAGATGATTGAGCATTTGGATCAACTTCATCTTCATCATCACTAGTAGATTCCTCCCTAGCGGGTTTCACTCCCATTTTCCGGAGAGTAGTCCATTTGAAATAGACCACTTTTCTAAGAGAAGTGAAATTAGAAAGGTCAATTTTATTTTTATGAAATATGTGAGACACTAACATATCTAAGGGTAAAGCTGATGTACGGTAATGAGGTCCAAGAAAGTGATGAAAATCGTGTTCCAGTTGACCGAAAATCCTATAATGATAGCATAAACTAAGGGTAAAATGTCAACGGGAATTTTGTGCAAACTAGAATTTTTAGCCCGAAATTCCATGCTAAGATACAGAAAAGAACACGAGCAGAAAGAGTCATGTTGGGGTTAACCAATGCTTTGCCTTGGCAATTAGCAAGCAATAGAGTTTCATGAATTTTGTGAGTAGGAAATTGCTCCATAAGTGTGTTAAAAGGATGACCTTCATTAGGGCATTGGGTGATGGTTGATAAAAATTTAGGAGTAATGGTGATTTTTTGACCAAAGACTTTGGATTTTAAGACTAGATGGCCTCGATTTTCTTGTTCTTGGAGATTAGCAAAAAATAGACAATTAATGTCAGGGTAAACTCCAGGAACATTAGCAAAAAATGACTCATCAAAGAAATGCATAAGATGTTGTTTGTAAAGACAGGTAGTAAACTCATAGATTTGAAGAGAAAAATCTTTCCACTCAATAGGCCTACACTGATGGAGTTTTAGGCCTTTATACCAATCAAATTTTGATTTATCATCCTCATTGATGCAAAACTTGTGGAATGCATCTTGAGGTGCTTTTCCCTTACTTTTAGATTTTGGTGCCATCTGAAAACATACAACAACAAGAAATAGAAATACAATTAAAGATAAAGATCATGTGTTCAAGTAACAACACATTAAGCCTGCATGTACTGGTACTGGTGATTGGTACCAGTACTGGTTGGTTTCTGTCCCAACCAGAAATTCAAGCTAGTACCGGTACTCATCTTCAGTACCGGTACCTGCTCTGTAAAGCAGGCACTACTGCGCCCAGCGAGTGCTGGTACCGATGAAGGGTACCGGTACCATCTGGTACCAGATGGAAACATATTGTAGCAATAGAAATGACATCGAGAAAGAAAAAAAACATGATGTAAAATGACTCAAGGAAACAAGATTTGATGAGAAGAAAAGAATGTACCTAGGGTATGAAGATTGGAGATGATTCTTCTTCTTCTTGGCAAGGGCTTGGAGAGACTTGTGGTGGAACTAGGGTTTGATTGTGAAGAAATGAGGCAAGTGTTTGCACTTGACCTCTTTTATATGGTCATGTGCTTGTCACATGACCACTTAAGTGGTTGAGAGAAGAAAAATTGACAACTTAGGTGTTGATGAAATAATGTAGTCAACAACCTAAGTTAAGCAACCAAATTGCAAATAATCACCCTGGTATTTCCAGATATATGGAAATATTACAATTTACCCCTCTTTTAGTAAGCATGGGTAATTTTCAAGAAGGCCCTCATGAATTTTCATAAATACAAAGTTTATATCAAACAAAATGTTAGATTAGAATCACTTTTATTGTACAAAGTCCTAATTTTCTCCTTATAAAGTAGAATCTCTCTACTGCAAGAGGTTTTGTAAAGATGTCTGCCAATTGGTTTTGAGTGTCAATGAATTCTAATTGAATAGAGCCTTGAAGAACATTATCTCTAAGGAAATGATGTCTAATATCTATATGTTGGGTACGTGAATGATGTACCATATTTTTGGATAGATTTATTGCACTTGTATTATCACATAATATCTTGGATTGTGCAAAAATCAATCTAAAGTCGGACAAGGTCTGTCTCATCCAAATGACTTGAGAGCAAGCAAGTGAAGCTGCAATATACTCTGCTTCAGTCGTAGAAAGTGAAACATAAGTTTGCTTCTTAGAGAACTATGAGACTAGAGATTCTCCAATAAATTGACATGTGATGCTTGTGCTCTTTCGGTCTGTCCGACTCCCTGCATAGTATGCATCACTATAGGATAATAGATCTAAGGATTGTGCTTTAGGATAGAAAATACCAAGGTCTTTTGAGCTGTTTAGGTATCTAAATATTCTTTTACTACATTAAAATGAGATTCCTTGGGTTCGGACTGGAATCTCGCACATAAACATGTAGCAAAAAGAATATCAGGTCTAGAAGCTGTGAGATATAGTAGTGAACCTATCATTCCCCAGTATTTATTTTCATCTACCCACTTGCCGAATAAATCTTAACCAAGAGAAGTAAATAGAGCAATCAGAGTCTCTTTGCCATTTATATTTTCAAAGTCAAATTTCTTGAGAATTTCAAGAACATATTTTGTTTGACTAATGTAAATTCCTGTGTCTAATTGTTGAATTTGGAGTCCTAAAAAGAATTTGAGTTCACCCATCATACTCATTTCAAACTCAGTCTTCATAGTCTCACAGAAATGTTGACACAGGGACTCCTTATTTGATCCAAATATAATATCGTCGACATATATTTGAATTAATAAGATGTCATTACCTTCTTTTACAAAAAGAGTTGAATCAACAACTCCAATTCTAAAACCGTGCTAAAGAAGAAAGATCCTGAGCCTATCATACCAGGCCCTGGGAGCTTATTTAAGTCCATATATGCCTTATTGAGCTTCTATACATGCTCTGGGTGTGCTGGGTCCTCGAACCCAGGAGGTTGATGAACATAAACTTCTTCCTTAATATAACCATTAAGAAAAGCGCTCTTGACATCGATTTGATATAACTTGAAGTCCTTTACACTTGCAAAGGCAAGTAGCATCCATATGGAATCCAAGCTAGCAACAGGAGCATGTGCCATCAAAGTCAATGCCCTCCTGTTGGTTATAGCCTTGAGCTACAAGTCTGGCTTTATTCTTGATCACTGAACCAGATTCATCCAATTTATTTCTGAACACCAACTTGGTTCCAATGATGGAATTACCCTCAGGAGCCAGTACCAAGTTCCATACATTGTTCCTAGTAAATTGGAGTAGCTCCTCCAGCATAGCTACAACCCATGATTCATCCTTTAATGCCTCATCAACTTTCTTGGGTTCAAGTTGTGAAACAAAAGCATTAAGGACAAAATCAACTCTAAAGTGAGATCGGATTTTTACACCTTGTTCAATATCACCACTAATATGTTCTTGAGGGTGATCCTTATGGTGTACCCATTCTTTTGGAAGATCGCGTACATTTCGTAAATCTTCTATTTTTGATACATCAATGAAGGGGGTATCTTCATCATTAGGATCTAAATGATTTGGTTTCGATTCACCTAAGTTTGTTTCATCAAATGAAACATGCAGGGATTCTTAAATGACAAAAGTCCTTTTATTAAAGACTTGATAAGCTTTGCTTCTTGTTGAATAGCCAATAAAAATGCCTTCATCACCTTTAGCATCAAACTTATCAAGTCGATCACGAGTGTTTAATAAATAACATCTACTTCCAAACACCCTAAAATATGATATCCTAGGAGACTTCTCATAATAAAGCTCATATGGAGTTTTCTTAATAATAGGCCTTAAAAGTGTTCTATTTAGAACAGAACATGCCGTATTAATGGCTTCTACCCAGAAATATTTTTGAAGCCCAGACTCTAAGAGCAATGTTTGGGTGCATTTTTGTAGAGTGTGATTCCTGTGCTCCACAACACCATTTTGAGATGGAGCATGAGGAAATGAAAATTCATGGGTTATGCCAGAATTGACACAAAAACTTGAAATTTTTTCATTTTCAAATTCACCCCCATGATCAGTCATAAGTCTAAGGATAGAGGATGATTTTTCCTTTTGAAGTCTTTGAGTAAGACTTAGGAAGGAATCAAATGAGTCATCCTTATGTTTCAAGAAGATGATCCAAGTGAACATAGAGAAGTCATCAACAATTACTAGGCAAAATTTTGATCCATTTAGACTCTCAAATCGTGTTGGTCCAAATAGATCAAGGTGTAACAACTCTAAAGGTCGTGTTGTTGAAACTAAGTCTTTAGGTTTAAAAGAGGCTTTGTGCATTTTTCCGAGTTCACACGACTTGCACAAAACATCATTCTTATAAGTTAGTTTAGGTAGGCCTAACTCATTTTTGGCTAACCTATTAAGATGTTTGTGATTAATGTGACCTAGCCTACAGTGCCAAAGATCTACTTCAATATGGGAGGCAAGAAGACATTTTACATATTTTTCTTTTGAAAAAGGAAGAGCATAGATATTTTCATATCTAAAGCCTTCAATTAAAATCGTATTTGTTCCTTTTTTTAATATTTTAAATCCAACTTTAGCGAATAAAACATCACATCCATTATCACATATTTGATTAACACTAAGCAGGTTATGTTTTAAGTTTTCTACTAAAAGAACATTACGTACCTGCTTAGAAGAGTTTCCTATTGTACCTTCACCAATAATGCGACAACGTTTGTTGTCGCTCAACTTGACATGTCCTCCATCTTCGATTTTGGTCCACTTGATAAAGAGGTCGGAGTGTCCCGTCATGTGCTTGGAACACCCACTGTCTAGGATCCATTTGTCCTTTTTGACCTGCAAAATAATTTATTAAATCTATTTTAGGTACCCATTTTTTTTTGGGTCCTTGATGGTTAGTACCTTTCAAATCCTTAGGTTTATAGATCACTTTAGTGTTAGATCTATAATTCTTAGGATTCTTGACCTTTTGATAAATCCATACATGTATAGGTGCATGTGATTTATTTTGTATGTTCATCTTATTATTAAACTTGGCTTTTAAATTATTACAAAATTCCATATTCAGCCTAGTTGTTGCTTTTAAATTATTCAAAGTGCCCTCAAAGTGTTCATAAATATCTTCTAATTCTACTATTTTTGCATGTAGTTGATTGTTAGTTTCTTTGAACATATCTAATTATATTTCCAAATAAGATTTCTCTATTTCTAGAGTTCTATAACTATCATGCAAAACCTTATTTTCCTTTTTAATCATCCTAGCCTTATTATATAAATCTTCATATGCTTGTACTAATTCATTAAAGGTGACTTCAAAATCTACCTCATTTTTCGAGTTGTCATCGCTTGCCATTAAGTAAAGATGTGCAACTTCTGTTTCTTTATATTCTTCGGAAGACGATTCCGTGTCGGAATCACTATTATCCCAGGTTGCCTTGTATGCCTTTCTTGAAATCTTCTTTTTCTTTCGATCAAGTTCTTTGTCCTTCTTTTCTTCCTTCTTCTTCTTGATCATTGGACAATCTTTTCGTACGTACCCCTTTTTCTTGCACTCGAAATAAATAATGTCATTTGAAAATTTATTGACTTTCTTACCTTATTTTCGGATGAATCTTCTAAATCTTCTCGTTAGAAGAGTCTCCTCTTCTTCGTCGGAATTTGAGTCATCAAAGTCCGATACCTCCTTTAAAGCTTTGAAAGCAAGCTCCTTTTTCTTGCTTATGGATTTTTCTTCATTCTTCATATTTTCCAACTGAACTTCGTATGCCATGAGGCTTCCAATTAACTCATCTAAGGAGAGAGTAGAAAGATCTTTTGCCTCTTGAATGGCTGTGGCCTTTGGAGAGAAATCGCTTTAAGAGATCTTAAGGTTTTCCTTACAAGTTGTTCCTCCTTCAGCTTGACTCCAAGATTCTTCATTGGATTCACGATCTCTCCAAATCTTGTGTACATCCCTTTGATTGTTTCTCCTTTCTGCATCCTGAAACACTCATAGCTTTCTATTAGAATAGAAATATGTGTTTCTTTAACTTTACTCGTACCTTCATAGGTGACTTGCAATGTGTTCCATATCTCATATGTGGACTCGCATGCGGAGATACGGTTAAATTCTTCCCTTGATAACACACAATAGAGCTCATTCATTGCTTTCGCATTTCCAGCGATCCTTTTCTTTCTTTTCGCCGTCCATGCCACTCCTTATTGTGGCTCCGGATCCATGTACTTCTCTTGGATAAACATCCATGAGTCCTCATCCATGGCCTTGAGGAAGATTTGCATCCTCCTCTTCCAGTATCCATAGTCCGTCCCATCAAAGTAGGGAGGACATGTGGATGACTGTCCTTTGATGTGCTTTACAAGAGATGCCATTGTGAAAGAGAATTGTCACTTCTTTTTGCAACCCGCTCTGATATCACCTGTAGGATCTGTAAATCACAAGCACAATAGAAGGGGGATGAATAGTGTGGGAAATAAAAATTACAATACAAAACAAACCACAAAAACAAAGGCACAAGATATATAGTGGTTCCCCTCACTCGAGTACTCCACTACTAAGTCTCCCGACTTAGGATTTTTAACCCAATTCCCTCAACTCAGAGGGAATCAATTTACTAATATCAGAGGTAATTAATGGGTTACCTCAACCCAATTACAAGATATAAAAACAATAAAGATACAGGTGTAAGCAAAATGTAAATAGAAGCTTACAACTATTTCCTAAATCTCCAACAGGAATATATCTTAAAGCAAGTATAACCAAATCTAACAAGAAAAACTAAGGCGTAAAACAAACGATTGAATACAGAGAAAGACGATCGCCTTTGATGATTTGTTGCAAATGGTGAGAGGCCTAGAAAGATATGTAGCAAAACAAACTCTCTTTCAGCTTGAAAATTGAGAATTGAAGGTGTAGGCAAGAGGATAATTCTTTTTTAGAGATGTGTGTAAAACAGCACTCAAAGAGTGTTTATATAAGCCACTAATCACCTCTCCCACGAATTCTAGCTGTTAGGGATATTTTAGGAACATTGGAAATATGATTAATTGCAAACTAGTCGTTCAGACTGGTCACAATGGTTAGTTGGTACCGGTAGTGAACTCTTGGTACCGATACTGACTACATACAGTCAGTACAGCCAAATCACTGGGTACCGGTACTCATTGTAAGTACCAATACTTGTGACAACAGACTTGGGTCCTGTGACCTACATGTACTCGTACTCATGATGAGTACCGGTACTTGTAACACACAGACTTGAGTCCTGTGACCTACATGTACCAGTACTCATGATGAGTACCTGTACTTGTAAGGTCCAGGAAAAAACCCAGTTCAAAAATTGTGACCACTTGATACCAGTACTCATGATGGGTACTGGCACTTGATGTTCACAATTTGGAACTTAGGTCAAAACCTGTACCTAGAAAGTACCAAAGATAATTAGTGTGAATCAATTAGAGAAATCCAATCTACTCTAGGCGACTTTGTTTTGAAAGAGTCGATTTTGAGTTAAGAACCGAGTAAATGAATGATATTCTGAATCCTAGTTATCTCTACTTTTATTTTAACACCTAGATTATATTTTATTGTTTGGAGACAAACAAAAATTCTAAGATACAATAAAAACTATAGTCTTCAAAACTTCTTCCTTCATGTGCAATCCTTTTGCTTGCATCCACAGATTCTTTTAACATGTAATTACTTCAAAAACATATTAGAATTTAAAACAGTTTTGTTAACATCAAAACACATAAGAGAGATGGAACTAGGGTCCAACATCTGTCTATCTCTCTATCTATGTCTCTGTTTATCTGTCTAGCTTTCTATCTGTCTATCTGTATATCTGTCTACCTATCTCTCTATCCATCTGTCTATCTATCTATCTGTCTATCTGTCTGTCTGTCTATCTATTTGTCTCCCTATTTGTCTATCTGTCTATCTATCTGTCTATCTGCCTCTCTATCTATCTGTCTATCTGTCTCTCTATCTGCATCTCTAT
Source organism: Thalassia testudinum (assembly GCA_037157565.1). NCBI lineage: Eukaryota > Viridiplantae > Streptophyta > Magnoliopsida > Alismatales > Hydrocharitaceae > Thalassia > Thalassia testudinum. Next base: position 17,896,365 of record JAZHRO010000044.1, on the reverse strand, counting down.
CTGTCTCTCTGTCTATCAGTGTCAGTATCTATCTATTTGTCTCGTTGTCTATCTGTCAATCTATATATCTATCTGTCTATCTATCCATCTGTTTATCACTATGTGTCTATCTGTCTATTTGTCTATCTGTCTGTCTATCTGTCTATCTATCTCTCTGTCTATCTATCTATTCATTTCTCTTTCTATCTATCTATCTATATCTCTGTCTATCTATCTATCTATTTCTTTATCAATCTATCTGTCTCTCTATCTATCAGCCTATCTATCTATCTGTCTCTCTATCTATCTATCTCTCTATCTGTCTCTCTATCTATCTATCTGTCTATCTATCTATCTGTCTCTTTATCAATCTGGCTATATATCAATCTGTCTATCTATCTATCTGTCTATCTAACTCTCTGTCTATCTATCAATCTATTTGTCTATATATCTATCTGTCTATCTATATATCTGTCTATCTGTCTATCTATCAGTCTGTCTATCTATCTTTCTATTAATCTATCTGTCTATCTGTCTCGCTATCTATTTGTCTATCTGTCCATCTATCTATCTGCCTATCTATCTCTCTGTCTATCTATCTATCTATCTATCCGCCTCTCTATCTATCTGCCTATCTATCTCCCTGCCATCTATCTATCTATCTATCTGTCTCTCTATCTGTCTGTCTGTCTATCTATCTCTCTGTCCTTCAATCTATCTATCTGTCTCTCTTATCTACCTATCTATCTATCTGTCATCTCTCTATCTATCTGTAAATCTACTAGTCTATCTGTCTATCTACTGCTATCATCTATCTATCTCTCAATCTGTTTCTCAATCTGTTTGTCTATCTATCTCTCTGTCTATCTATCTGTCTATCTGTCTCTCTATCTATCTATCTTTCTATCTATCTTTCTATCTATCTATCTATCTATCAATCAATCTATCTATCTGTCTATCTGCCTCTCTATCTACCTGTCAATCTATCTCTCTATCTATCTATCTATTTATCGGTCTCTCAATCTATCTACCTGTCTATCTGTCTATCCATCTCTCTGTCTATCTGTCTATCGATCTATCGATCTATCTATCTATCTATCAATCTATTTGTCAATCTATCTATCTCTCTATTTGTCTATCTATCTTTGTTTCCTTCTGTCTCTCTGTCTATCTATCTATCTGTCTGTCTATCTGTCCATCTGTCTCTCTATCAGTCAGTCTATCTATCTGTCTATTTGTCACACTGCCTATCTATCTGTCTGCCTATCTATCTGTCTATCTATCTATCTGTCAATCTGTCAGTCTTTCGGTCTCTATCCACATCTGTATCTGTCTCTCTGTCTATCTATCTATCTGTCTATCTATCTATTTGTCTTTCTATCTATTTGTCTATCTATCTCTCTGTCTATCTATCTATCTATCTATCTATCTATCTGTTTCTCTATCTATCTATCTGTCTCTCTATCTATCGATCTTTCTATCTCTCTATCTATCTATCGATCTATCTATCTATCTATCAGTCTATCTCTCTCTTTGTCTATCTATCTATCTATCAGTCAATCTATCTACTCATCTATCTATCTCTCTCTCTATCTATCTATCTGTCTGGCTATCTCTCTATCTGTCTGTCAATCTGTCTGTCTATTTGCCTCACTATCTATCTATTTATCTCTCTATTTATCTCTCTATCTATCTCTCCATCTATCTGTCTCTCTTGTCTATCTATCTCTCTAACTATCTGTCAATCTATCTATCTGTCTATCTTTCTCCATATCTGTCTGTCTGTCTCTCTATCTGTCTCTATCTGCATCCATATCTGTCTATCTATCTATCTGTCTATCCATCCATCTATCTATCTATCTATCTATCTATTTGTCTTTGTATCTATCTATCTATCTATCTATCTCTCTATCTATCTATCTATCTATCTATCTATCAGTTTCTCTATCTATCTATCTATCTATCTATCAATCTGTCTCTCTATCTATCTATCTATCTATCTCTCTATGTATCTATCTATCTATTTGTCTATCTATCTATATATCTATCTATCAATCTCTCTCTCTGTCTATCTGTCCATCTATCAGTCGATCTATCTACTTATCTATCTATCTGTCTGCCTATCTCTTTATCTGTCTATCAATCTGTCTGTCTATCTGCCTCTCTATCTGTCTGTCTTTCTCTCTATCTGTCTCTCTATCTATCTCTCCATTTGTCTGTCTCTCTTGTCTATCTATCTGTCTCTCTAACTATATGTCTATCTATGCATCTATCTATCTATCTGTCTATCTTTCTATCTATCTATCAGTTTATCCATCTTTCCATCTATGCATCTCTCTTTCCATCAGTTTATCTATCTCTCTATCTATCTCTCTAGCTGTCTACCTATCTATCTGTCTATCTATCTGTCTATCTATCTATCTATCAGTCTATCTATCTATCTGTCTATCTATCTGTCTATCTATCTATCTATCAGTCCATCTATTTGTCCATCTATCTATCTGTCTATCTATCTATCTATCTGTCTATCTATTTGTCCATCTATCTATCTGTCTATCTATCTCTATGTCTATCAATCTATCTATTTATCCCTCTATCTATCTGTCTCTCTATCTGTCTCTCTATCTATCTATCTATCTATTTCTCTATCTCTCTATCTATCTATCTGTCTCTCAATCTATCCATCTATATAACTATCTATCTATCTATCTATCTATCTGTCCGTCTATCTAACTCTCTATCTATCTATCATTCTATCTATCTATCTATTTCTCTATCCATCTGTCTATCAATCTCTCTGTCTATTTGTATATCTACAGGTCTGTGATAATAGCGTGGGTTTGACCGGTTTCGGTTATGTCGTTGTAGTAAAGCCGGTTGTTACCAACGTTTCATATAAAATTTTTTACTCGGAAAAATAAAAGAGTTCCCGAGGTCGAACTCAGGGAGCAAGTTGTATTCTAGAGATATACAAGTTCTATTACAAAAATAAAGAGAGAGAGAGAGAGAGAGAGATGAAAATTTGGCTTCTTCTTCTTTTCTTCTTTCTTCCTCTTTGTCTTTGGTTTTTCCTGTTCTTTGTTCTTCTTCTTCTTCTTCTTCTTCTTCTGCTTTCTTCAGATCTTCCCCTCTTGCTCTTCTTCTTCTGTTCTTCCTTGTTTCCTTTCTTTCTTTTTCTTCAGATCGTCTTCTTCTTTTCTTGCTTCTTGCTTCTCTTCATTTCTTCTTCTGCAATCGTGGTGCTTCTGCCTTCGGCTACTAAGTCTCCCTTCCTTCTTCTTCAGCCTGCCTTCTGTGTTGCTCTGGCTGCTGACTGTCCGTCGTCTGGCCCGGTGCTTCGACGACTTAACTGAGCAGTTGCTACAGTGCAGCTGCTTCTTCTTCTTCAGCGGGTCTGCTTCGTCTTCTTCTTTGGCCTGCACACTTCAGAGTTTTTTCGTCAAGAGGCAAAAACCTACTCTACCCCCCTCCCCCGCGTATCTCTCTCTCTGAAATCACTCATCGGAAGCTCTCCCAGAGCGCTACCGGGTAATCGGGTTCGGGTCAGGCCCGGGTCCAGGCCCACCGGCGTGCGTGGTGGGCGAGGAGTGCAGGTCAGTCTAATCGGGTCGGGCCAGGTCCGCGGAGCGTGGTCACGGACGAGGCCGAGTCGGGTCGGGTCGGGTGAGAGGGACCTCACCCCGTGGTAACTGAGGCAAACAGCATAAGGCAGTTTTTGCCTTTATGCGTCCGCGCGTCTTCGAGAGGTTCCGAGGTGGGACTAAATGTCCCACCCCAATTCTCTCACGCCTGCAGCAGGGATGGTGCTTCCAATTGCATCAGCTGTTGAGGCGCACAGCTCCAATTGAGGGCCAGGGTGTGTGCGCGAGACTCTTTCGCGCTGGCCGTGGCTTTTCAACCTGGGATATCTCGGCTTGGAGCAACCTCGAGCAGGCTTCGAGCTTCCTCGCCAATGGCGGTCAAGGCCTGGAACCTGAAATCAATAGAACGGCCTCTCGGCCAAATCAGACAGGCGGGGGACCTTCGCCGTGGCACGGCGAAGGTGGTCAGGGGGTCTGCAGGGGGCGAGATGGAGCTGTCAGGTCGTCCTAGGTCTAACTGTGAGCGAGGGAGTGGGTGTGTTCGGTGGGTCTGCAGAGGGTGTTTGGTGGGAAGTGGAGGGGCGGAAGAGGATCAGGGTGAGGAGGCGGAGGTTCTGCGGTGGTCGGCGAGCCGTGTGGGTCGCTGAGGTGATGGGAGCGGCTCGCCGGAGGGTGGTCGGAGGCGGAGAGGGTGAGGGTGAACAGGGTCGGTAGAGGGCTTAATTGACTAAATCGAAAGCGGGGAAAGCAAGAGGAGAAGAAGGGAGTAGGTCTAACTTAACTGCAGGGACGAAGGGGGAGGAATAGGGCGACAGTCGTATCGACTGTCGCCGGAGAAGACGGTGCCCAGTGGGGGAAGGACGGCGGTGACGACGGGGCAGAGGCAGCGCGCGCCGGTATTGCGCGACGCGGAAAGAGCAGGGGAAGAAATCTCTGCTGCTGGTATTGCGGCAGAGCGAAGAGGAGGAGGAGGAAGAACCGCCGGAGCTGGTGGGCGTCTGCCGGAGTGAGAAGAGAGGAAAATTGGGGGTTTTCTCCGTCAGATCCAGGCTGCCTTCGTCGGTGGAGCGGCGGGGGGTATTTATAGGGTTGAAGCAGGGAGGAAGGCGGAGGGAGACGACGTGTCTCCCTCGCCGGAGAATGGTCGGAATACGAACCCATACCGTCCGTGCGTTCGCACGGCCGGTATGGGGGGCTACAATGACCATGGGGGTGCTCCTGCGACGGCTGACGACGCAGGGCACCCCCGGTACACTTGCCAGGTCCTCCACCTCACCCTGCGCGGCGCCATGCTCCGCGCAAGGTCGCCGGAGCATGGTGCTGGCAGGGTTTTGCAGGAGGGACCTGTTTGCAAAGAACGAAGGAGAGTTAGGGGCCAAAATGCGAGGGTTCAAAAGTTGAGGGCCAAAGAGTTAATATATGAGGACCAAAGTGTGAAGTCGGTCAAGGAGGTTTCTTCTTAGGCTCAAGTTTTTATACATGACTAATTAGGACCTAAGGAATCTGATGGTGAATTTTATTTTCATATTAAACCTTGTTTGACCGGTCAATTTGCGCAAAAACCCAAATTAAGTTATTAATTGGGCATGGTTCTCAATGTAGGTCAAAATGGGTTCTAAAGGCCAAATTGAAGGTTCTAAACCCTAGAGATTATTTTTCTATGAATTTTAGAGGGTTTATTCTATTTTTACTTTGCCTCGAACCTTGTGAATTGAAGTGGGTCGTTTTAGGGTTACAGATTATCATTTGGTTCCTTGGAAGTGCTGTAGCCCTTGCTAGATCATCTCATCCCACTTTTATTCTTATTAAGCTGTTTTGACCTATGTTTGGGCCCTGAATTACCCTGTATGCAGATTATACTGGTAAAATTGCACTTTTACCCCTTATGACTGGTTTTCTTCTCAAACTCAGAATTCTCTGAGTTAAGCCTTTCCTTGAGATATGTAGGAGCTTTTATCCTTTGTATTGGGTCAAAATGAGCTAGTTATGGCTCATGATGAGGTTCTCATCATACCCCCATGCCTAGCTTTTGCTAGTCCCTTAGCAAAAAGAATTAAGGTTTCAACCCTTGTTCTAGACCATGAAGTTTTCAATGGTTTTAGATAAGTGCCTTTTTATTTGAGCCTAGATTAGGTTAGAATGCTGACCATAGGCCTAAAAGATACTCTAGTACCAATCAAGATCCAAATCTGTCTAGCCTTAGCCTCAGTCTTTTAGCAAAGGTTTTTAAGGCCCACAAGAACTAACCTAAGGTTTATTGGGCTTCGTGGTTAAAGCACCCGTGCTTGAAATGATTTTAGCCCTGGCTCAGTTCGCAGTGCGTTTTGTAAGAGAGAGATAGAAAGTTTTTTTCTGTTTGGAGAGTTTTCTCTCTCTTTTTCTTTTTAGTTCTAGCCTAGGATTGGCTTTTCAACACGGTCTGTATCAGATTCCTTGCTCCCATCATCAATCCTCAAGGGTTCCTGGCGATCGATGCTTCGAGATAGCACCGCCCATGGCAACCCCCGGAACCCTGGCTATTGAGATTTCGAGATAATCCCATCCATGGTATTCCGTGGCCGAATCCAGACCCTGGCAATTGACACTTCGAGATAATGCCATCCATGGAATCTGAACCAGCAGAGTGCTTACATGCCCCCCGTAGGATATGTAAATATCCTAAGAGACAAGCACCGAGGAGATGATATTTTGTTACGCATCTTCGAGGGGATTTCCCGCCTCTCCGCGCTGGGAACTCGTCCAAATCAACTTGTGTTGATCGGCCGCTCCTATTCTAGGTGTTCTTTTCAGATTTTTGCGACGCTTCTGCGTGATTCTGATTTTTACGCTTACTGAACCAGGCTGTGTGTGAGATTAGGGTGCTTAGGTTACTGAGTCCCGTAAACCAAAAATTAGTTAACGAGGCCGAATACTCCCTAAGCCTTAGACCTAATACTTCAGCTTTTCATTTTCCTCAACCTCTTGAGGAGTGTCCAGATCTTAATGGGTACTAAGAGTCTATTCAAGAATGCCTAAGGTTTGCATTCTTACTAATCTCATTGTGCACTTTTCAGTTATTTTCTCGAATGAGGTCTAGAACTTAGGTTAATTCCTTAGTTCCTTACTAATGACTATCAACTTTTCTTATAATTTTGTGCTCCTTTTTCATTTTGTTTCTTCTCTCCTTCACAAAATTCTCCTCTTTTCCTCTTATTCTTTTTCGAAATTTTTTTTTTTTTTTTTTTTTTTTAATTTTTATGGTATTTTTGGCATATGTGAATTTTTTGTTTGAAACCTTTTCTTACGAGTTTTTGCACTTTCATACCCCCCCATGCCTAAGATTTGCAATGTCCTCATTGTAACCTAGGGGTTTTTATTCAACTAAGTTCATACATTAGGATAGCTGTTTTGATGAGTGAATGGGTCGGGGTGACTGTTGCGGACGATTTCTAATCTCAGATGCAAGCACCTGAGGTGGAGTCGGCTGTCCTAAAGTGTGAACTTCAAGTGCAAAAAGCTGTCAGAACACGTTTCAGGTTTTCAAAGAGAATGACGGGCTGCCTCCCGTTGAGCGCTAAATTTGATGCCTTCAGCCAAGCGGGAAATGCGATGGAGAGGGGATGGTCAACTCAGCAGAGTTTTGTAAGACAAGCACCTTGATTAAGAGCCTGGTTGGTCCAACCAGGTGCTTGTTCAGATCAACAGGCTGATGATGCAGCCCAAACCCAATCAATCTGGTGGGTTGATAGATGTAGATAAAAAGGTGTGGAACCCACCATAAACTATGAAGCTCAGATAGATGTGGAAGTGTAAACGCAGGGTTTGGCTGTGCCGAATCAGCCTGGTCAGAGTAGGGACCCGTAGGATAATCAGTGGTTGATGCAGGAACCCTACAGGGGTGATCAGAGAATGATAGAGCATGGTATGTAGTCTGATCAATGTTCGAAACCCGATGTGGAAATGCAATCGGCTCGGTGAGAGGTGAATCAGCATAGAAATTGAGTCCGGTTGCGGGTCGGGGTTTGGGAGAGGTTTTGATCCGTTCCGTGTGTGCGGATGAGGTGGCCATTGTGTATGAGGGCTCTTCTAGAAACAGATGATAGGTGATTTTCTGTAGAGAGTCCTCTGGGTAACTATCAAATGCCGGAAGAGTGTTTGTAGGATGAAAGAAATCGGATTCGAGAAAAAATTTGGATTCTTGGTTGCAATCACTCTTGGCATTTTCTGTTTTTGGTTCCTGAGGATCGAAAAGGAATGATTCTGTGTTATCAGTGATCTCGGGAATCAGGACCTCAGAGTCAGAGTCAGAGTCAGAATCATGTGAACTGAGGTCGTAGATAGGCCTGGCGTGTTCAGGAAGGGGAATCTCTCCGCAATTATAGTCAGATCTGAAATTGTCGGAGAGTTGGCGAAAATGATCATGAATTCCACCACAGCAGAAATCATCAGATGTGGAATCAGCAGCCTGATTGGGTTCTAGCCTATATATCACTTCTGGGCTCAAAAAGATGTTCTGTTCAAGTTCTAAGCTGGTAGGATAGACCCCATTAAAACCTTGCTCATCCAAATCCTCAGTTTCTGTATCATAAATTGGCATGTTTTCTGAAAAATCAATCAGATTTCCTGAGGATGTTGGAAAAGGACATTCATAAAATAAAGGCCCGGAATCATATTCTGTAAAAATTTGATCTTTCTCATAAGGGGCCTCATAATCTTCCCAATAAGTTTCAGATCTAGGTTCTAGGCTTAGGATGTGGGTAGAATTATTAGAACCTAAGTCTGAATAACCTTCGAGGGTTACCTTATCAAAACAAGGGGCGGAATTTATACCCTCCAGAGGTTCAATTCCAATCTTGTCATTGCAGGAGTCTTGGAGTTCTAAGCTTGGTGATTTACGGCCTAGGGTTGGCTCAGCATTGTGTTCTCCTGCAATATCCCAACCTAATTCAACATTGTCTTCTATCTGGGTTGGGATTTTACAACCACTTTGTGCCTCAATCCCGGGATCTGGGAAACTGAATTGTTCCTTAATACTGTTCCAAGATGGTTCATCCTTTGTTTCTGGTATATACGGGTATTTCTGGTTGATAATTTTTTCTACTGATTTCATCATTTCTACCCGTTTTATAAGGGCATCTTGGTGTTGTTCCCAAAGTACAGGATTTGTCAAGCATTGAAGGTATTCAGATTGGTGTAATTTTTCCATCTCAATGTATCCTGTCATGAGCATATCTCGGGTTGATCCTTTTGAAATTCCAGTTAATAGAATTTGGGCACAGTTTATGTTGAAGGATGTGGTTGTTGGGACATCAACCTGAATATCTCCTATTGGTGTTGAGGTTTTTTCTTCTTTTTCATAGAATCTTATGGCATCCTCGATCATTTTATCTTTCATAGATCTCCGATATTCAGGTTTCTTGAATGGTAGTCTTGCTAGGTAATTAGGCTGCATAATTGGATCTGGTGGTGGAATAGAATCAAAGTTTGAATCAAGATGGAAGAAGGGGATTTTGTTCAGAATCAGAGGAAAGAGGGGCTATGTGAATGATTTCTGCAAAAACAAAGGAGCCGAGGCTTAGCCTCGGGGAGAGTGAATTTCTATAGGAGGTTTCAAGGACCTCCTGAAAAATACTGAAGGGCTGGATGAGATAAGCAGGTGCTGGACCCAATCAAGATACCCAAAAATTGTCGGGTGACTATAGAGGTTCGGGGCAGATGGACCCCTTGATCAGAAAGATCGTCCACCTGAGAATTACCTGGGCAGCCAGAGAGGGAGAGTCCCGCGAAGACCCCTACACGGTAGAGCGTCCCCACGGGTTACAGGGTTTCCCCCACCCGACCTCTCTTGTCACTGCGGTTCCAGGTAGACCAGAATGGGGATCTTGACCTCTTAAGTCTACCAATTTTAAGATCAGGGTGCTTAAGGTTTTCACTTGAACTTTAGTCTTTTAAGTGCAAAGAGTGACCTAATTTAAGGTTGGTTAACCCAAAGGGGTCAACTTTACCTCTTGTTTTCTTTGAGAGCTTTTTAGGTCCTGTCTTTTAGGGTTCAAGTGTTTAGAGAGCCAATTGTTTAGGATTTTTCTTGTTAATTATTTTCAATCAATGGTTTGGGCACACCTCTTTTGGATTTTCTCCATTCTTGAGTTAAGTAGTGTGTCTTTAAAACCCTAATGTTGAATCCTAGGTTGGCTCTACTTGGTCCAGTTAATTCTTTGTTGGGTAATTAGGGCTCAAGCAAGAATGTGTTAGCCCTTAAATACCCTTAATAGTGTGCAGAAATAATGAGTTGAAAACATGCAACTTTTATGGTTACTAAATATGGAAGACAGGTTAGCCCTATATTGCTTGTTCTTTTCTTTTCTTCCTCTTTAGAGCTTAGGGGTTAATAGTGAGAGGAAAAATTTACCTGTCTTTGGTGTGGTTGCTTGTCTTCTGGAGTTCCTGTAGCTGCACAAAAGAGAGGAGATTATCAGAAATAATAAAAGAATACAGGAATGTTTACCTCTAGAATAGCCGTTGCTCCCCGGCAACGGCGCCAAAATGATAATAGCGTGGGTTTGACCGGTTTCGGTTATGTCGTTGTAGTAAAGCCGGTTGTTACCAACGTTTCATATAAAATTTTTTACTCGGAAAAATAAAAGAGTTCCCGAGGTCGAACTCAGGGAGCAAGTTGTATTCTAGAGATATACAAGTTCTATTACAAAAATAAAGAGAGAGAGAGAGAGAGAGAGATGAAAATTTGGCTTCTTCTTCTTTTCTTCTTTCTTCCTCTTTGTCTTTGGTTTTTCCTGTTCTTTGTTCTTCTTCTTCTTCTTCTTCTTCTTCTTCTGCTTTCTTCAGATCTTCCCCTCTTGCTCTTCTTCTTCTGTTCTTCCTTGTTTCCTTTCTTTCTTTTTCTTCAGATCGTCTTCTTCTTTTCTTGCTTCTTGCTTCTCTTCATTTCTTCTTCTGCAATCGTGGTGCTTCTGCCTTCGGCTACTAAGTCTCCCTTCCTTCTTCTTCAGCCTGCCTTCTGTGTTGCTCTGGCTGCTGACTGTCCGTCGTCTGGCCCGGTGCTTCGACGACTTAACTGAGCAGTTGCTACAGTGCAGCTGCTTCTTCTTCTTCAGCGGGTCTGCTTCGTCTTCTTCTTTGGCCTGCACACTTCAGAGTTTTTTCGTCAAGAGGCAAAAACCTACTCTACCCCCCTCCCCCGCGTATCTCTCTCTCTGAAATCACTCATCGGAAGCTCTCCCAGAGCGCTACCGGGTAATCGGGTTCGGGTCAGGCCCGGGTCCAGGCCCACCGGCGTGCGTGGTGGGCGAGGAGTGCAGGTCAGTCTAATCGGGTCGGGCCAGGTCCGCGGAGCGTGGTCACGGACGAGGCCGAGTCGGGTCGGGTCGGGTGAGAGGGACCTCACCCCGTGGTAACTGAGGCAAACAGCATAAGGCAGTTTTTGCCTTTATGCGTCCGCGCGTCTTCGAGAGGTTCCGAGGTGGGACTAAATGTCCCACCCCAATTCTCTCACGCCTGCAGCAGGGATGGTGCTTCCAATTGCATCAGCTGTTGAGGCGCACAGCTCCAATTGAGGGCCAGGGTGTGTGCGCGAGACTCTTTCGCGCTGGCCGTGGCTTTTCAACCTGGGATATCTCGGCTTGGAGCAACCTCGAGCAGGCTTCGAGCTTCCTCGCCAATGGCGGTCAAGGCCTGGAACCTGAAATCAATAGAACGGCCTCTCGGCCAAATCAGACAGGCGGGGGACCTTCGCCGTGGCACGGCGAAGGTGGTCAAGGGGTCTGCAGGGGGCGAGATGGAGCTGTCAGGTCGTCCTAGGTCTAACTGTGAGCGAGGGAGTGGGTGTGTTCGGTGGGTCTGCAGAGGGTGTTTGGTGGGAAGTGGAGGGGCGGAAGAGGATCAGGGTGAGGAGGCGGAGGTTCTGCGGTGGTCGGCGAGCCGTGTGGGTCGCTGAGGTGATGGGAGCGGCTCGCCGGAGGGTGGTCGGAGGCGGAGAGGGTGAGGGTGAACAGGGTCGGTAGAGGGCTTAATTGACTAAATCGAAAGCGGGGAAAGCAAGAGGAGAAGAAGGGAGTAGGTCTAACTTAACTGCAGGGACGAAGGGGGAGGAATAGGGCGACAGTCGTATCGACTGTCGCCGGAGAAGACGGTGCCCAGTGGGGGAAGGACGGCGGTGACGACGGGGCAGAGGCAGCGCGCGCCGGTATTGCGCGACGCGGAAAGAGCAGGGGAAGAAATCTCTGCTGCTGGTATTGCGGCAGAGCGAAGAGGAGGAGGAGGAAGAACCGCCGGAGCTGGTGGGCGTCTGCCGGAGTGAGAAGAGAGGAAAATTGGGGGTTTTCTCCGTCAGATCCAGGCTGCCTTCGTCGGTGGAGCGGCGGGGGGTATTTATAGGGTTGAAGCAGGGAGGAAGGCGGAGGGAGACGACGTGTCTCCCTCGCCGGAGAATGGTCGGAATACGAACCCATACCGTCCGTGCGTTCGCACGGCCGGTATGGGGGGCTACAATGACCATGGGGGTGCTCCTGCGACGGCTGACGACGCAGGGCACCCCCGGTACACTTGCCAGGTCCTCCACCTCACCCTGCGCGGCGCCATGCTCCGCGCAAGGTCGCCGGAGCATGGTGCTGGCAGGGTTTTGCAGGAGGGACCTGTTTGCAAAGAACGAAGGAGAGTTAGGGGCCAAAATGCGAGGGTTCAAAAGTTGAGGGCCAAAGAGTTAATATATGAGGACCAAAGTGTGAAGTCGGTCAAGGAGGTTTCTTCTTAGGCTCAAGTTTTTATACATGACTAATTAGGACCTAAGGAATCTGATGGTGAATTTTATTTTCATATTAAACCTTGTTTGACCGGTCAATTTGCGCAAAAACCCAAATTAAGTTATTAATTGGGCATGGTTCTCAATGTAGGTCAAAATGGGTTCTAAAGGCCAAATTGAAGGTTCTAAACCCTAGAGATTATTTTTCTATGAATTTTAGAGGGTTTATTCTATTTTTACTTTGCCTCGAACCTTGTGAATTGAAGTGGGTCGTTTTAGGGTTACAGATTATCATTTGGTTCCTTGGAAGTGCTGTAGCCCTTGCTAGATCATCTCATCCCACTTTTATTCTTATTAAGCTGTTTTGACCTATGTTTGGGCCCTGAATTACCCTGTATGCAGATTATACTGGTAAAATTGCACTTTTACCCCTTATGACTGGTTTTCTTCTCAAACTCAGAATTCTCTGAGTTAAGCCTTTCCTTGAGATATGTAGGAGCTTTTATCCTTTGTATTGGGTCAAAATGAGCTAGTTATGGCTCATGATGAGGTTCTCATCAGTCTGTCTATCAATCAATCTATCTGTCTATCTATCTATCTATCTATTTGCCTATCTATCTATCTATCCATCTCTCTGTCTATTTATCTATCTATCTGTCTCTCTATCTATCTGTCTATCTATCTATCTATCTCTTTATCTATCTATATGTCTATCTATCTATCTCTTTATCTATCTATCTGTCTATCTACCTCCCTGTCCATCTATCTATCTATCTGTCTCTCTATTTGTCTGTCTATCTATCTGTCAATCTATCTCTCTAGCTATCTATTTACCAATCTCTCTGTCTCTCTATCTATCCATCTATCTGTCTAGCTTTCTATCTATATGTCTATCGGTCCACTTGTCTAACTGCCTCTCTATTTATCTGTCTATCTATCTATCTGTCTGTCCATCTGTCTATCTATCTGTCTATCTGTTTGTCTATCAGTCTATCGATCTGTCTCACTAGCTTTCTATCTATTTGTCTATCTCTCTGTCTATCTGTTTCTCTGTCCGTCTATCTGTCTATCTATCTATCAAACTACCCTTCTCCCTATCTATCTCCCTATCAATCTATTTATCTATCTGTCTATCTATATGTCTATCTATCTGTCTATCTATCTATCTATCTATCTGTCTATCTATCAGCCAATCTATCTGTCTATCTATCTCTCTGTCTATCTATCTATCTAACTGTCTATCTATCTATCTATCTATCTATCTATCTATCTATCTGTCTATCTATCTATCTATCTATCTGTCTGTCTATCAATCTCTCTATCTGTCTATCTGTCTATCTGTCTCTCTATCCATCTATCTATCTATTTATCTATCTATCTATCTCTCTGTCTATCTGTCTTTCTATCTGTCTCCCTATCTATCTGTCTATCTATCCCCGTGTCTATCTATCTATCTATCAATCTATCTCTCTATCTACCTATCTGTCTATCTATCTATCTCTCTGTCTATCTATCTATCTATCTATCCGTCTCTCTATCCATCTATCTATCTATCTGTTTGTCTATCTCTCAATGTGTCAGTCTATCTGTCTATCTACCTCTATCAATCTGTCTATCTCTCTATCAATCTCTCTATCTGTCTGTCTATTTATCTATCTATCTGTCTCTTTGTCTTTCTATCTGTCTGCCTATCTGTCTATCATCTATCCGTCTACCAATCTGTCTATCTATCTACCTGTCTCTCTATCTACCTATCGATAGATCTCTCTGTCTATCTATTTATCTATCTGTCTCTCTATCTGTCTATCTATCTATCTATCTGTCTGTCTATCTGTCTATCCATCTCTCTGTCAATCTATCTATCTATCTGTCTATCAATGTATCCATCTGTCAATCTATCGATACTCTCTTTGTATATCTATCTATCCATCTTTCTATCTCCCTATATGTCTATCTATCCATCTATCTGTCTCTCTATCAGTCAGTCTATCTATCTGTTTATCTATCTGTCTATCTGTCTCTCTATCTATCTGTTTATCAATCTCTCTGTCTATCTATCTATCTATCTATCTGTCTATCTATCTATCAAGATGTCTATCTATCTATCTGTCTATCTAACTCTCTGTCTTTCTATCTATCTTTCTATATATCTCTCTATCTGTCTATCTGTCTATATGTCTATCTGTGAATCTATCTATTCTATCTATCTTTCTATATATCTCTCTATCTGTCTATCTGTCTATATGTCTATCTGTGAATCTATCTATCCCTCCGTCTACCTATCTTTCTATCTCTCTATCTGTCTATCAGTCAATATGTCAATCTATCAATCTGTCTATCTATCTCTCTGTCTGTCTATCTATCTATCAGTCTCTCTATCTGTCTATCAATCTCCCTATCTGTCTGTCTACCAATCTGCCTATCTGTCTATCTGTCTATCTGTCTATCTATCTGTCTAACTGTCTCTCTATCTATCTGTCTGTCTATCTGTCTGTCTATCTTTCATTCTATCTATCTGTCTATTTGTCTTTCTGTCTATCTATCTGTCTCACTATCTGTCTATCTATCTATTTTTTCATCTGTCTATCTGTGTATCTATCTGTCTATCCATCTCTCTGTCCGTCTATAAGTTTCTCTATCTATCTATTTACCTATCTCTCTCTATTTGTCTATCTATCTATCTATCTATCAATCTATCTGTCTCTCCATCTATCTATCTTTCTATCTATCTATCTGTCTATCTTTCTCTCTATCTATCTATCTATCTAACTGTCTATCGATCTATGTATCTTTCTATCTATCTGTGTATCTATCTATCTATCTATCTGTCTGTCTATCTATCTCTCTATCTGTCTATCTACCTATCTATCCATCTGTTTATCTATCTCTCTGTCCATCTATCTATCTGTCTCTCTATCTATCTGTCTATCTATCTCCCTGTCTATCTATCAATCTATCTATCTATCTATCTGTTTGTCTATCTATCAATCTATCTGTCTATCTGTCTGTCTATCTATCTGTCTTTCTATCTCTCTATTTGTCTATCTATCTGTTCGTCTATCTATCTATCTGTTTATCTATCTATTTGTCTACCTCTCTATCTATCTCCCTATCTGTCTGTCTATCTATCTATCTATCTCTCTGTCTATCTATCTGCCTATCTATCTCTCTGTCGATCAATCTGTCCATCGATCTGTCTGTCTATCTATCTGTCTATTTGTCTCTCTTTCTATATATCGATCTATCCCTCTGTCTATTTATCTATCTATCTCTATCTATCTATCTATCTATCTTTCTATCTCTCTCTCTATCTATCTATCTTTCTATCTATCTATCTATCTATCTTTCTATCTATCTATCTGTCAATCTATCTCTCTATCTATCTATCTATCTGTGTATCTATCTCACTATCTATCTATCTTTCTGTCTATCTGTCTCTTTGTCTCTCTATCTATTTGTCTATCTATCTCCCTGTCTATCTATCTATCCATTTATCTATCCATCTTTCTATCTATCTGTCTATGTATCAATCTGCCATCTATCTACCTATCTATCTATCTATCTCTCTATCTATCCCTCTATCTATCAGTCTGTCTATCCATCTGTCTGTCTCTCTATTTGTTTGTCTATCTCTCTATCTGTCTATCTATCTATCTGTCTATCTATCTCACTATCTGTCTCTCTGATTATCTATCTATGTATCTATCTATCTATCTGTCTGTCTATCTATCTGTCTATCTGTCTATCAATCTATCTGTCTATCTATCTCTCTATCCGTCTATCTATCTATCTATTTATCAATCTATCTACCTCTCTATCTATCTTCCTATCTCTCTATCTGTCTCTCTGTCTATCTATCCATCTCACTTTCTGTCTATCTGTCTTTCTATCAATCTGTCTATCTTTCTATCTATCTCTCTGTATATCTTTCTATCTATCTGTCTCTCTATATATCTATCTATCTACCTTTCTATCTATTTATCTATCTATCTGTCTATCTTTCTCCTAAGAGTGTTTGCCTATAATATGCTATTGCTACTCAGAAGGATGTATTTTTGTATTTTTTAATTTTTATCTAACTGAATGCAACAATTCAAACTATCTAAAGACTAAGAAAGGAAATACTTACAGTGGTATTTATAATGGAAAACAGACTGCGAAAACCTACCTTCTTCCTGAGATTACCCGCAAAGGTAAACCTGAAAAGAAGACAGAAATAAGACAAAAACAAAACTAATTAAAACAAAACACTAAAAATAGTAAAAGTTATAATTACAACCACCTCCTATGACACAAAAATGATTATTACAAAAATTAAACCAGATAATGTTTTTGTGAATTAAAAGATTGCCTCCCTCGACAACAGCGCCAATAAAATGGTACTTAGACAAAGTAATGCCAGGAAATATTTTGATGAATTAAAATGAAGCAAAATATTACCCCTTAGCAACGGCACCATTAAAGTGGTACGTTCTCTCTCTCAACACAGTTAATTAAGTTAATGTGATAGAAGTGATCAAATTAGGAATTAAATGTGATAGAAGTGATCGTGGAAGATAGAGGAAGATGATCAGTGGTTTAAAAAGACAAAATTAAAGCTCTGACAAGCTCAAGGAGCTCGTCGAAGTCGAGGAAGATGAAATTTGAAATCAACATTACAGCTAACCTACCAACCTAACTAACTAAACTATCCTACTCCTACTCCTATCCTACTATTACCTGGACGAAGTGGTCAGAGGATCTCCGTCGACAGCTTATGATGGAGGAGTGAAATCAGAGGGTAGTTGGAAGATCTTCTGCATTGGTTGTGAGGTCAAGTAGAGGAGGCTCCTTAGTTAGCACTTGTGTCTAGAGATGCAACTGACCTCGGTGGAGTTCCAGAGCTAATAAAGGTGGATGGAGGAAGTCAGAAGGTGGAGTGGAAGATTGCCGGAGTTGTGGAGTGAATAGCCTATTGGGTTGGCTACAGTGAAGGTGAGGGAAGGGAGCCAACTTGGAAGAAATCATGGGGGTCAGGGGGTATTTATAGTCGTCGGCGACTACGAAGGAGGTGGAATCTGGACGCGATTGAGGATAGGAGGAGGATAACCACCGGCATCTTCTCCAACGCCGGTGAAGTTATCTCCAACCCTCAATTAGGATAAAGGTGTCATCCAGACTAGTGGATGAAGATGAGATGGTGAGCGCAAGCTCTAGGAGCTTGGAGAAGAAGTGATGACGTCGGATGGGTGGTGATCATGCGGTGGCTGCACCTTTAGTCGTTAGCCATTCAATCGGTTGAAGAGGAGGAGAAGAAGTCAGGGACCTGTTCATACTGAATCCTAAGGACCTAAATAGAAAATAAGGACCCGATTGGAATGAAATATAAGGACCAAAATGTAAACTCAGGTTTTCAAGGTTTATTTTAATTTAGATCTTTTTCAACATTTTATATATGATTGTAAATAAGGTAATTATTATATTTAGACCTTGAATTTACATTTTTGACCTTTTTAGATTAATTTATTTAATTAAGTAATGTTACATAAGTTATTACATACTTAGGTATATATTATGCTTATCTTAGTTAATGTATTAATTAG
The DNA here is from genome assembly GCA_037157565.1 of Thalassia testudinum. Classification (NCBI taxonomy): domain Eukaryota; kingdom Viridiplantae; phylum Streptophyta; class Magnoliopsida; order Alismatales; family Hydrocharitaceae; genus Thalassia; species Thalassia testudinum. The sequence continues at coordinate 17,878,489 of JAZHRO010000044.1, read as the reverse complement.
ATGAATGATTAGTAATATTTCGAGTCCAATTATTAGTTAGATTATTAATAATATTAATTGGATGGTAAAATAGCATTTTGAACTTATTTTAAGGTCCTTTACTATTGATCCCTTACTTAATAATTAACCCATATATTCACATAATCCTAGCTAATTAACTAGAGAAACTAGTTAATTAGGGGTAATTAGAGATCATGATGAGCTTCTCATCATACCCTCAAGCCAAAGTTTTGCTAGTCCCTAGCAAAATTAACTAAGAATATGATGATTTAAAGCACTTGGGTTTTAAATTAATATAAATAAGAACCATGTAGAGGAAAGCTTAGGTCAGAGAAATTTTTTTAGATTTAATATAAATAATTAATATACAGAACATTTTGTGAAAATTTTCTTACTTAGACTTATTCTCAAAATATTTTCAAAACACACTTAAAAATAATGTTGTTAGCAAGAATTTTATTAGAAATTAGAATTCTCAAAAATCTCTTATTCTTTGTAACTATTCTTAACCCAAACTTAGAATACAAAGTGTTTTAAGAAAACAAAACCTAAGAGTTGGGAATTAAATTCTAACTCAAAAACTCAATAGGCTTAAGTTAATCCTTTGTTTGTGATATTTGACTTTTATCAATATAAGTTTAAGCAAATTAGCCAGGTACTCATTATTAATCAAACTTAGAGTAGTAAAACTCTAATTTACTAGACTACAGTGCTAAGAACATCTTCTAGACCTAGAATTTTGTCAATTCTTCTCCTTTAGGTCTCAACTGCAAATCTTCAAAACCTGATTTCTTAGGCTTCATTGCCCAATACCAAGGTTCAGTAGCTATGATTTTAAAACATCTGTGCTTTGTGAAGAGAGTTCTCCTAAAGGCATCAAAAGTTGCAAAAATCCAGCTCTTAAGACATCAATTTCCAATTCAAATTATTCCAATTCAAGCCTTTGGCTTAGCCTTACTCAGGTTTGGTTGCTTTCTCCTCACCAGTTTTCTATCCCAAGGTCAACACTTTTTGTGTATATCTCCCCGGTGGACCATTGGTTCTCTTATTCCTAATTTTTTTTATCTCCATATTTTTTTTTTCAACTTTTTCTATTGGTTAGAACACCAATATGTAGCGAGGTGTTCTTTTATTTAATGGAAGGAAGGGTAGCATCCATTTGTACTGAGATGCTTTATTTTTATGTGGAAAAATTGCATAAGTACCCATTTTTAACAAGGCACTTAACTGCAGGGTGTTTTATTTTATTTTTTACTTTTTTTCTCCCACTTCTCTTTTTTCTTACTAACATTATTCTCCAAATCCTTTTTCTAGGTGAGTGGCACATCCTTCACCCTTTCAAGAACCGCCCGGCAGAAATCCTTGGACTAAAAAGGATTCAGAATTGATCTCTTAGCCTCTGTGTTTTCACAGTCTCAAATGCCAGCAAGACAATTCTATGTGTGTGAATTTTAGTTGTTTAGGTTACTTAGCTCTCAAATCAGAGCTTGGACAACAAAGCCCTTCACTCTCAGGTTCCTTAAATTCTTAGTTTCCTCCTATAGGATCTGTTAAGACAAAAATTACCATGTCTAGTTATATATCTTTAAGCTGAAAGACTTATAAACTAAAATTCTACTAACTCTCTATTTAATTAATTCTGAATATCTGACCTTTTTACTTAACTTTATGATAAAATCAAATTTTTAAAAAGCAAAAGGATTACTTAATCTAATTAATTAAAAAGTTACAATTTAATCCGAAAACTTAAGTTTAAAACTTAATATACCTTAGTTTCTTAATTCAGGGTAAGAATAGAAAAACAAAGTTTAAAAGGTTTAAAGATTCTAATTCAAATAAAATCTTGTTTAAAAATTTTTTAAAACATAAGTGTGTTTTTACAAAATGTTTTAAGTAAGAATCTAAATAAGAATTTAATGCTTTTAAATACTCTATATGTATTTTATATATTTTTTAGTTTCTGACCTAAATGAAAAATAAAGCTCTTAATATTAATATAAATAAATATTTTTTTCTTCTCTTCTTTATTTTAGATGAAAATACCCCTTTTATTATTTTTATAAATTTTCAATTTTCAAGTTTTTGTATTTATATATTTTTGTTTTTATGTTTATAAAAATTTTCAATTTTTATGAATTTTTCATATTTTTTCAAATTTTTATGAAATTTTTTATTATGAACTTTTTATAATTTTTAGAATTTCTATTTTTTAAAATTTCATGGATACTTAATTTTTATGTGTTTTTTTTTATATCTTTTATTTACACATACACTTTAAATGAAAATTTCACTTTACACCCCTCCAAGCCAAGATTTTACAATGTTCTCATTGTAAGAAGAGTGAAAAGATATTACACTTCATTTAGTATAGGGTGATGGAAGGAGTCGGATAGAGGAAATCAAGGATCTCTGTGCGGACGATTTCAAGTCTAACCAAAGGTCAGAGTGGTCAGTCGAACTAAATGAAGGTAATCAGTGTAATATGAAGTGAAAAATCAGAGAAAGTGTATAAGAAACAAAAAGTAGAAAGCAGGAAATAGCTATGTACAAGATTGCTAAGTTTTACACCTTCAGCTAGGCGTAAACCCTAATGAAGAACTCCTAAAAAGAATATGTATATGGTAAAAACAAAGGAGTTATGGACGAATTGATTCAAAAATAAAAAAATAGACTAAAACCACCTGGTCAAAATTCATCCTTAGATTGCCTAGAATAGATCTCGCAGAACCAAAATTAGATTAATATAAAAATCTTAGAAAGATAATTGTGAAAATCAGATCTGATTTAGGTTGAGATGTAGAATATTAAAGTTTGAGGTAATTTAAAGGAGTGATTCCAACCAAATTCAAAAGATCAGCAGAGTCAATTTGATTCTCAATAATAGGTGGGTCATTTTGATACAATAAAGGCTACTGATTTGGGTTTGGTGGGTTATTTTCAGGGAGTATAGAGGACGGGTTGTGATTAGAATCAAAGGCCTGATTAAGGAAATGGACTTGGCCTTGATGTTTCCTAGGGTTTTGAAAATTCCTAGGATTCGGAATTGGCTGAGATGGAAGAGTACCTAGCTGACGAGACTCAGCCAAAAGCGTGATCTGATTTCGTAAATCATCCAACTCTACCTTACATTGCCTTTGGATCTCAGCGAGAGCTTCAGCATTTTGTTGCTGGCTCTCAGTCACAGCTCTCAAAATTTGGTCTAGCTGTGAATCTTTAATAGGCCTAGAGTAATTCTGCATACCCATAGGATTAGGCCTTATATTTGATTGCTGAGGAGGCAATGGAGGTGGGTTTAAATGGGTCTGATTCAGATAATTTGGTCTTTGATTTGATTTTGATCAACCCAAGAAAAATTTGGGTGGCTTCTCCATCCAGGATTATAGGTATTTGAATAAGGATTTGATCTTGGAATATTTTCCTAGATAGCATGTAAACCTAAAAGATATGGAGTGTTTTCTGCAACAGGAAAGGGTAGGGAAAAGGGTGGGTAAGATTGTGGGACAAAGGTCCCTCCTTGGGTTGGTGTAGGAGTAGATAGAGAACCCAAGGAAGATGGATCTCTAAAATCCAGATTATTCACAAATTCCCTCCCCTTGGGAATTTGCGAAATAGGTGAATACACGGGATTTTGTGTAGCAAGTAGAGGTGTAAGAGTTTTCATCATATTTCTGACCTCGTCGAGATGCTTTGCTACGATGTCTACTTTGTCTAGTTTCTCTGCAATAATTTCCAAATCCTTTGAACTGGATGGATTACCAATCTCGTGAATGCCCTTGTGCGGATTTTGATGAGTCGTGTTCATGCCTCGCATGGATTGCGACATAGATGCGTTATTGATCGAGTTTTCTACCATCCCATCAAATAATTCTGAGGTGGATTCTGCGTTGCGATTTAGAAAATTCCCTCCACAAGAGGCATTGACTAAATTGCAAATGCTCTCTTACAAAGCATAGTAGAAGATATGCATTAGTTGCCAATGAGAGATGTCATGATGTAAGCATTTCCTTTGTAATTCATGAAAGCGTTCCCACACCTAATGAATTGGTTCTCCTTGGTTTTGATCGAAAGTAGTGATTGCTTGCCTTAAAGCATTTGTTCGACCAATAGGAAAGAATTTCTTCAAAAATGAGGATTCGAGTTCAGCCCAAGTTGAGATTGGTCTTGTAACGACCCGATTCCCGAATCCCTACGAGACATGAGAGTCGGACCGACTCGACTAATCCCAAGACCTAGTCGTCCAACGAGGAAGTAACCAAAAGTGCAGTAAAATAAATCACATTCACCATGAATATAACTAGCAATAACAAAATACAGCAGTAAGAAAAGGAAATACTATAGTATACACCACCACAATAGAAGGGAAATAAACATGTACATTACATAAAGTTTTCGATAAAGAAAGTACAGGGAGTAACAAAGAAAACTACTCACTACAGTGGAAGAAAAGTACAGAAAGAACTACAAGTAACCCTACTGGACCCTACTAGGCCCAGCGTCCTCTGCAGCCGCTGACCCTGGCTACTCAACACCTGGTCCTGAAAAGTAACGAGGGTAACACGTCAGTGAAACGCTGAGTAGAGTGGCAACTAAAAGATAAAGAAGCAGTACAGTGTACAGTAGCCGTTATATTTTTTACTTTCTTTATTTACGTCTTTCTATTTTTTTCACTATTGATTTATTTCTCAGATCCTTCTCTTGATCTCAAATGTTCCTTGTGGGAATGATCTTGATTGCAGTCTTTTCCGAAAAGTAGAAGTGACACGTGGTGCTCTCTTGGTCAGGAGAGTCCCCCGTGGTGGTCCTACCCTCAGCCAACCACCCCAAGGTCACTGGCAGACGTAACGGTGACTATGGCACACGCGATAAGCGCACGGGTAGCTACCCCGCACTGGCACACGGTCAGTCGTTTCCGTTAACGGGTGCACCCAAAGCACAGCACGGAACCAGTATAGGGCAGAGCCCTCTCAGTAACAGGGATCCTACCCCTCCACAGTCCGCGCACCCACGCCTGACTACCCTGATTTGCCCAGTGGGCCTAACAAGTCGGTGTAGCAGGGCTAGAAGAACCTCGGGGCCCGTGGGGTAGCTAGTGCTCTCCCTACACTAGTAGCTCTCCTTGGTACTACGTACGCGAGGGCCAACAAGTTGGTGTACAGTGGCCAAACCCACCCCGGTCTCAACCTGAGGGCGGCAAGCTCCCCTCTACACTAAGAGGTAATGTGTGCATCTCTTTGGTACCACGTACCTAAGAGACAACACACTTCCACGTTTCACTTTCTCAGTTCCATTCTGTTCTCTTTCCAGGAGTTCTACTCCTAATTCCCCGTAGGGTTCATGTTCTTTTTGGTTTGGCCATTTTAGGTTTCACCGTTCCAGTTTTACGTTCATACAACCCATGTTCTCCATCATATCTCTTCATTCATAACAGGCAGCTGTTAAATCAATTTACAGGCAGTTGTTATTTCCTTTCCACTTTTCCAAGACTGCAATATTTATATGTTCCACTAGTTTTCCAGTCCTAGGATTCATGCCGTACCCTAGGATCTATCATTCAATCTAGTTTTCCAGTCCTAGGATTCATGCAATACCCTAGGATCTATCATTCAATCTGTTTCTCAGTCCTAGGGTTCATGCAATGCCCTAGACTCTATTAATTGTTACACAATTGTAACAAATTTTTTTAAGTAAATTAAAAAGCCACTCTACCAGCGAAAATGGGAGTACTGGGGGCGTGGTCGGCAATCCCACGTGCCTCCGCAACCCCCAAGACTACAATGGAACGGGGTCCTAACACAAGGATCAATCACAAGGAGTTTCTCAGAATGGTATACAATTACTGTAAACGGGTAGAGGAATTTATTCTGGAAAAAATGCAACTTGAAACACTGAAAATGGATTCCGAACGGGCCCTAAACGGGTCAAAAACGACGAAACTGTCCAAAATCAGACATCTAGAACCTCTTCCAGACGTCTTAAAAAGTGGGTCAGGTCGTACCTTAGTTCTGCGTAGTCCTTCAGACGTCTAGAAGCCCGCTGGGACGTCTGGCTTGGTTTCTAGATGTCCGATTGTCTCCCCGGACGTCTGGAGGTTCTCTCCGTCGTCTGGCACTGCGGCCAAACATCTGATTTACGTGGGATGGCGAGCCCTCACGCCCTCCCAAGCAGAACCTGCTCACACGCACACCTACTCTCAGCACGACAAAACGCAGACGAAGTCGCGGCGGACGGCTGCATGGCCGTACACGCGAAAAAGGGAGAAGATAGAAATATCTTACCTATCAGATGTATGGACAGTCCTCCAGACGTCTTCAGCGTCGTCTGGTCGTAAGTCCAGATGTTTGATTCTGGAAAATTTTCCAGAACCAGCGCCCGATTCGCTCTCCGCCCGCGACGTACGGCCACGTCGCGCCCCATCCACCTGCTGCCCTAGCTACAGCAGCCCCTCCGCGACACCCCACGCACGCCGCTCCCCCGCCGACCGGCTCTAGCTGCCCCAGAAAGCTCGAACCCTCTCGGTCGAGCTTCTTCCTTCCGCTCGCAACCCTCCTTCCCGCACTCTCGCCGCGACCGCTACTGCCGCGGCTCACTCGCTCGCTCGCGCTCTCGCACTAGCAGGGAGAAGAAGAGGAAGGCAGAGGAGATGAGGGTGAGGGAGAGGGCGAGGGTGTCTTATAAGGCCGCGCGGGGAAAGAGAGAAGAGAGCGGCGTGCCTACAGGAAGAGAGAGAGGAAAAGAGGAACGAAAGCGGCGGGTGCAGTCTACGCGCGTACGCACGCAGACGCAACCCCGTACGCCGAAAAAATTTATTACCAGATGCCACGTTCGTAACAATATAATAAACTCAAAGGAAGTTTCATCCCCGAAACTTGCGCTAACTAGGGTGCGGGAAAGAACAACATATATAAACATAACAAACTCAAAGAGGACCGAAGCCGGTCCGAAAAGACGTACCCGTGAAGAGCTCCGGGTGCCGCTCCCGCATTGCCACCTCAGGCTCCCAGGTAGCCTCCTTGTACCGCTGGCTCCTCCACAAAACCTTCACCAGGGGTACTTGCTTTCATCTCAAACTGCGGACGGCTCTGTCAAGAATCTATACTGGCCCCTCGGGGTAGGTCAGGTCGTCACCCACCTCAACGCTCTCGTGACTCAGGAGGTGACTGGGATCGGCAACGTACTTCCTGAGGTTGGACACGTGGAACACGTCGTGCACACCAGAAAGCTGAGGAGGGAGGGCAAGTTTGTAAGCAACGGGTCCAACCCGCTCCAGGACCTCAAAGGGCCCCACAAACCTCGGCGCAAGCTTTCGTCTCACCCCAAACTGCTGCAAGCCCTTCATGGGAGAAACACGAAGGAAGACGTGGTCCCCAACCTCAAATTGCACCTCTCTGCATTTCCGATCCGCGTAGCTCTTCTGCCTACTCCTGATAGTGCGGAGTCGCCCATGGATCTGCTCGACTACCTCCTGACTCTGCCGGATCAACCTGGGGCCAACCTCCCACTTGATCCCCACCTCAACCTAACTCAAGGGTGCCGTACACCTCCGTCCGTACAGAGCCTCGTAGGGAGCCATGCCGATGCTCGAGTGATAACTGTTGTTGTATGCAAACTCCGCCAGGGGCAAGTGCTCCTCCCAAGAGCCCCTCCAGTCCAGTACACAGGCACGCAAAAGGTCCTCAAGTGTCTGTATCGTGCGCTCAGACTGTCCGTCCGTCTGGGGGTGGTAAGCTGTACTGAATCTCAACCGGGTCCCCAAGGCCTGCTGAAACTCAGCCCAAAACTGGGACGTAAAGAGAGTATCCCGGTCGGATATGATCTCCTACGGAACTCCGTGTAGTCGTACCACGTCGCGGATATACCTCTCTGCCAACTGTGCTGGTCCCAAAGTGACTCGGATCGGCACGAATCATGCCGTCTTCGTCAGTCTATCCACAATTACCCAGACTACATTGTGTCCTCGCTGGGTAACAGGTAAGCCCACCACCAAGTCCATGGTGATGCTTTCCCACTTCCACTCTGGCACTGGAAGCAGCTGTAGCAGCCCTGCAGGCCTCTGATGCTCGACTTTCACCTGCTGGCACACTAAGCACTGCTGCACGAATTCACCCACATCCCGCTTCATCCCCCTCCACCAAAACTCGTGTCTCAAGTCATGGTACATCTTCGTGTTTCCGGGATGTATGGGGAATCTGGAACCGTGTGCCTCAGTCAGGAGCTCTCTCAACAGCTCCTCGTCTCTGGGAACGCACAACCGTCCCCTCAGGCGCAACACCTAGTCTGTGAAAGAGAAGTCCCCTGGGTCTCCTGACAGTACTCTGTCGCGCAAGGACTGCAAGTACGGATCGGCCATCTGTCCTGTGATGATGCGATCTATCAGCTCTGGCCTAGTCTGTCGTGTCACAGTCACTGCCCCATAGTGCCCCCGTAACTCTAGGGGTCGCCAACTGCCCATCTCCTCCAAAAGGCTCCAACTCTGTAACTGTAAATTGTCCAGGTGTGCGGGCGCCTTCCGGCTCAAGGCGTCAGCCACCACATTGGCCTTTCCAGGGTGGTAGGAAATGCTGCAGTCATAGTCCTTCAGGAGCTCCAACCAACGTCTCTGTCTCATGTGGAGCTCCGTCTGGTCAAATAGGTATCTGAGGCTCTTGTGATCTGTGAAAATCTCGAAGGTCTCACCGTACAAGTAGTGCCTCCAGGTCTTCAGCTCGAAGACAACAGCTGCCAGCTCCACGTCGTGGGTAGGGTAGGTATGCTCATGGGGATTCAGTTGCTGCGAAGCGTAAGCGACAACGTGACCCCTCTGCATGAGCACACCCCATAACCCCTGCAAAGAGGCATCCGTGTACACAACGAACCCGCCACTACTGTCAGGGATGGTGAGCACGGGAGTCGAAGTCAACCTCTCCTTCAGCTCCTAAAAACACGCCTCACAGGTGTCTGTCCAAGTGAAGGGCACGTCCTTCTGAGTCAACTGTGTCATAGGACACGCAATCTGTGAAAAACCCCTGATGAACCGTCTGTAGTAGCCTGCCAGTCCCAGGAAACTGCGAATCTCAATGACTGTACGCAGTCTCTCCCAACTGAGCACTGCCTCGACCTTGGCTGGGTCCACCGCCAAGCCGTCCCCAGAGATCACATGACCTAAGAAGGTCACCTCCCTCAACCAGAACTCACACTTGCTGTATTTGGCATACAGCCTACGTCGTCTCAGTGTGTCCAGAACCATCCGCAAGTGCTGTCCGTCCTGCGTCTGATCTCGAGAATAGATGAGTACATCATCAATAAATACCACCACGAACTGGTCCAAGTACGGTCTAAACACCCGGTTCATCAGGTCCATGAAAGCAGCGGGGGCATTGGTCAGCCCAAACGGCATGACCAAAAACTCGTAGTGTCCGTACCGTGTGCGGAAAGCTGTCTTGGAGACGTCTGCCGCCCTGATCCTCAACTGGTGGTATCCAGACCTCAAGTCAATCTTGGAGAACACCGTGGCACCTCGCAACTGGTCAAACAAGTCGTCGATCCTCGGCAGCGGGTATCTGTTCTTGATGGTGACCCTATTCAGCTGTCTGTAGTCCACACACAGGCGTAGGGTACCATCCTTCTTCTTTACAAAGAGTACCAGGGCCCCCCAGGGAGACACACTGGGCCTCACAAAGCCCTTCTCCAAGAGATCCTGCAACTGAGACTTGAGCTCTCGCAGCTCAAGCGGTGCCATCCTGTATGGTGCGGTGGAGATGGGGCCGGTCCCTGGTACTAGTGAGATGTCAAACTCGATCTCACGCTCGGGCGGTAGTCTTGGTAACTCGTCTGGGAACACGTCAGGGTACTCTCTGACCACAGGGATGCTCGGGAAGTCTGCCACAGGGCTGGGCTCTGCCACCACACAAGCTAGGAAGCCCTCACACCCTTGGCCCAAAAGTCTCGCCGCCCGAAGTGCTGAAATGCACCTGAAACCTCCATCCACTGGCTGACCGTGAAACTCGAAAGAAGGCAACTCCAGTATGGAGAAGACGATCTTCCTCTCAAAACAGTCCACCAAAGCGTGGTAAGCGGACAGCAAGTCCATCCCCAGAATTACGCCAAAGTCCTCCATCTGTTTCATAATCAGGTCAGCTGGCAGACTATGTCCCCCGATACTGACCTCGCAACCCATGTACAACTCCTCAGCTACAAACAGCTGACCACTCTGACCTCTGATTACGAACGGATTCTCTAACAGCATATAATCCTGGCCCAAACTAACTGCGAAACTGGCTACGACAAAAGAGTGCGTAGCGCCGGAATCGAAAAGCGTGTAAACTAGTCTACCGGAAACTGAAACCATACCTGCCACCACTGATCCCGAAGCTCTGGCATCCCTGCGTGTTAGGGCGTTGATACGCCCCTCGACCCTAGGCGCGGACGAAGCAGCCACACTCTGTGTCGGACGGGTAGGTGCTGGCCGGTACCCTCCTCGTGACTGCTGTCCTCCTCCTCGCGCCTGGGAACCGTAGCCTCCTGCGCGCCCTCCAGTGCTCAACGCGGGAAGTATCTGCTGACCTCCTGCCCTAGACGGGCAGTCCCTCCTGATGTGGCCTGGCTGACCACACTGGTAGCAGAGGGGAACCTGACTCCCACCCTCAGTGGGTCCCTGCTATCGGCTGAGTGGGCGTCTGGTGCTGGCAACTGGCCCCTGTCGAGGGCCCCCAAAGGCCACTGATGGCCCTGCAAAACGTGACGGCTCTCCTGCGAATGCCACGTGTCTCCTCTCTTGCCAGCCCTGGGAAAAGTCTAGCTGGTAGGGCCTCTTCCGCCCGCTGCCAGTGTCTCGCGCGGATGGGTTGGTCTCCTCGTAGGTCATAGCTGCCTCCACCACCCTCGAAAACGTAGGCAGCTTCAGGGGTTTGACATACCCCCGAATCGCAGGCCGGAGCCCCTCGGTGAACCTCCAAAGGCGCTCCTCCTCAGTGGCTACCGCTGTCACTGCAAAGCGGGACAGCTCCAGAAAACGCGTGCGGTATACGCTCATGGTCATCGTCCCCTAGCTGAGAGTGTGGAACTCCCGCCTCCTCTGGTCCTGCCACGTCTGGGGAAAGTACTGCTCGCAGAAGAGGGTGACGAACCGATCCCAGGTTGGCTCGTCCCTCTCCTGTCCCCTAACCGCCCTCCACCACCTGCGTGCCACACTCTCCAGCTGGTACGTGGCAAAGGCCACGCGGCACTCCACCGGGGGGCGAAGGTGTTGAAAACCTTCTCGAGCTGCTCGAGCCAGTCCTTTGCCTCAGTCGGGTCCTCATCCCCCTTGAAGGAGGGGGGCTTCAGCTTCCGGAACTGCCCGAAGAGCTCAAAGTGGCACTGTAGTGGAGATGCTGCTGCACCTCCAGGTAAAGGAGCCTCGTGCACAAAAGTGTCGGAGGAAGGTGGGGGCGGTGGCAGCCCATCCCCTCCCCGATGTCCAGCGCCGCGTCCGTCGTGTGGTCCCATAGAGGACTCCCTTTCCACAGCCCCAGGGAGAGGCGCTCGGGGCGATGGGTGGAGCTCCTCTCGCACAATATCCCGTATCAACTGGGCGAGGTCTTGGGCCTGAATGCCCGGGAGCAGTGGCTGGTCCAATGAGGCATCGACAGCAGCACGGCCACCTCGTTGACCTCGTCCTCAGCCGTGCCCGCGACCCACCTCGCTAGTCCCACGACGAGGCATCTCCTGCAAGGAGACGCGAAACAGAATGGAAACACGTCAATATGGAACGATATCTAACGAAAAAGTCTAAGAGCTTATGCCAAAAGAAATGTTGTGGTGGCTACTCTAGTCACAGACATGTAAATTGGTTATTTTCCAATCAGTTGGTTCACTTCTCAGGACGACTTTGCTCTGATACCATCTTGTAACGACCCGATTCCCGAGTCCCTACGAGACACGAGAGTCGGACCGACTCAACTAATCCCAAGACTTAGTCGTCCAACGAGGAAGTAACCAAAAGAGCAGTAAAATAAACCACATTCACCTTGAATATAACTAGCAGTAACAAAATACAGCAGTAAGAAAAGAAAATACTACAGTATACACCACCACAACAGAAGGAAAATAAACATGTACATTACATAAAGTTTTTGATAAAGAAGGTACAGGGAGTAACAAAGAAAACTACTCACTACAGGGGAAGAAAAGTACAGAAAGAACTACAGGTAACCCTACTGGACCCTACTAGGCCCAGCGTCCTCTGCAGCCGTTGACCCTGGCTGCTCAACACCTGGTCCTGAAAAGTAACGAGGGTAACACGTCAGTGAAACGCTGAGTAGAGTGGCAACTAAAAGCTAAAGAAGCAGTAGAGTGTACAGTAGCCGTTATATTTTTTACTTTCTTTATTTACGTCTTTCTATTTTTTTCACTATTGATTTATTTCTCAAATCCTTCTCTTGATCTCGAATGTTCCTTGTGGGAACGATCTTGATTGCAGTCTTTTCTGAAAAGTAGAGGTGACACGTGGTTCTCTCCTGGCAAGGAGAGTCCCTCGTGGTGGTCCTACCCTCAGTCAACCACCCCAAGGTCACTGAAAGACGTAACAGTGACTACGGCACGCGCGATAAGCGCACGGGTAGCTACCCCGCACTAGCACGCAGTCAGTCGTTTCCGTTAACGGGTGCGCCCAAAGCACAACACGGAACCAGTATAGGGCAGAGCCCTCTCAGTAACAGGGGTCCTACCCCTCCACAGTCCGCGCACCCTTGCCTGACTACCCCGGTTTGCCCAGTGGGCCTAACAAGTCGGTGTAGGAGGGCTAGAAGAACCCCGGGGCCCGTGGGACAGCTAGTGCTCTCCCTACACTAGTAGCTCTCCTCGGTACTCCGTACGCGAGGGCCAAGAAGTCGGTGTACAGTGGCCAAACCCACCCCGGTCTCAACCTGAGGGCGGTAAGCTCCCCTCTACACTAAGAGGTAATGTGTGCATCTCTTTGGTACCACACACCCAAGAGACAACACACTTCCACGTTTCACTTTCTCAGTTCCATTCTGTTCTCTTTCTAGGAGTTCTACTCCTAATTCCCTGTAGGGTTCATGTTCTTTTTGGTTTGGCCATTTTAGGTTTCACCGTTCCAGTTTTACGTTCATACAACCCATGTTCTCCATCATATTTCTTCATTCATAACAGGCAGCTGTTAAATCAATTTACCGGCAGTTATTATTTCCTTTCCACTTTTCCAAGACTGCAATATTTATATGTTCCACTAGTTTTCCAGTCCTAGGATTCATGCCGTACCCTAAGATCTATCATTCAATCTAGTTTTCCAATCCTACGATTCATGCCATACCCTAGGATCTATCATTCAATCTGTTTCTCAGTCCTAGGGTTCATGAAATACCCTAGACTCTATTAATTGTTCCACAATTGTAACAAATTTTGTTAAGTAAATTAAAAAGTCACTCTACCAGCGAAAATGGGAGTACTGGGGGCGTGGTCGACAATCCCGCGCGCCTCCGCAACCCCCAAGACTGCAACGGAATGAGATCCTAACATAAGGATCAATCACAAGGAGTTTCTCAGAATGGTATACAATTACTGTAAACGGGTAGAGGAATTTATTTTGGAAAGAACGCAACTCGAAACGCGGAAAATGGACTCCGAACTGGCCCTAAATGGGTCAAAAACGATGAAACTGTCCAAAATTAGACATCTAGAACCTCCTCCAGACGTCTTAAAAGGTGGGTCAAGTCGTACCTTAGTTCCGCGTACTCCTTCAGATGTCCAGAAGTCCGCTGGGATGTCCGGCTTGGTTTCCAAACATCCGATTGTCTCCCCGGACGTTTGGAGGTTCTCTCCGTCGTCTGGCACTGCGGCCAGACGTCTAATTTACGTGGGATGGCGAGCCCTCCCACCCTCCCGAGTAGAACCAGCGCACACACACACCAGCTCTCAGCACGATGAAACGCAGACGAAGTCGCAGCGGACGGCTGCATGGCCGTACACGCGAAAAAGGGAGAAGATAGAAATATCTTACCTATCAAACGTCTGGACAGTCCTCCAGACGTCTTCAGCGTCGTCTGGTCGTAAGTCCAGACGTCTGATTTTGGAAAATTTTCCAGAACCAGTGCCCGATTCGCTCTCCGCCCGCGACGCACGGCCGTGCCATGCCCCGTCCACTTGCTGCCCGAGCTGCAGCAGCCCCTCCGCGACACCCCACGCCCGCCGCTCCCCCACCGGCCAGCTCTAGCTGCCCCAGCAAGCTCGAACCCTCGCGGTCGAGCTTCTTCCTTCCTCTCGCAACCCTGGTTCCACTCAGACGCAACCCGTACGCCGAAAAAATTTATTACCAGATGTCTGGAAAGGGTTCCAAACGTCCGGACAGACGTCTGGGCCACTTCCCAGACGTCTTAAAAACCCGTCTGATGCCACGTTTGTAACAGGTCTTGCAATCGTTCTATACCAATAAGCTTCTTTGTCTATAAGGCTAAAAGAGACCATTTTCATAAGTCGGATTTTGTAACGAATGCGTGCCCCAGACGTCTTTTAAGACGTCTGGGAGGAGGCCCAGACGTCGATCCAGACGTCTGGGATCACATCCAGACGTCTGAACAGACGTCTGGGATCGTTTCCAGACGTCTGGAAAATAGTTATTTTCGCACGAGAGAGTCGTCTGCGCGCCTGTGCGCGCAGACCCGCGATTCCTCTCTCTCTCTTTTTCCCTCTCTCTCTCTGCGGCTGCAGGCGGCCTGCCACCCCCTCTCTCCTCCTCGCGCGGCCTTAAAAGGGCCACGCCTCCCCTCCCGTCTCCACTGTCTCCTCCTTCTTCTCCTTCCTGTGCGCGAGAGCGAGCGGACGCGAGGGCGGCAGCGGCGGCCGCAGTGAGCGCGGAGGTGCGGCGCGCGAGGGCGGAGCTCTGCCGTGAGGGCGAGCTCGCCGGAGCGGCTTGGCCAGCCGGCGGAGGGTGCCGGGGGCGCGGAGCGACGCGGAGAGGGACCTGCTGCGGTCTGAGCAGCAGGAGCGCGAGGTGCGACGCGGGCGACGTCGCGAGCAAAGTCCGGGTCGCGCCCTGATTCTGGAAAAATTTCCAGAATCAGACGTCTGGGTTGACAGCCAGACGGCGAGATAGACGTCTTGAAGCTCATACAGACGTCTCAAAGGTGAGTTTACCGCCTTCTCCTTCCTTCCTGTCGACTGACCGTACTGAGGGAGGGAGTTGGCTGTGCGCAGGTTCGCTGATTCGCCATCCATTGTGAATCAGACGTCTGGAAGTTGTACCAGACGGCTGGAGTGACCTCCAGACGTCCGGAGTTACCATCGGACGTCTGGGAGATAGGCAGACGTCCCCGCAGACTTCTGGACGTCTGGGAAACCACGCTGAACAGGTAATTCTCTGATCCACTTTTTAAGACGTCTGGAAGGAGTTCCAGACGTCTGATTTTGCACAGTATTGTCTTTTTTCGACCCGTTTAGGGCCCGTTCGGGCTCCGTTTTCCGCGATTCGAGTTGCGTTCTCTTCAGAATTAATTCCTCTACTCGTCTACAGTAGCTATACACTATTTTGAGACACTTCTTGTGTTTGATCCTTGTGATAGGACCTCGTTCAGTTGCAGTCTTGAGAGTCGCGGAGGCACGCGAGATTCCCGATCACGCCCCCATTACTCCCGTTGTACCTGGTAGAGTGGCTTAAGTTTATTAATAAAATCTGTTAAAGTATGGAACCATAACTAGAAGCTAGGACATTGCATGAATCCTAGGAATGAGAAATGTATGGAATGATAGCTCCTAGGTGATGCATGAATCCTAGGGCTGGAAAACTAGTTGTATGCTAGATCCTAGGATGTGACATGAACCCTAGGATGGAAGAACTAGTGGAATGTATAATACTGCAGTCTTGGAAAAAAAAAATGGAAAGGAATATAAAGCTGCCTGTAATTTGAATTAACAGCTGCCTGTTATGAATAAAGAAACATGATTGAGATCATGGATTTTGAGGACGTGAATCTGGAAAGTAAAACATATGATGTTCTACGATAAAGAGCTGGAACCCTACGGGGAATTAGGAGTGGAACTCCTGGAAAGAAAAAGGAATGGAACTGAGATGTAGTTTGTACTGTCTCTTGGGTACGCAGTACCAAGGGAAGTACCTGTACCTGTTTAGTGTAGAGTGGGGCCAGCCGCCCCAGGGACCTGGGGTTAGGATTGGCCGCTCTGTACCGACTTGTTGGCCCTCGTGTACGTAGTACCAAGGAGAGCTAGTAGTGTTAGGAGAGTACTAGCTACCCCACGGGCCCCGGGGTTCTGCTAGCCTCCTTCACCGACTTGTTAGGCCCACTAGGGCAAACCAGGGTAGTCAGGCGAGGGTGCGCGGACTGTGGAGGGGCAAGGCCCTGGTTTGGTTACTGTGGAGGGGTTGTACCCCTGTTACTGAGAGGGCTCTGCCCTGGTTCCGTGCTGTGCTTTGGGCGCACCCGTTAACGGAAATGACTGACCGCGTGCCTGTGCGGGCTAGCTACCTGTGCGTTTATCGCGCGTGCCGTAGTCACCGTTACGTCTGTCAGTGACCTTGGGGTGGTTGACTGAGGGTAGGATCACCACGGGGGACTCTCCCGGCCAGGAGAGCACCACGTGCTACTTCTACTTTTGGAAAATACTGCAATCAAGATCGTTCCCACGAGGACATTCGAGATCAAGTAAAGGATCTGAGAAATAAATGAAATAGTGAGAAAAATTGAAAGATGTGAATAAAGGAAGTAATAGAACATAACAGCTACTGTACACTCTACTGTTGCCTTTAGTTAGTTTGCCACTCTACTCAGCGTTTTGCTGACGTGTTACACTCGTTACCTTTTTCAGGACCAGGTGTTGAGCAGCCAGGGTCGGCGGCTGCAGAGGACGCTGGGCCAAGTAGGGTCCAGTAGAGTTTACCACAGTCCTTGTACCTCTTTTGTTTCTGTTCTAGTGAGTAGTTTTGTTTCCGCTGTACTTTCCTTACCTGCAGTTCTTGTTATATGATAAATGTTGTTCTACTGTTGTGGTGGTACCTACTGTAGTAGTTTCTTTCCTTACTGCTGTACTTTCTACTGTTAGTTATATTCATGCTGAATGTGGTTTATTTTACTGTCTTTTGATTACTTCCTCGTTGGACGACTAGGTCTTGGGATTAGTCGAGTCGGTCCGGTTCTCGTGTCTCGTAGGGACTCGGGAACCGGGTCGTTACAAGATGGTATCAGAGCAAGGTCGTCCCGAGAAGTGAATCAACTGACTGGAAAATAACCAATTCACATGTTTATAGCTAGAGTAGCCACCACAACATGCCTCTTGACATGAGCTCTTAGAAGTTTTGTTAGGTACCGTTTGTTTTGACGTTTCCATTTTTTTTTCGCGTCTCCTTGCAGGAGATGCCTCGTCGCGGGACTGGCGAGACTGGCCGTGGGCGCGGCCGAGGGCGAGGTCGGCGAGGTGGACGTGTTGTCGTTGACGTCTCGGTGGATCAGCCACCACTCCCTGGCATCCAGGCCCAGGACCTCGCCAGACTGGTACGGGATATTGTACGAGAGGAGCTCCACCCACCACCCCGAGCACCTCCTCCTGGGGTTGCAGAGGGGGAGTCCTCTGTGGGACCACGCGACGGACGCGACGCTGGACACGAGGGAGGGGATGGGCCCCTACCACCCCCACCTTCCTCCGACACTTCTGTACACGAGGCACCTTGGCCTGGAGGTGCACCAGCACCTCCCCTACAGTGCCACTTCGAGCTTTTCGGACAGTTCCGGAAGCTGAAGCCCCCCTCCTTCAAGGGGGATGAGGACCCGACCGAGGCAGAGGACTGGCTTGAGCAGCTGGAGAAGATCTTCGACACCCTTCGCCCCCCGGTGGAGTGCCGCGTGGCCTTTGCCACGTACCAGCTGGAGAGTGCGGCACACCGGAGGTGGAGGCCGGTCCGGGGACAGGAGAGGGACAAGCCAACGTGGGACCAGTTCGTCACCCTCTTCTGCAAGCAGTACTTTCCCCAGACGTGGCAGGACCAGAGGAGGCGGGAGTTCCACACTCTCCGCCAAGGGACGATGACCGTGAGCGCGTACCGCACGCGTTTCTTGGAGCTGTCCCGCTTTGCAGCGACAGCGGTAGCCACTGAGGAGGAGCGCCTTTGGAGGTTCACCGAGGGGCTCCGGCCTGCAATCCGGGGATATGTCAAACCCCTGAAGCTGCCGACGTTTTCGAGGGTGGTAGAGGCAGCTATGACTTACGAGGAGACCAACCTGTCCGCACGAGAGACCGACGGCGGGCGGAAGAGGCCCTTTCAGCCAGACTTCTCACAGGGCCGGCGAGAACGGAGACACGTGACGTCCGCAGGAGAGCCGTCACGCTGTGCGGGGCCATCAGTGGCCTTTGGGGGCCCTCGACAGGGGCCAGTCACCAGCACCGGACCCCTGCCTAGCCGACAGCAGGGACTCACTGAGGGCGGGAGTCGGGTTCCCCTCTGCTACCAGTGTGGCCAGCCGGGCCACGTCAGGAGGGACTGCCCGTCTAGGGCAGGAGGTCAGCAGATACTTCCCGCGCAGAGCACTGGAGGGCGCGCAGGAGGCCGCGGTTCCCAGGCGCGAGGAGGAGGACAGCAGTCGCGAGGAGGGTACCGGCCAGCACCTACCCATCCGACGCAGAGTGTGGCTGCTTCGTCCGCACCTAGGGCTGAGGGGCGTATCAACGCCCTAACACACAGGGACGCCAGAGCATCGGGATCCGTGGTAGCAGGTATGGTTTCAGTTTCTGGCAGACTCGTTTACACGCTTTTCGATTCCGACGCTACGCACTCGTTTGTCGCAGCCAGTTTCGCAGTTAGTTTGGACCAGGATTATACACTGTTAGAGAATCCGTTCGTAATCAGAGGTCCGAGTGGTCAGCTGTTTGTAGCTGAGGAGGTGTACACGGGTTGCGAGGTCAGCATCGGGGGACATAGCCTGCCAGCTGACCTGATTATGATACAGATGGAGGACTTTGGAGTGATTCTGGGGATGGATTGGCTGTCCACTTACCACGCCTTGGTAGACTGTTTTGAGAGGAAGATTGTATTCTCCATTCCGGAGTTGCCTTCTTTCGAGTTTCACGGGCAGCCAGTGGACGGAGGCTTCAGGTGCATTTCGGCACTTCGGGCGGCGAGACTTTTGAGCCAGGGGTGTGAGGGCTTCCTAGCTTGTGTGGTGGCAGAGCACAGCCCCGTGGCAGACTTCCAGAGCATCCCGGTGGTCAGAGAGTACCCCGACGTGTTTCCAGACGAGTTACCAGGACTACCGCCCGAGCGTGAGATCGAGTTTGAGATCTCACTAGTACCAGGGACCAGCCCCATCTCCACCGCGCCATACAGAATGGCACCGCTTGAGCTGCGAGAGCTCAAGTCCCAGTTGCAGGACCTTTTGGAGAAAGGTTTCGTGAGGCCCAGTGCGTCTCCCTGGGGAGCCCCGGTGCTGTTTGTGAAGAAGAAGGATGGGACCCTACGCCTTTGTGTGGACTACCGACAGTTGAATAGGGTCACCATCAAGAACAGATATCCGCTGCCGAGGATCGACGATTTGTTTGACCAGTTGCGGGGTGCCATGGTGTTTTCCAAGATCGACTTGAGGTCTGGATACCACCAGTTGAGGATCAGGGAGACCGATGTCTCCAAGACAGCTTTCCGCACCCGGTACGGACACTACGAGTTTTTGGTCATGCCGTTTGGGCTGACCAATGCCCCCGCTGCTTTCATGGACCTGATGAACCGGGTGTTTAGACCGTACTTGGACCAGTTTGTGGTAGTTTTCATAGATGATGTACTCATCTATTCTAGAGATCGGACGTAGCACGGACAGCACTTGCGGATGGTTCTGGACACTCTGAGACGACGCAGGCTGTACGCCAAATACAACAAGTGCGAGTTCTGGTTGAGGGAGGTGACCTTTTTGGGTCATGTGATCTCTGGAGACGGCCTGGCGGTGGACCCCGCCAAGGTCGAGGCAGTGCTCAGGTGGGAGAGACCGCGTTCAGTCACTGAGATTCGCAGTTTCCTGGGACTGGCAGGTTACTACAGACGGTTCATCAGAGGGTTTTCGCAGATTGCACATCCTATGACACAGTTGACCTGGAAGGATGTGCCTTTCGCTTGGACAGACGCCTGTGAGGCGTGTTTTCTGGAGCTGAAGGAGAGGTTGACCTCGGCTCCCGTGCTCACCATCCCTGACAGTAGTGGCGGGTTCGTTGTGTACACGGACGCTTCCTTGCAGGGGTTAGGAGGTGTGCTCATGCAGAGGGGTCACGTGGTCGCTTACGCTTCGCGGCAACTGAAGCCCCATGAGCATACCTACCCTACCCACGATCTAGAGTTGGCAGCTGTTGTCTTCGCGCTGAAGACATGGAGGCACTACTTGTACGGTGAGACCTTCGAGATTTTTACAGATCATAAGAGCCTCAGATATCTTTTTGACCAGAAGGAGCTCAACATGAGACAGAGACGTTGGATGGAGCTCCTGAAGGACTACGACTGCAGCATCTCCTACCACCCGGGAAAGGCCAATGTGGTGGCTGATGCCTTGAGCCGTAAGGCACCCGCACGCTTGGCCAGTCTACAGTTACAGAGTTGGAGCCTTTTGGAGGAGGTGGG
Source organism: Thalassia testudinum (assembly GCA_037157565.1). Lineage (NCBI taxonomy): Eukaryota > Viridiplantae > Streptophyta > Magnoliopsida > Alismatales > Hydrocharitaceae > Thalassia > Thalassia testudinum. The sequence continues at coordinate 17,857,914 of JAZHRO010000044.1, read as the reverse complement.
CAGTTGGCGACCTCTAGAGTTACGAGGGTACTGTGGGGCAGTGACGGTAACACGGCAGACCAGGCCAGAGTTGATAGACCGCATCATCACGGGACAGATGGCCGATCCGTACTTGCAGTCTTTGCGCGACAGAGTACTATCAGGGGACCCAGGGGACTTCTCTTTCACAGACCAGGTGCTACGCTTGAGGGGACGGTTGTGCGTTCCCAGAGACGAGGAGCTGTTGAGAGAGCTCCTGACTGAGGCACACGGTTCCAGATTCACCATACATTCCGAAAACACGAAAATGTACCATGACTTGAGACGCGAGTTTTGGTGGAGAGGGATGAAGCGGGATGTGGGTGAGTTCGTGCAGCAGTGCTTAGTGTGCCAGCAGGTGAAAGCTAAGCATCAGAGGCCTGCAGGGCCGCTTCAACCGCTTCCAGTGCCAAAGTGGAAGTGGGAGAGCATCACCATGGACTTGGTGGTGGGCTTACCTGTTACCCAGCGAGGGCACGACGCAATCTGGGTAATAGTGGATAGATTGACGAAGACGGCACGATTCTTGCCGATCCGAGTCACTTTGGGACCAGCACAGTTGGCAGAGAGGTATATCCGTGATGTGGTGCGACTACACGGAGTTCCGCGGGAGATCGTATCCGACCGGGATACCCGCTTTACGTCCCAGTTTTGGGCTGAGTTTCAGCAGGCCTTGGGGACGAGGTTGAGGTTTAGCACGGCTTACCACCCCCAGACAGACGGACAGTCTGAGCGCACAATACAGACACTTGAGGACCTTTTGCGTGCCTGTGTACTGGACTGGAGGGGCTCTTGGGAGGAGCACCTGCCCCTGGCAGAGTTTGCATACAACAACAGTTATCACTCGAGCATCGGCATGGCTCCCTACGAGGCTCTGTACGGACGGAAGTGTACGGCACCCTTGAGTTGGGTTGAGGTGGGGACCAAGTGGGAGGTTGGCCCCAGGTTGATCCGGCAGAGTCAGGAGGTAGTTGAGCAGATCCACAGATGACTCCGCACTGTCAGGAGCAGACAGAAGAGCTACGCGGATCGCAGACGCAGAGAGGTGCAGTTCGAGGTTGGGGACCACGTCTTCCTTCGTGTTTCGCCCATGAAGGGCTTACAGCGGTTTGGGGTGAGAGGGAAGCTCGCGCCGAGGTTCGTGGGGCCCTTTGAGGTCCTGGAGCGGGTTGGACCCGTTGCTTACAGACTTGCCCTTCCCCCGCAGCTTTCTGGTGTGCACGACGTGTTCCACGTGTCCAACCTCAGGAAGTACGTAGCCGATTCCAGTCACGTACTGAGTCACGGGAGCGTCGAGGTGAGCGACGACCTGACCTACCCCGAGCGGCCAGTGCAGATCCTAGACCGAGCCGTCCGCAGGTTGAGACGAAAGCAAGTACCCCTGGTAAAGGTTTTGTGGAGGAGCCAGTGGTACGAGGAGGCTACCTGGGAGCCTGAGGCGGCAATGCGGGAGCGGTACCCGGAGCTTTTCGCGGGTACGTCTTTTCGGACCGGCTTCGGTCCTCTTTGAGTTTGTTATGGTTTATTGGACATCTTTTTTTCCCGCACCCTAGTTGGCGCAAGTTTCGGGGATGAAACTTCCTTTGAGTTTGTTATATTGTAACGAATGCGTGCCCCAGACGTCTTTTAAGACGTCTGGGAGGAGGCCCAGACGTCGATCCAGACGTCTGGGATCACATCCAGACGTCTGAACAGACGTCTGGGATCATTTCCAGACGTCTGGAAAACAGTTATTTTCGCACGGGAGAGTCGTCTGCGCGCCTGTGCGCGTAAACCCGCGATTCCTCTCTCTCTCTTTTTCCCTCTCTCTCTTTGCGGCTGCAGGCGGCCTGCCACCCCCTCTCTCCTCCTCGCGCGGCCTTAAAAGGGCCACGCCTCCCCTCCTGTCTCCACCGTCTCCTCCTTCTTCTCCTTCCTGTGCGCGAGAGCGAGCGGACGCGAGGGCGGCAGCGGCGGCCGCAGTGAGCGTGGAGGTGTGGCGCGCGAGGGCGGAGCTCTGCCGTGAGGGCGAGCTCGCCGGAGCGGCTTGGCCAGCCGGCGGAGGGTGCCGGGGGCGCGGAGCGACGCGGAGAGGGACCTGCTGCGGTTTGAGCAGCAGGAGCGCGAGGTGCGACGTGGGCGGCGTCGCGAGCAGAGTCCGGGTCGCGCCCTGATTCTGGAAAAATTTCCAGAATCAGACGTCTGGGTTGACAGCCAGACGGCGAGATAGACGTCTTGAAGCTCATACAGACGTCTGAAAGGTGAGCTTACCGCCTTCTCCTTCCTTCCTGTCGACTGACCGTACTGAGGGAGGGAGTTGGCTGTGCGCAGGTTCGCTGATTCGCCATCCATTGCGAATTAGACGTCTGGAAGTTGTACCAGACGGCTGGAGTGACCTCCAGACGTCCGGAGTTACCATCGGACGTCTGGGAGATAGGCAGACGTCCCCGCAGACTTCTGGACGTCTGGGAAACCACGCTGAACAGGTAATTCTCTGATCCACTTTTTAAGACGTCTGGAAGGAGTTCCAGACGTCTGATTTTGCACAGTATCGTCTTTTTTCGACCCGTTTAGGGCCCGTTCGGGCTCCGTTTTCCGCGATTCGAGTTGCGTTCTCTTCAGAATTAATTCCTCTACTTGTCTACAGTAGCTATACACTGTTTTGAGACACTCCTTGTGTTTGATCCTTGTGATAGGACCTCGTTCAGTTGCAGTCTTGAGAGTCGCGGAGGCACGCGGGATTCTCGATCACGCCCCCATTACTCCCGTTGTACCTGGTAGAGTGGCTTAAGTTTATTAATAAAATCTGTTAAAGTATGGAACCATAACTAGAAGCTAGGACATTGCATGAATCCTAGGAATGAGAAATGTATGGAATGATAGCTCCTAGGTGATGCATGAATCCTAGGGCTGGAAAACTAGTTGTATGCTAGATCCTAGGATGTGACATGAACCCTAGGATGGAAGAACTAGTGGAATGTATAATACTGCAGTCTTGGAAAAAAAAAATGGAAAGGAATATAAAGCTGCCTGTAATTTGAATTAACAGCTGCCTGTTATGAATAAAGAAACATGATTGAGATCATGGATTTTGAGGACGTGAATCTGGAAAGTAAAACATATGATGTTCTACGATAAAGAGCTGGAACCCTACGGGGAATTAGGAGTGGAACTCCTGGAAAGAAAAAGGAATGGAACTGAGATGTAGTTTGTACTGTCTCTTGGGTACGCAGTACCAAGGGAAGTACCTGTACCTGTTTAGTGTAGAGTGGGGCCAGCCGCCCCAGGGACCTGGGGTTAGGATTGGCCGCTCTGTACCGACTTGTTGGCCCTCGTGTACGTAGTACCAAGGAGAGCTAGTAGTGTTAGGAGAGTACTAGCTACCCCACGGGCCCCGGGGTTCTGCTAGCCTCCTTCACCGACTTGTTAGGCCCACTAGGGCAAACCAGGGTAGTCAGGCGAGGGTGCGCGGACTGTGGAGGGGCAAGGCCCCGGTTTGGTTACTGTGGAGGGGTTGGACCCCTGTTACTGAGAGGGCTCTGCCCTGGTTCCGTGCTGTGCTTTGGGCGCACCCGTTAACGGAAACGACTGACCGCGTGCCAGTGCGGGCTAGCTACCTGTGCGTTTATCGCACGTGCCGTAGTCACCGTTACGTCTGTCAGTGACCTTGGGGTGGTTGACTGAGGGTAGGATCACCACGGGGGACTCTCCCGGCCAGGAGAGCACCACGTGCTACTTCTACTTTTGGAAAAGACTGCAATCAAGATCGTTCCCACGAGGACATTCGAGATCAAGTAAAGGATCTGAGAAATAAATGAAATAGTGAAAAAAATTGAAAGATGTGAATAAAGGAAGTAATAGAACATAACAGCTACTGTACACTCTACTGTTGCCTTTAGTTAGTTTGCCACTCTACTCAGCGTTTTGCTGACGTGTTACACTCGTTACCTTTTTCAGGACCAGGTGTTGAGCAGCCAGGGTCGGCGGCTGCAGAGGACGCTGGGCCAAGTAGGGTCCAGTAGAGTTTACCACAGTCCTTGTACCTCTTTTGTTTCTGTTCTAGTGAGTAGTTTTGTTTCCGCTGTACTTTCCTTACCTGCAGTTCTTGTTATATGATAAATGTTGTTCTACTGTTGTGGTGGTACCTACTGTAGTAGTTTCTTTCCTTACTGCTGTACTTTCTACTGTTAGTTATATTCATGCTGAATGTGGTTTATTTTACTGTCTTTTGATTACTTCCTCGTTGGACGACTAGGTCTTGGGATTAGTCGAGTCGGTCCGGTTCTCGTGTCTCGTAGGGACTCGGGAACCGGGTCGTTACAGATTTCCTTATTTTGATTTCAAGGTCCAAGAGTTTGAGATAGATTCTTTAGATCTCCAATGTGTTGAAATGGATTCTCGGATGGAAATCCGTGAAAATGAGGGATTAGACCTATAATGTTTGGTTTTAATTTATGATCATTCTCCCCAATAGGAATCCTAACATTAGGCTCTACTTGTGCATTAGATGGATTGTAGTAATCTCTGAGTAGAGGCCTTGGATGATTGATCGGTAAATCAGGAAGATCAAAACCCACCTCAGGTTGAGGTGGAGGACAGGTTTGAAGATTCTGTAGATTATTTAGGGCTACTGTTAAAAGATTAATTTGTCTATTCTATTCAAGCATCCTAAGGTTCTGGTTCAATTGCGCCTCATGAACATCAAAAGGCAGCATCTCCCCCTAACCAGAAGAAGAAGGGATCTCATGATTCTGATTTTGCACTTGTTCCATAGATGTAGATGGATCAGACGAGAAAATAAGTGGTTGCTTACCTGCAATCGGTCTAGGATCACCTGTCAAAAAAGTTACAAGAGGCGGATGCAAGGATCGCCTCCCGTCCATAAAATGAAAAGAATGTGCAAAGGCACACTCACACCACAAAAAAATAGCGGCACAAAACCCGCAAAACAGCGCGAAAAACGTGGGGTTTGCTCTTCTTTCAAAGGAAAGAAGAGATTCCTAGAATACACAAAAATACTTTGGACGCAAACAAGTATAGTAACAATATCAGAATACCCATCCTAATCTGTGTCTACGCAAGTGTGTATCCTTAAGGCTTAAAGGTCTAAGGTCTAGGATCGAGACAGCTCACTACTAGCTCCCTGGGGCTCTAGTAGTGAGATAGACTTGTTGATCTTCAACCAAAGCCCTAAGAGGTGCAAAGAGGAGAGATAGAAAATTCAGACTCATGTGACTCTATTGATTGCACTATGTGCACGATAACATGCAACAGACGATAGCGATAGAAAAAACCCGCATGCATTCTGCAATCAGATTAAGTAACAATTTTTATTTTCCTCTTTTTTAAAAAATCTTTTCAAAAATATATCGAAAGAATTAAAGTGATCACTTTTTAAGTCTTTTCAAAAGTATATGTAGTCTTGTTATTATTTCCAAGACAGGGATCTACGCGGTTTTTTATCTCATGTTTTCCCTTTGATATGAGGAAAACAGTAAAAATTCCCGAGTCAGATCAGAAGATATACTAGCAAGTAAGTGCACTCCTAAGAGTGTATGCCTATAATATGCTGCTGCTAGTCAGAAAAGATGTATTTTTTAATTTTTTATTTTTATCTAACTAAATGCAACAATTCAAACTTTCTAAGGACTAAGAAAAGAAATACTTACGATGGTATTTATAATGGAAAACAGACTGCAAAAACCAGCCTTCTTCCTTAGATTACCCACAAAGGTAAACCTGAAAAGAAGACAAAAAATAAAATAAAAAAAAAACTAATTAAAACAAAACACTAAAAACAGTAAAAGCTATAATTATAACTACCTCCTATGACACAAAATTGATTAGTACAAAAATTAAACCAGATAATGTTTTAGTGAATTAAAAGATTTCCTCCCCAACAAAGGTGCTATTAAAATGGTACTTAGATAAAGCAATGCCAGGGAATATTTTGATGAATTAAAATAAAGCAAAATATTACCTCCTCGGCAACGGCGCCATTAAAATGGTACGTTCTCTCTCTCAACACAGTTAATTAAGTTAATTGAGCTTAATTATGTGTAGAAGAAAGTAACTTACATTAACTCAAACTTGTGTCGGTTGAGTAGTATAGGGTCAAGTTAACTTAATAATTTAGATTTTCTTACTTTTAACTGGTTGAGTCCAGGTCATTCGCTGGGAGGTATATATTATTTTAAATTCACCAATCAATTCAAAATAATTCATAGGAGGTATAATTAAGTTAATTTTAATATCATGAATATTTCCTAATGATTTAAATTTAAGAAATATGAAAAATTCCATAAGAAAGCATATTTACTCAAATGATCTACTTTAATAGCAAGTAAACATGTTAATTTTCAATTTATTTCAAATGAATTAAGGCAATAAAGAGTTCTTCTAATTAAAACATGCCTTATTACAACATTTAGATGCAAAAAGAAATTGAAAATAATACAAGAAAGTAAATCCTTTATTATCTTTTTTCTTTATTTCTTGAGCCTCTCTCTCTCTCTTTTCTTCTTCTTTCTTTCTTTCTCTCTTTCTTTTAGCTCTCTTTATCTTTTTATCTTTTCACTTTATTCTTTCTCTTATGTTTTAGAGCTCTTTTCTTTTTCCTCTCTTCTTTTCAGTTCTACCTTCCTTCTTTCCTTAGTGCCTGTTCAGTCTTGCCTTTGCCTCTACGAGTTCCCTTATCTTCCTTCTCTTCCTTAGCTCTTTCTTCTTCTTCTTCTTCTTCCTTAACCTTATTTCTTTCCTTTCCTTAGCTCCTTAGCTTTTGATCCTTAGCACTTCTTCCTCTCAACCTTCCTTCCTTAACCTTCTGAAACTTCGCCTTCAGCTAAATCGGGTTTTTTTCCCTTCAACCAAAAATTGGCTTTTAATTTGTAGCTCAGACTTTTCGGGGATACGCAGCACCCTTTGCAGGGTGGGACCAGACCCTACTAGGTCCTGGCGTAGTTCAATTATGGTTCGATTTATTTCCGGTTCAAATTTTTGAGCCAAACCAGCTCACGCCTCCCAGGCCTCGCCCTCCCAGGGCCACACATCTGCATGCCACACTGGTGCACACTTGCAGGCACATACATGCCCACACACACACATGCATGCTCAATCAATTCGGTAACCGTGCGCCGAGCGCTAACGACTGAGAATCCCATGCAAGAAAAACGTTTTATACTAAGGCACCCGCTCGTGGTTTCTCGATGTGGGACTATCCTAACCCCTTCCAGAGCCAACTTCAAATGATGATATCTCCTAGCTCAGAGCTCCAATTCAAGCAAACAAAAGCTTGTTGGAAAGTTGTTGAGGTGCTCTAGTATATTACAGTGTCAATTTAATACAAAGGGGAAGATTTCTTCTTCGATTTGAAGGGCAAATCTACAAGTATTCTACGGTGAATAATAACCTAGACAGAGGTTCTCCTTATGTAAAGTCCTCAGACTGGACTTAAGCTCTCAGTTAAGAGTCTAAATAGGTTCTACAGATAATTCCACAGCTTCAGGTGTGGTTTTCAAGTTCTTAGGAGCTTCAGGAAACACAGAGAAGGTCAGAGCTTCTCTGAAAGCTTCAGGGAGTGAAATCAAACATGAAAAAGACTTAACAGACAGCTAAAGTTATGTTTAATCGATTGAAATAGATTCTTGAGGTTGTTATCAACACATCTGGGTAGAAATTGCAATTAAAACTCATCCTAAATCTACTGCCAACAGTTTGGGTTCAAAAACAACCCAAATTGGCAGTAATTAAAATCTGATCAAATCAACCATCAGAGCTCATCCAATTCACTTTAAAATCATTCAAATAAACCTATGAATCAATTTGAACTCATCAATTCATCAGTTTGAATCCAAAATCAAAGAATCAAACTTGGGTTTGACTAGAAAGCTTCCAGATTTGACTTTTTGTTTTGAATCTCTTCTCATGAAATTAAAGCCTCAAATCTCTTCTTCTCAACCTCAAGAACATGATCAGACCCTTAGATAGATGTTTGAACTTATGATTATAGGGTTTCAGGTTCATTGCCTAAACTTTAAAAGGGGTTTGTTTGTCAAAACAATCAGGAGGTTGTTCAGTGATTTAAGAACAGAAATAACTTCAATGCATTGCACTGAAGCTTCTAGATCCCTTAGTTGTGACATAAAGCCTTCTGACAAAGTTCTCCAACTCCACTGGTGTTGGAGAAGACAAAGCAGTAATTCTAGCTCCAATTGTTAAAACTTCAAATAATTGACCTCAGAATAATCAGTAATCATCAATTCATAATTCTGGAGTTTCTCATAAAATTCTATAGGCTGAAGAACAAGTGTATAGAAAGAGTGCATAGAGCTCCGGTGAGTCCAGAAAATGTGCATTTTTGTGTATAGAAAGGGAAAGTGTGCCATTAATGACTTGAAAAGATTTTTGAGGCCACAAGGAACCTCAAGATCACATTAAATTCTCCATTTGCTCATTACAATTAAGATTTAACAGTGAATTCAATTTATATGAAATCTGAATTGATTGAAGATTAGGACTTGTTTTCCCACTCAATTGAGTGGTCAAAACAAGTCAAAAAGTAATTGCGATCATAAATATATAGTTAATTTAAGATTTCAACTATTCCTGAACCGCCATTGATAGCAAGCTTAGGAGCTTAAATAAATTTAGGCGTTTAAGTTATATGTTGTATTTACTCTAATTATAGTGATGATTAGGATCCTTTAGTGTGAGTAGGTGATGGAGGATCCAATGGAGGTGAGGTTAGGTCAACTACTGCTGCCATGGATAGTAGAAGTAGTCGGTGGAGGTGGAAGTGAATTAGGTGAATTAGTGATCAAATTAGGAATTAAATATGATAGAAGTGATCGTGGAAGATAGAGGAAGATGATCAGTGGTTTAAAAAGACAAAAAATAAAGCTCTGACAAGCTCAAGGAGCTCGTCGGAGTCGAGGAAGATGAAATTTGAAATCAACATTACAGCTAACCTACCTACGTAACTAACTAACTAAACTATCCTACACCTACTCCTACTCCTATCCTACTATTACCTGGACAAAGAGGTTAGAGGATCTCCATCGACAGCTCATGATGGAGGAGTGAAATAAGAGGGTAGTTGGAAGATCTCTGGTGGCGGTTGTGAGGTGAAGCAAAGGAGGCTCCTTAGTCAGCACTTGTGTCCAGAGACATGGCTGACCCCGGTGGAGTTCCAGAGCAAATAAAGGTGGATGGAGGAAGTCGAAAGGTGGAGTGGAAGATTGTCAGAGTTGCGGAGTGAATAGCCAATTGGGTTGGCTGCAGTGAAGAAGAGAGAAGGGAGCCAACCTAGAAGAAATCAAGGGGGTCAGGGGGTATTTATAGTCAACGGCGACAACGAATGAGGTGGAATCTATCTATCTGTCTTTCTATCTCTCACTCTATCTATCTATCTATCTTTCTATCTATCTATCTATCTATCTATCTATCTATCTGTCGGTCAATCTATCTCTCTATCTGTGTATCTATCTCACAATCTATCTATCTATCCATCTATCTATCTCTCTGTCTATCTATCCATCTATCTGTCTCTCTATCTATCTGTCTATCTATCTCCCTGTCTATCTATCTATCTATTTATCTATCTATCTTTCTATCTATCTGTCTATGTATCAATTTGCCATCTATCTACCTATCTATCTATCTATCTGTCAATCTATATATCTCTCTATCTATCTGTCTATCAGTCTGTCTATCTATCTATCTGTCTCTCTATTTGTTTGTCTATCTCTCTAACTGTCTCTCTATCTGTCTGTCTATCTATCTCATTATCTTTCTCTCTGACTATCTATCTATCTATTTATCTATTTGTCTGTCTACCTATCTATCTATCTATCTGTCAATCTATCTATCTATCTATCTATCTATCTATCTATCTGTGTCTCTATCTATCTATCTATCTCTCTATCCATCCATCGATCTATCTATCTATTTATCAATCTATCTCTCTATCTGTCTCTCTGTCTATCTATCCATATCACTTTCTATCTCTCTGTCTTTCTATCAATCTATCGATCTGTCTCTCTGTCTATCTGTGTATCTATCTCTCTGTCTATCTATCTATCTATCTATCTGTCTCTCTAACTACCTATCTATCTATCTATCTAACTATCTATCTATCTATCTGTTTATCTATCTATCTGTCTATCTATCTCTCTGTCTATTTATCTGTCTATCTTTCTCCTAAGAGTGTTTGCCTATAATATGTTGCTGCTAATCAGAAATAATGTATTTTTGTATTTTTTTAATTTTTATCTGACTGAATGTAACAATTCAAACTATCTAAAGACTAAGAAAGGAAATACTTACAGTGGTATTTATAATGGAAAACAGACTGTGAAAACCCACCTTCTTCCTAAGATTACCCGCAAAGGTAAACCTAAAAAGACAGAAAACAAAACAAAAACAAAACTAATTAAAACAAAACACTAAAAATAGTAAAAGTTATAATTACAACAATGATTATTACAAAAATTAAACCAGATAATGTTTTCGTGAATTAAAAGATTGCCTCCCCGACAACAGCACCACTAAAATGGTACCTAGACAAAGCAATGCCAGGAAATATTTTGATGAATCAAAATGAAGTAAAATATTACCCCCGGCAACGACGCCATTAAAACGGTACGTTCTCTCTCTCAACACAGTTAATTAAGTTAATTGATCTTAATTACGTGTAGAAGAAAGTAACTTATGTTAACTCAAATTTGTGTCGGTTGAGTAGTATAGGGTTAAGTTAACCTAACATTTTAGATTTTCTTATTTTAAACTGGTTAAGTCTAGGTTGTTCGCTAGGAGGTATATATTATTTCAAATTTACCAATCAATGAAAAATAATTCATAGGAGGTAATTAAGTTAATTTTAATATCATGAATTTTGCCTAATGATTTAAATTTAAGAAATATGCAAAATTCCATAAGAAAGCATATTTACTCAAATGATCTACTTTAATAGCAAGTAAACATGTTAATTTGCAATTTATTTCAAATGAATTAAGGCAATAAGGAGTTCTTCTAATTAAAACATGCCTTATTACAACATTTAAAAGCAAAAAGAAATTGAAAATAATACAAGAAGGTAAATTCTTTATTATCTTTTTTCTTTATTTCTTCAGCCTCTCTCTCTCTTTTCTTCTTCTTTCTTTCTCTCTTTCTCTTATTTCTCTTTATCTTCTCTTTATCTTTTCGCTTTATTCTTTCTCTTATATTTTCGAGCTCTTTCTTTTTCCTCTCTTCTTTTATGTTCTGCCTTCCTTCTTTCCTTAGTGCCTATTCAGTCTTGCCTTTGCCTCTGTTAGTTCCCATATCTTCCTTCTCTTCCTTAGCTCTTTCTTCTTCTTCTTCCTTAACCTTATTTCTTTCCTTTCCCTAGCTCCTTAGCTTTTGATCCTTAGCACTTCTTCCTCTGAACCTTCCTTCCTTAACCTTCTGAAACTTGGCCTTCAGCTGAACCGGGTTTTTTTCTCTTCAACCAAAAATTGGTTTTTAATTTGCGGCTCAGACTTTTCAAGGATATGTAGCACCCTTTGCACGGTGGGACCAGACCCTACTAGGTCCTCGCCTGGTTCAATTAGGGTTCGATTTATTTCCGGTGCAAATTTTTTAGCCAAACAGGCTCACGAATCCTAGGCCTCGCCCTCCCAGGGCCACACATCTGCACGCCACACTAGCGCACACTCGCAGGCACATACGCGCCCACACACACACATGCATGCTCAATCAATTCGGTAACCATGTGCCGAGCGCTAACGACTGAGAAGCCCATGCAACAAAAATGTTTTATACTAAGGCGACCGCTTGTGGTTTCTTGATGTGGGACTATCCTAACCCCTTCCAGAGCCAACTTCGAAAGATGATATCTCCTAGCTCAGAGCTCCAATTCAAGCAAACAAAGGCTTGTTGGAAAGCTGTTGAGGTTCTCTACAAGATTATAGTGTCAATTTAATGCGAAGGGGAAGATTTCTTCTTCGATTTGAAGAGTGAATCTGCAGGTCTTCTATGGTGAATAATAGCCTGGACAGAGGTTCTCCTTATGTAAAGTACTCAGATTGGACTTAAGCTCTCAGTTAAGAGTCTAAATAGGTTCTACAGGTAATTCCGCAACTTTAGGTGTGGTTTTCATGTTCTTATGAGCTTCAGGAAACACAGAGAAGGTCAAAGCTTCTCTGAAAGCTTCAGGGAGTGAAATCAAACATGAAAAAGACTTAACAGAAAGCTAAAGTTATGTTTAATCGATTGAAACAGATTTTTGAGGTTGTTATCAACACATCTGGGCAGAAATTGCAATTAAAACTCATCCTAAATCTACTGCCAACAATTTGGGTTCAAAAACAACCCAAATTGGTAGTAATTAAAATTCCATCAAATCAACCATCAGAGCTCATCCAATTCACTTTAAAATCGTTCAAATAAATCTCTGAATCAATTTGAACTCATCAATTCATCAGTTTGAATCCAAAATCCAAGAATCAAACTTGGGTTTGACTAGAAAGCTTCCAAATTTGACTTTCTATTTTAAATCTCTTCTTAAGAAATTAATGCCTCAAATCTCTTCTTCTCAACCTCAAGAACATGATCAGACCCTTAGATAGATGTTTGAACTTAGGATTCTAGGGTTTTAGGCTCGTCGCCTAAACTCTAAAAGGGGTTTGTTCATTAGAACAATCAAGAGGTTGTTACAATGATTTAAGCATAGAAATAACTTCAGTGCATTGCACTGAAGCTTCTAGATCCCTTAGTTGTGACTTAAAGCTTTCTGACAAACTTCTCCAACTCCATCGGAGTTGGAGAAGACAAATTAGTAATTCTAGCTCCAGTTGTTAATACTTTAAATAATTGACCTCAGATTAATCAGTAATCATCAATTCATCAACTGGAGTTTCTCATCAAATTCTATAGGCTGAAGAACACTTTTGACTCGTCAGGGCTCGCCGGAGCTCCGGTGAGTCTAGAAAAAGTGCATTTTTGTGTATAGAAAGAGAAAGTGTGCCATTAATGACTTGAAAAGATTCCTGAAGTCACAAGGAACCTCAGGATCACATTAAATTCTCCATTTGCTCATTAGAATTATGATTTAATAGTGAATTCAATTTATACGAAATCTGAATTGATTAAAGCTCAAGACTTGTTTTCCCACTCAATTGAGTGGTCAAAACAAGTCAACAAGTAATTGCAATCATAAATATATAGTTAATTTAAGATTTCAACAACTCCTGAGCCACCATTGATAGCAAGCTCTGGAGCTTAAATAAATTTAGGCGTTTAAGTTATATGTGGTATTTACTCTAATTGTAGTGATGATTAGGATCCTTTAGTGATGAACAGGTGATGGGGGATCCAATGGAGGAGAAGTTAGGTCAACTACTGCTGCAATGGCAGTAGAAGTACTCGGTGGAGGTGGAAGTGAATTAGGCAAATTTGTGATCAAATTAGGAATTAAATGTGATAGAAGTGATCGTGGAAGATAGAGGAAGACGATTAGTGGTTTAAAAGGTCAAAATTAAAGCTCTGACAAGCTCAAGGAGCTCATCGGAGTTGAGGAAGATGAAATTTGAAATCAACATTACAGCTAACCTACCTACCTAACAAACTAACTAAACTATCCTACCCCTACTCTTACTCCTATCCTACTGTTACCTGGACGAAGATGTCAGAGGACCTCCGTCGACGGCTCTTGTCAGAGGAGTGAAATTTGAGGGTAGTTGGAAGATCTCCGACAGCTGTTGTGAGGTGAAGCAGAGGAGGCTCCTTAGTCAGCACTTGTGTCTAGAGATGCGGCTGACCTCAACGGAGTTCCAGAGCTAATAAAGGTGGATGGAGGAAGTCAAAAGGTGGAGTGGAAGATTGCCGGAGTTGCGGAGTGAATAGCCTATTGGGTTTGTTGCAGTGAAGGAGAGGGAAGGGAGCCAACTTGGAAGAAATCATTGGGGTCAGGGGGTATTTATAGTTGACGGTGACTACGAAAGAGGTGGAATATGGACATGATTGAGGCTAGGAGGAGGATAACCACCGGCATCTTCTCCGATGCCGGTGAAGTTATCTCCAACCCTAATTTAGGATAAAGGTGTCATCTAGACCTGTGGATGAAGATGAGATGGTGAGCGCAAGCTCCAGGAGCTTGGAGAAGAAGAGATGACGTCGGATGAGCGGTGATCGTGCGATGGCTGCACCTTCAGTCATCAGCCGTTCAATTGGTTGAAGAGAAGAAGAAGAAGTCAAGGACCTATTCGTAGTGAATCCTAAGGACCTAAATAGAAAATAAGGACCCAATTGGAATGAAATATAAGGACCAAAATGTAAGCTCAGGTTTTCAAGGTTTATTTTAATTTAGATCTTTTTCAACCTTTTATATATGATTGTAAATAAGGTAATTATTATATTTAGACCTTGAATTTACATTTTTGACCTTTTTAGATTAATTTATTTAATTAAGTAATGTTACATAAGTTATTACATACTCAATTATATATTATGCTTAGGTTAGTTAACGTATTAATTAGATGAATGATTAGTAATATTTTGAGTCCAATTATTATTTAGATTATTAATAATATTAATTGGATGATAAAATAGCTTTTTTAACTTATTTTAAGGTCTTTTACTATTTATCCCTTATTTAATAATTAACCCATATATTCACATAATCCTAGCTAATTAACTAGGAAGACTAGTTAATTAGGGGTAATTAGAGATCATGATGAGCTTCTCATCATCTATCTGTCTATCTCTCTGTCTATCTACCTATCTGTCTATCAGTCAATCTATATATCTATCTGTCTATCTGTCTATCTATTTCTCTATCTGTCTGTCTATTTGTCTAGCTATCAATCTGTCTATCCATCTGTCTATCTGTCTATTTATCTGTCTATCTATCTCTCTATCCATCTATCTGTCTATTTGTCTATCTATCTCTCTATCTATCTATCTATCTATTCGTCTCTCTATCTATCTGTCAATCTATCTCTTTGTCTATCTATCTATCTATCTCCCTATCTATCTGTCTATCTATCTATCTATCTGTCTCTCTATCTATCCTTCTCTCTATCTGTCTCTCTGTCTATCTACCTATCTCTATATCTATCTCTCTGTCTATCTGTCTATCTATCTATCTGTCTATATATCAATCTATCTATCTATCTATCTGTCTATCTATCTCTCTATCTATTTTTCAATCTATCTATCTATATATCTATCCGTCTATCTATCTATCTATCTGTCAATCTATTTGTCTATCTATCTATCTATCTAACTCTCTATCTATCTATCTATCTGTCTATATATCACTCTGTCTATCTATCTATCTATCTGCCTCTCTATCTATCTGTCTATCTATCTCCCTGTCTATTTGCCTCTCTATCTATCTATCTCTCCATCTATCTATCTATCTATCTATCTATCTGTCTCTCTATCTAACTGTCTATCTATCTCTCTGTCCTTCTATCTATCTACCTCTCTATCTATCTATCCATCTGTCTATCTCTCTATCTGTCTGTTTTTCTGTTAGTCTATCTATCTATCTGCCTCTATCTGTCTATCAATCTCTCTATCTGTCTCTCTATCTGTCTGTCTATCTATCTGTCTATCTATCTCTCCGTCAATCTATCTATCTATCTAACAATCAATCAATCTATCTATCTATCTCTCTATCTATCTGTCGATCTATCTCTCTGTCTATCTATCTATTTATCGGTGTCTCTATCTTTCTATCTACCTGTCTATCTTTCTATCCATCTCTCTGCCAATCTATCTATCTATATATCAATCTATCTATCTGTCTATCAATCTATCTATCTCTCTATCTGTCTATTTATCTTTCTATCTGTATCTATGTCTATCTATCTATTTGTCTGTCTGTCATTCTGTCTATCTCTCTCTCTTTCAATCAGTCTATCCATCTATCTATCTGCGACTCTGTCTACCTTTCTGTCTATCTATCTATCTGTCTCTCTATCTATCTATCTATCAATCTCTCTATCTATCTATCTACCTATCTGTCTCTCTATCTATCTATCTATCTGTCTATCTATCAATGTGTCAACCTATCTATGTATCCGTCTATCTATCTCTCTGTCTATCTATCTATCTATTTATTTCTCTATCTATCTCTCTATCTATCCATATGTCTATATGTCTAGTTCTCTATCTGTCTATCTGTCTATCTGTCTGTCTATCTATCTATCTGTCTATTTGTCTCTCTATCTATCTATCTACCTATCTAACTATCTATATGTCTGTCTATCTATCTGACTATCTGTCTTTCTATCTATCTATCTGTCTATTAGTCTGTCTATCTATCTGTCTGTCTGTCTATCAGCCTATCTATCTGTCTCACTATCTGTCTGTCTATCTATCTATCTATCTGTCTATCTTTCTCTCTATTTGTCTATTTGTTTCTTTGCCTATCTGTCTATCTATTTCTTTGTCCATCTCTCTATCTACCTATCTGTCTATCTATCTATCTATCAATCTATCTGTCTATCTATCTATCTATCAGTCTATCTATCTATCTATCTATCTATCTATCTGTCTATCCATCTATCTATCTTTCTTTCTATCTATCTATCTATCTATCTCTCTATCTGTCTATCCATCTATCTGTCTATCTGTCTGTCATCTACCTGTCTATCTGTCTATCCATCTATCTATCTCTCTGTCTATCTATCTATCTATCTATCTATCTATCTGTCTCTCTATCTATCTGTCTATCTATCTATCTGTCTATCTATCAATCAATCTATCTATCTATCTACTTGTCAATCTATCTATCTTTCTATCTTTATATCTCTCTCTATCTGTCTGTCTTTCCGTCTATCTATCTGTGTATCTGTCTCTCTATCTGTCTATCTATCTATCTACCTATCTATTACTCTATCTATCTATCTCTCTATCTATCTATTTGTCTATCTGTCTTTCTGTCTATCTGTCTATCTATCTATTTGTCTCTCTATCTATCTATCTATCGATCTATGTCTCTGTCTATCTGTCTCTCTATCTATTTATCTATCTATCTATCTGCCCATCAATCTATCTGTCTGTCTGTCTATATCTCTATCTATCTATCTATCTTTCTTTCTATCTATCTATCTATCTATCTATCCATCTATCTATCTCTCTACCTGTCTATCTGTCTCTCTATCTATCTGTCTATCTATCTATATGTCTACCTATCTCTTTGTCTATCTATCTATCTATCTATCTCTCTATCTAATTGTCTATCTATCTCCTTGTCTATCTATCTATCTATCTATCAGTCTATCTATCAATCTGTCTATCTATCATTCTGTCTATCAATCTACCTGTCAATCTATCTATCTATCTATCTATCTCTCTATCTATCTCTCTATCTATCTATCTCTCTATTTGTCTGTCTATCTGTCTGTCGATCTGTCTACCTGTCTCTCTGTCTCTTTGTCTATTGTTGAGAGCATATCATGCATTTTTTATAGGAAAAGCATCGTAGTATAGTGCACAATATGATCAAACAAAAATATTTATAAAAAAATAACGGGACTTGAGTCCCGGTCGTTCGTCTCTGGGAGGCATTTGTTTTACTTTTGAATTCGATCTTTTACCATTCTACTCTATTTAAAGTCGCACATCGGTTTCCAGTCTTCTGATTAAGATTTCACCACTTCTATCATGAACCCTAATCACATGCGCATGTGTTAAATAGATCACAATGGTGAAAGTGTGAGTTTCTGTGTGCACGATTCTAGTGAGGTGGTGACTGTTTACAGAAAATGCATCTATAGTCAGATTTTCTATATTTTCTGGAAACGACATGCTTTTTGCAAAATATCAGAAATTAAAAACATGCAACATTAATCACATAAGAGATATTGCAATGAACTCATGATAATTCTCAACACATAGACATATATATATATAGAAAATATATTTTTCATTCATTCATTTGGAGAGTGTTTGCAACATGAACTTGTAGAGGGAAGCTTGTACATGAATGCTAAAAAATGTAGATCTAGCTATCAGAAAATGATTGCATACAAGAATCTACAGGGGGATTTTGCATGCATCATTTGGGGAGAATAAGGACTGCACTACTATGCAATAATTAAAAGCAATAAATATAAAGAACTAGCTACTAATCTATCAGAAGTGAGGGCATTCAGAGGTGGTCTCCGATGGCCTTAGAGTAGTGGAGAGGAGAATGAGGGGCAGCCAATGGAGCTTAGGCTGGCCCTTGGAGAGAGAGAGGAGTGATCCAGCATCTCGGCATGGTGTCCTTCATGGTGGTGCTCAGCTCGTGGAGATGGTGGTGGAGATGGTAGTGACTAGCCTAAGTGGAAGTGGATGAGAGCCATGAATGTGGATGGGAGCCAATGGATGTGAATGGGTGCAAATGGCCACCCCTTAGGTCTTTTTATAGACCTAAGGGATTCTCTCTAGAGAAGTGTGGAACTCTCTAGAGAGAGCCCAAGAGTGGCTAGCCAAGAGAGGATAGAAGTGGTTTTAAGATCCAAAAAATGTGGATCTCAATTTGAATGCCTCTTGGTTGCTAAATTTGGCAACCAAGAGTGGCACCACTTGGAGAGGGTTTTAGAGAACTCTAGATGTGTGGGAGTGCGTGAATGGGTGTGTGTGTGTGTGTGTGGTCCTGCCTATGTGGCTAGGTGGTTTAGGTTAGGTCCTAAGGGGTTTAAGTAGGTGTATGCCTTGAATTAGGGTTACAAACCCTAATTGCTAAGGGGAAATTGCAATTAAACTTAACCTAAGTTTAATTGAATGAGTGTAAACCTAATTGAGAGTGAAATAACTCAATTAGGTTGGGTTTAGGTCAATTGGACTCTTACTAAGTCCAATTGAACTTGTGTGGGTTGAGATCTAAGCTCAATTGGACTCAATGAGTCCAAATGACTTAGGTGAAGGTAATTGACTTTGATCTAAGTCAATTGGGTTTGGTGAAGACCTAATTAGGTCCTTAGGTAGGTCTAGAGGTGATGTACTAGAGTTAGGACACCTTAATTTAGGTTCGTTTGGGGTTGGGATTAGGTCTGGGGAGCTAGAAATCCAAGATCAAGGCTTGAATCTCAAAACAAGAACTAGAGACCAGTTCCAAACGTCCAAAAACAAAATCAGAAGAGTTATACTCAAAAATCAGAAGTCCAGACCTTAGTTCTAGACATCCAATCTAAGTCAGGGGGAAATCTAGGTTCTGTTTTGGGTATTCTGCAAAAATTGGACGTCTAACAAAGTGTCTGGACGTCCAATAACACTGTAGAAATGGGTTTGAGGTGTGTGGGAGTTGGCTAAGGGCTTTGGACATCCTATAACTTATCTGGGCATCTAGATAAGGGTTGAAACTAGGGTTTTAGGGCTTCCTAGGGTGCTGTGACCTAATCTATGGGTGGCCAAGGCTTGGGGGAAGTCTCTAAGCTATCCTAAGGCTAGGATGGACCTAAGCTCTTCACATTTTACTGCTTTATTCCTACTTAATATAATAGCAAACCTTAACTCACTTTCATCATTATTCCTACATCTAATCTAAGCCTTCTGCTCTAGCTCTACTGCAACACCCATTATTCCTGATCCAGCTTCAGATCCTGCTCCAGATCCAGCTCCTGATCAGCTTATTGCTTGCAATCGACATAATGCACTTAATCAGCACATTATAACATTATTTTATGCATAGCTAAGGTAAGGTAGTGAAGATGTAGAAAATGCTTATGCACGAATAAATTTCCCTAACTTATGCTAAATCCTAGCTCAATCTTGGTCAATTAAGACCTATATTATTGTGCAATCATCTATCTCTCTATCTGTCTGTCTGTCCCACTATCTATCTCTCAGACCATCTATCTATCTATCTATCTGTCTCTCTATCTATCTGTCTATCTGTCTCTCCATCTGCATCTCTATCAATCTATCTATCTATCTGTCTATTTGTCTATCAGTGTCACTATCTATTTATCTGTCTATCTGTTTATTTGTCTATCAGTCTATCTACCTATCTTCTATCTGTCAATCTATATATCTATCTCTATGTCTGTCTATCTATCTATCAGTCTATCTGTCCATCTCTCTATCCGTCTATCTATCTATCTATCTGCCTATCTATCTATCTGTCTATCTGTCTATCTATTTGTCTATCTATCTCTCTATCTATCTATTTGTCTATCTGTCTGTCTACCTTTGTCTATCTATCTATCTGTCTATCTGTCTATCTATCTTTCTATCTGTCAATCTATCTATCTCTCTATCTATCTATATGTCCATCTGTCTATCTATCTATCTATTTGTTTGTCCATCTGTGAATCTATTCGTCTATCTATCTATCTGTCTATCTATCTATCTGTCCATCCACCTATCTGTTAATCTATCTATCTATCCGTCTACCTATCTGTCTATCTGTCTATCTATTTATCTATCTATCTATATATCTACTATTTATCTGTCTGTCTGTCTATCTATCTATTTTTCTATCTATCAATCAATCTATCTATCTATCTACCTATCTATATGTCTCTCTATCAATCTAACTGTCTCTCTATCAATCTGTCAATCTATCTGTCTATCTGTCTATCTATCTCTCTATCTGTCTATCTATCAATCTCTCTGTCTCTCTATCTAAAAATCTCTCCATCTATCTATCTATATGTCTGTCTGTCTATCTATCTATCTGTCTCCCTATCTATCTGTCTATCTACCTATCTGTCTATCTATCTATCTATATATCTATCTATCTGTCTCTTTATCTATCTGTCTATCTCTCTATCTGTCTATATGTCTATCTATCTATCAGCCTATCTATGTATCTGTCTATCTATCTATTGGTCTCTATCTATCTATCTGTCCCTCTATCAGTCTGCCCATCTATCTGTCTCTCTATCTATCTGTCTATCAATCTCTCTATCTCTCTATATATCTGTATACCTATCTATCTGTCTGTCTGTCTATCTATCTATTTGTCTATCTGTCTGTCTATCTATCTGTCTATCTATCTGTCTCACAATCTTCTTGTCTATCTGTCTATCTATCTGTCTCACAATCTGTCTGTCTATCTATCTGTCTGTCTATCTATTTGTCTATCTCTCTGTCTATCTATCTGCCTCACTATCTATCTGCCCATCTGTCTATCTATCTGTCTATCTGTCTGTCTATCTATCTCTCTATCTGTCTATCTCTCTTTTTCTATCAATCTGTCTGTTTATCTATCTAGCTATCTGTCTATTTATCTGTCTATCTATCTATCTATCTGTCTCTCTATCTTTCTGTCTATCTATCTCTCTATCTATCTCTTTATCTATCTGCCTCTCTATCTGTCTATCTCCCTGTCTATCTATCTCTCTGTCTATCTATCTATCTGCATATCTGTCAATCTGTTTATCTATCTATCTTTCTATCTCTCTATCTATCGCTCTATCTGTCTATCTACCTATCCCTCTATCTGTCTATCTCCCTATCTGTCTATCTATCTATCTGTCTATCTTTCTATCTGTCTCTCGGTCGATCTATCTATCCATCTCCCTCTCTGTCTATCTCTCCCTCTATCTCTCTATCTGTCTATCTGTCTAATCTATTCACCTACCTGTCTATCTCTCTGTCTATCTGTCAATCTGTCTATCTATCAATCTCTCGATTTGTCTATCTGTCTGTCTCTCTGTCCATCTGTCTATCTGTCTATCTCTCTGTCTATCTATCTATCTGTATATCTCTCTCTACCTATCTGTCTATTGGTCTATCTCTGTATCTATCTATCTTTAAATCTCTCTATCTATCTCTCTGTTTATCTGTCTGACTATCATTCTTTCTGTCTATCTGTCTATCTATCTGTCTCTCTATGTCTATTGTCTATCTATCTCTCTATTTGTCTATCTTTCTATCTATCTATCTATCTGTCTCCCTATCTATCTATTTTTCTATCTATCTCTCTATCTGTCTCTCTATTTGTCTGTCTATCTGTCTCTCTATCTGTCTATCTGTGTATCTGTCTATTTGTCTATCAATGTCTCTTTCTATTCATCTGTCTATCAGTCTATTTGTCGATCTGACTATCTCTCTATCCAACTGCCTATCTGTCAATCTATATATCTATCTCTGTATCTATCTATCTCTATCTGTCTATTTGTCCATCTGTCTCTCAGCAAGTCTACCTGTCTATCTATCTCTATATCTATCTATCTATCTGTCTGTCTATCTATCTGTCTACCTTTGTCGATCTATCTATCTATCTATTTGTCTATCTGTCTGTCAATCTTCCTATCTATTTATCTATCCATCTCTCTATTTGTCTATCTATCTATCTGTATATCTTTCTATCTATCTATCTATCTATCTGTTTATCTATTTGTCAAAATATTTATCGGTGTATATGTCTCTCTATCGATCTCTCTATCTGTTTATCTATCTGTCTGTCTATCTATCTGCCTATCTGTCTATTTGTTTATTTATCTATCTGTCTATCCACTTATCTGTCTATCGGTTGTTAGAACCTTGTTTCACATTTTGTTTTGGTGTTAACAAAATTATTATGGATTAATGTTTGCAACCAAGTGCTTTTTCATATTTAGGAAAAGAAGCAAGGCAAATAGGAAATGATGGAGGCTTGATGAAAAGGAGAAGATCACGATAAGATGGAGGCAAGATGACGAGGAAGAGTTGAGGAGAAGAAGATCATCTTCGACTTTAGTTTCTTTAGTTTAGATTTTACTTTTATAGATTGTATATGCCTCTTAACAAAGAATCATAACTTAGATCGTAGAATCAATTAGAGATAAATTAGGATTTATATTGCGAGCATTTTCAAAGTACGTAATGAATTAAATCACTTTAAAAAGGTACTTGTTAACCCACAAGTACCGGTACTAAAGTTTAGTACCGGTACATGTGAGTTATAGGTTTAGGTTTTGTCAAGAAACAAACCTGTACCTTGCAAGTACTGGTGCTCATGATCAGTACCAGTACTGGAGGTAACGAGTACCGGTACTAATGATTAGTACTGGTAAAAGTGGGTTACAGATTTATGTTAAGAGTTTGAAACCCAAATCTGGAAGCAATGAGTACCGGTACTAGGTAGCCGTTGGCTCAATTCTGAACGGCTAGAAAATTAATTCCATCAATGTGAACATTGGGAATTAATTCCCAACGTCTATTAGACTAGTATCCTAGGTCCTAAACTGTATAAAATGACCCTAGGACTCTTTGTTTTCATACAAGAGATACAAGAAATAGAGAAGAAAAATTCTAGAGCTATATTACATTTTTCCACCACATATTCAACAGATGGAATATTTTTCTGCTCTCAATTTCTCTACACTTTTGCAAACACTTCAACAACGTGTTTTTCTCATGCATCTACAAAGCGAGTCATGCACATTCTAGGCTCTCAAATTGGTATCATCTTTTAATTATTGTTGAGAGTCTTAGGTTCTAGTTGTAAGATTCTTTTTGTCTTACACCTGTACTTCTTTTGTATTTGAGCTTGTTGCTCGTTGGTTGTAACAAATCCGTTATTGTACTTGGGTTGAGGTAACCCGTTAATTATCTCGATTTAGTAAATCGATTCTCTCGGGGTTGAGAGAATCGGGTTAAAAACCCTAAGCTGGGAGGCTTAGGTAGTGGAGTACCCAAGGGAGGGGAACCACTATACATATTGTGCCAATTTTTGTGATTGTATTTTGTACAAATCTTCTTGTTATTACTAACATTGTGCTAAAGTATTTTTGTGCGCATAGATAGCCATATATATTACATATCTTCAGATCCTTTATCAGTTAATATCAGAGCGAGTAGCGAGAAGAAGGAAAAACTCTTGCTGGTGATGGCATCAACCTCAAAGCTCATGGAAGGACAATCGTCAACCCGTCCCCCCTACTTCGATGGGATGGACTACGGGTATTGGAAGAGGAGGATGCAAGTCTTCCTCAAGGCAATGGATGAGGAGTCGTGGACACTCATTCAAGAGAAATACTCAGATCCAGAGCCACAAGAAGGAGTGGCATGGATGGCGAATCAAAAGAAGAAAATTGTCGGAAACGCGAAGGAGATGAACGCACTCTATTGTGCATTATCCAGAGAAGAGTTCAATCAGATTTCCGCATGTGAGTCCGCCTACGAGATTTGGAACACTTTGCAAATCACCTATGAAGGTACAAGTAAGGTTGAAGAAACAGAAGTTGCACATCTTTGCTTAATGGCAAACAATGACAACTTGGAAAATGAGGTAGATTCTGAAGTCACCTTTAATGAATTAGTAGAAGCATATGAAGAGTTATATCATAAAACTAAGTCATTTAAGAAAGAAAATAAGGTTCTGCATGATAGTTATAGAACTCTAGAAATAGAGAAATCATGTTTAGAAATAGAATTAGATATGTCCAAAGAAACTAACACTCAATTACCTGCAAAAATAGTAGAATTAAAGGATATTTATAAACACTTTGAGGACACCTTGAATAATTTAAAAACAACAACTAGGCTGAATACGGAATTTTGTAATAATTTAAAAGCCAAGGTAGATAATAAGAAGAACACACAAAATAAATCACATGCACCTAGACATGAATGGATTTATCAAAAGGTCAAGAATCCTAAGAATTATAGATCTAACACTAAAGTGACCTATGGGTTGAAAGGTACCAACCATCAAGGACTCAAAAGAAAATGGGTACCTAGAAAAGATATTTATTTTGCAGGAATAGATCAAAAAGATCTGTGGGTGTTCAAGGCACACAACGGAACAATTCAACCATTCTATAGGTTGAATGAAGACCTAGAATGATGGCCTAATGGAGCTTCGTACCCACATTTATCATTTTACTATTGGTAAACTTTATGGCAATATATTTCTTCATTTTTCTATGATTAAGAAAAAAAGGCGGAGAAAAAAAAAGGACAAATAGTAATATTTTTAGGGGAAGCTTATATTGTTGGGGAGGATTAAAATGAAAAATTTTCCTTCATATAAATTGTTAAATTTTTTAATTATCTATTTGCAAGGCAGTTTTGTCAACACCAAAAAGGGGGAGATTGTTGGAACCTTGTTCCACATCTTATTTTGGTGTTAACAAAATTATTATGGATTAATGTTTGCAATTAAATATTTTTTTCAGATTTAGGTAAAGAAGCAAGGCAAACAGGAAATGATGGAGGCTTGATGAAAAGGAGAAGATCATGGTAGGAAGGAGGCAAGATGACAAGGAAGAGTTGAGGAGAAGAAGATCATCTTCGACTTTAGTTTCTTTAGTTTAGATTTTACTTTTATAGATTGTATATGCCTCTTAACAAAGAATCCTAACTTAGATCGTAAAATCAATTAGAGATAAATTAGGATTTATATTGTGAATATTTTCAAAGTATGTAATGAATTAAATCACTTAAAAAAGGTACTAGTTAACCCACAATTACCAGTACTAAGGTTTAGTACCGGTACATGTGGGTTACAGGTTTAGGTTTTCTCAAGAAACAAACCTGTACCCTGCAAGTACTGGTACTTATGATTAGTACCGGTACTGGAGGTAACGAGTACCGGTACTAATGATCAGTACTGGTACAAGTGAGTTACAGATTTGTGTTAAGAGTTTGAAACCCAAATCTGGAAGCAATGAGTACTGGTACGGGTACTTTAGTACCGGTACCAGGTAGGCATTGGCTCAATTCTGAATGGCTAGAAAATTAATTCCAACAATGTGAACATTGGGAATTAATTCCCAACGTCTAGTAGACAAGTATCCTAGACGCTAAACTCTATTAAATGACCCTAGGACTCTTTGTTTGCATACAAGAGATACAAGAAAAAGAGAAGAAAAATTCTAGAGCTATATTACATTTTTCCACCACATATTCAAGATATGGAATAGTTTGCTGCTCTCAATCTCTCTATGCTTTTGCAAACACTTCAACGACATGCTTTTCTCACACATCTACAAAGCGATTTATGCTCATTCTAGACTCTCAAATTGGTATCATCTTTTAATTATTGTTGAGAGGCTTAGGTTCTATTTGTAAGATTCTTTTTGTCTTACACCTGTACTTCTTTTGTATTTGAGCTTGTTGCTCATTGGGTTGTAACAAACCCGTTATTGTACTTGGGTTGAGGTAACCCGTTAATTACCTCGATTTTGTAAATTGATTCTCTTAGGGTTGAGAGAATCGGGTTAAAAACCCTAAGCTGGGAGGCTTAGGTAGTGGAGTACCCAAGGGAGGGGAACCACTATACATATTGTGCCAATTTTTGTGATTGTATTTTGTGCAAATCTTCTTGTTATTACTAACATTGTGCTAAAGTATTTTTGTGCGTGCAGATAGCCATATATATTACATATCTTCAGATCCTTTATCAGTTGATATCAGAGCGGGTAGCGAGAAGAAGTAAAAACTCTTGCTCGCGATGGCATCAACCTCAAGGTGCACGGAAGGACAATCGTCAACCCATCCTCCCTACTTTGATGGGACAGACTGCGGGTATTGGAAGAGGAGGATGCAAGTCTTCCTCAAGGAAATGGATGAGGAGTCGTGGGCACTCATTCAAGAGAAATACTCAGATTCAGAGCCACAAGAAGGAGTGGCATGGTCGGCGGATCAAAAAAAAAATTGTCGGAAACGCGAAGGCGATGAACACACTCTATTGTGCATTATCAAGAGAAGAGTTCAATCGGATCTCCACATGCAATCTCAGTAACAGGGGTCTAGCCCCTCCACAGTAACCAAACAGGGGTCATGCCCCTCCACAGTCTGCGCACCCTCGCCTGACTACCCTGGTTTGCCCAGTGGGCCTAACAAGTCGGTGTAGGACGGCTAGTAGAACCTCGGGGCCCGTGGGGTGGCTAGCGCTCTCTCTACACTAGTAGCTCTCCCCGGTACTGTGTATGCAAGGGCCAAAAGTTGGTACAAAGTGGCCAGACCTAACCCCAGGTCCCTGGGGCAGCTAGCTCCGCTCTGCACTAAACAAGGGGCACAGTCGCTCTCCTTGGTACCCCGTACTCAAGGGCTAGCTCACTTCCCCAATTCCATTCTATTTACCTTTCAGGAGCTCCACTCCAAATTCCCCGTAGGGTTCATGCTCATATTCTCTAGCTAAGCCATTTTAGGTTTTATCATTTCAGCTTTATTCTCTTATAGCTCGTGTTTCCAATATTTAATATCCATTCATATACAAGCAACTGCTATCCAATTACAGGAAAATATCATTATTCGATCTATCTTTCCAAGACTGCAATTCATGTATTCACGACATTCGTTTTAGTGTTTCTGTTCCTAGGTTTCATGCCACACCCTTGGATCTATCATCCAATCTAGTTTTCTAGTCCTAGTATTCATGCCATACCTTAGGATCTATCATTCAATCTAGTTTTCCAGTCCTTGGATTCATGCCATACCCTAGGATCTATTATTCAATCTAGTTTTCAGACCCTAGGATTCATGCCATACCCTAGAATCTATTATTTATCTCAAAGATGCATTAATGTTAGTAATAACCAAGGGAAGCCACTCTACCCGCAAAATCGGGAGTAATGGGGGTGTGATCGGCAGGTCCGCGTGCCTCCGCAACCCCCAGAACCACAACGGGATGAGGTCCTAACATAAGGATCAATCACAAGAAACCACTCAGAACAGGATCCAAGTACTTTAAACAAATAGAGGAACAAATTCTGAGAAGAACGAAATCTCGAATGCAGAAATCAAACTTCAAACGGACCTTAAACAGATCAAAAATGGCAACTCTGCCTCAAATCAGACGTCTGGAACACCTTCCAGACATCTTAAAAGATGGTCCAGGTCATACCTTACTTCTACGCTGCTCTTCAGACGTCCAGGATCCCGCTGAACCATCTGGGCCTAGTTCCAGACGTCCGTCTATCACTCCGAACGTCTGGAGACGCTCTCCGCCGTCTGGTGACTTGCCCAGACGTCTGATCTATGTGGGAGGGTGTGTCCTTGCGCCTTCCCTAAATGAAACCTGCACGCATACGCAACCACTCTCAACACGACATGTCTCAGAGCTTTCGGCGAAACGGCCTGCATGGCCGAGTCCGTAAGAAGGAGAAAGATGAGAATATCGTACCTTTCAGACGTCTGGATCTCACTCCAGATGTCCCCCATGCCGTCTGGACGTAGGTCCAGACATCTGATTTTGGGAAATTTGCCAAAACCAGGACCTCCTCGCCTTCCGCCTGTTACGCACGACCGCGTCGCGCCGCACTCGCTCACCTGCTGCCTGAGCTGCAGCAACACCAGGGTAACTTTCCCCAGGACCACTCTCCCGCTACGTGCCCGTCTGCCGGCCCTGGGCTGCTCCGGCGAGCTCGCTCTCTCTTCCTCACGAGCTCTGCCTCTTCTCCCTCTCGCTGCACCTCCACCTCCCCACGCGCGCCCAGCAGCAGCTGCTGCCCTCGCTCTCTCACTCTCACGCTAACACTGGAAGAAGGAGGAGATGGTGGAGTGGTGGGTGAGGGAGAGGGAAGGGAGGAGAGGGTATTTGAAGGTGTTGGGGGAGAGAGAAAAGAAAAGAAGAACACCTGCAGGTCAACGGGCGTAGTCTGCGCAAGCACGCGCATAGACTCGCAATCGTACGCCGCAAAAATATAATTCCAGACGTTTGGGAAGGCATCCAGATGTCTGACTAGATGTCTAGACCAACTCCCAGATGTCTTAAAAACGTTTGATGTCGTGGGTCTTAACAACATAACAAACTCAAAGGAAGTTTCATCCCCAAAACTTGCGCTAACTAGGGGGCGGAAAGGAAGAAAGATATACGCATAACAAACTCAAAGAGGACCGAAGCCGGTCCGAAAAGACGTACCCTCAAAGAGCTCCGGTACTGCTCCAGCATCGCCGCCTCAGGCTCCCAGGTAGCCTCCTCATACCGCTGGTTCCTCCATAAAACCTTCACCAGGGGTACTTACTTCTGTCTCAAACTCCGGACGGCCCTGTTGAGAATCTGCACTGGCCGCTTGGGGTAGGTCAGGTTGTCACCCACCGCGACGCTCTTGTGACTCAGGACGTGACTGGGATCGGTGACGTACTTCCTGAGGTTGGACACGTGGAACACGTCGTGCACACCAGAAAGTTGGGGAGGAAGGGCAAGCCTGTAAGAAACAGGTCCAACCCGCTCTAGGACCTCAAAGGGTCCCACGAACCTCGGCGCGAGCTTCCCCCTCACCCCAAACCGCTGCAGGCCCTTCATGGGCGAAACACGAAGGAAGACGTGGTCCCCAACCTCAAACTGTACCTCTCTGCGCTTCCGATCTACATAGCTCTTCTGTCTGCTCCTGACATTGCGGAGTCACCTGTGAATCTGCTCGATCACCTCCTGACTCTGTCGGATCAGCCTGGGGCCAACCTCTCACTTGGTCCCCACCTCAACCAAACTCAAGGGTGCCGTACACCTCCATCCATACAGAGCCTCGTAGGGTGCCATGCCTATGCTCGAGTGATAACTGCTATTATATGCAAACTCTGCCAGGGGCAAGTGCTCCTCCCAAGAGCCCCTCCAGTCTAGTACACAAGCACGCAAAAGGTCCTCAAGTGTCTGTATCGTGTGCTCAGACTGTCTGTCCATTTGGGGGTGGTAAGTTGTACTAAACCTCAATCACATCCCCACGGCCTACTAAAACTCAGCCCAAAACTGGGATGTAAAACGAGTATCCTGGTCGGATACGATTTCCCGTGGAGCTCCGTGTAAACGTACCACGTCGCGGATATACCTCTCTGCCAACAACGCTGGTCCCAAGGTGACTCGGATCAGCAAGAAACGTGCTGTCTTCGTCAATTTGTCAACGATTACCCAGATTGCGTCGTGTCCTCGCTGGGTAACGAGCATGCCCACCACCAAGTCCATGGTGATGCTCTCCTACTTCCACTCTGGCACTGGAAGTGGCTGCAACGGCCCTGCAAGCCTCTGATGCTCGACCTTCACCTGCTGGCACACTAAACAATGCTGTACGAATTCACCTACATCCCGCTTCATTCCCCTCCACCAAAAGTTGCACCTCAAATCATGGTACATCTTTGTGTTTTCGGGATGTATGGTGAACCTAGAACCGTGTGCCTCAGTCAAGAGCTCTCTCAACAACTCCTCGTCCCTGGGAACACACAAGTGTCCCCTCATGCGCAGTACCTAGTCTGTAAAAGAGAAGTCTCCAGGGTCTCCTGACTGCACTCTGTCACGCAATGAATGTAAGTACGGGTCAGCCATCTACCCTATGATGATGCGGTCTATCAGCTCTGGCCTCGTCTGTTGTGTCACAGTCACTGCCCTACAGTGCTCCAGTAACTATAGGGGTCACCAACTGCCCATCTCCTCCAAGAGGCTCCAACTCTACGCCTGTAAATTGGCCAAGTGGGCAGGCGCCTTCCGGCTCAAGGCGTCAGCCACCACGTTGGCCTTCCCCGGGTGGTAGGAAATGTTACAGTCATAGTCCTTCAGGAGCTCCAACCAACGTCTCTGCCTCTTGTTGAGCTCCTTCAGATCAAATAGGTATCTGAGGCTCTTATGATCTATGAAAATCTCAAAGGTCTCACCGTACAAGTAGTGCCTCCAAGTCTTTAGCGTGAAGACAACAGCTGCCAGCTCCAGGTCATGGGTAGGGTAGCTATGCTCATGGGGCTTCAGTTGCCACGAAGCGTAAGCGACAACGTGACCCCTTTGCATGAGCACACCCCCTAATCCCTGCAAAGAGCCATCTGTGTACACAACGAACCTGCCACTACTATTTGGGATGGTGAGCACGGGAGCCGAAGTCAGCCTCTCCTTCTGCTCTTGAAAACATGCCTCACAGGCGTCTGTCCAAGTAAAAGGCACGTCCTTCCAGGTCAGCTGTGTCATAGGATGTGCAATTTGCGAGAAGCCCATGATAAACCGCCTATAGTAGCTTGCCAGTCCCAAGAAACTGCGGATCTCAGTAACTGTATGCGGTCTCTCCCACCGGAGCACTGCCTCAACCTTGGCTAGGTCCACAGCCAAGCCTTCCCCGGAGATCACATGTCCCAAGAAGGTCACCTCCCTCAACTAGAACTCGCACTTACTGTATTTGGCGTACAACCTACGTTGCCTCAGTGTGTCCAGAACCATCCGCAAGTGCTGTCCGTGCTGCGTCTGATCTCGAGAATAGATGAGCACATCATCAATGAATACCACCACGAACTAGTCCAAGTACGGTCTAAACACCCAGTTCATCAAATCTATGAATGCAGCGGGGGCATTGGTCAGCCCAAACGGCATGACCAGAAACTCGTAGTGTCCGTATCGGATGCGGAAAGCTATCTTGGAGATGTCTGCCTCCTTGATCCTCAACTGGTGGTATCCAGACCTCAAGTCGATCTTGGAAAATACCGTGGCACCTCGCAGCTGGTCAAACAAGTCATCAATCCTCGGCAGCGAATACCTGTTCTTGATGGTGACCCTATTCAACTGTCTGTAGTCCACACAAAGGTGTAGGGTACCATCCTTATTCTTTACAAACAAGACTAGGGCTCCCCATGGAGACGCACTGGGCCTCACAAAGCCCTTCTCCAGAAGATCCTACAACTGAGACTTGAGCTCTCGCAGCTCAAGTGGTGCCATCCTATACGATGATGTGGAGATGGGGCTGGTCCCCGATACCAGTGAGATCTCAAACTCGATCTAACGCTCGGGCGGTAGTCCTGGCAACTCGTCGGGGAACACGTCAGGGTACTCTCTGACCACTGGGATACTCTGAAAGTCTGCCACAGGGCTGGGCTCCACCACCACACAAGCTAGAAAGCCCTCACACCCCTGGCCCAAAAGTCTCACCGCCCGAAGTGTAGAAATGCACCTAAAACCTCCGTCCACTGGCTGCCCATGGAGCTCGAAAGAAGGCAACTCCGGTATGGAGAAGGCGATCTTCCTCTCAAAGTAGTCCACCAAGGCGTGGTAAGCGGACAGCCAGTCCATCCCCAGAATTACACCAAAGTCCTCCATCTGTATCATAATCAGGTCAGCGGGAAGGCTGTGTCCCCCAACACTGACCTCGCAACCTATGTACATCTCCTCAGCTACAAACAGCTGACCACTTGGACCTCTGATCATGAACGGATCCTCTAACAACATATAATCCTGCCCCAAGCTAACCGCAAAACTGGCAGCGACAAACGAGTGCGTAGCATCAGAATCGAAAAGCATGTAAACCAGTCTACCGGAAACTGAAGCCATACCTGCCACCATTGATCCCAAAGCTCTGGCATCCCTGTGTGTCAGGGCGTTGATATGCCCCTCAGACCTAGGTGCAGATGAAGAAGCCACACTCTGTGTCAGATGGGTAGCTGCTGGCCGATACCCTCCCCGTGACTGCTGTCCTCCTCCTCGCGCCTGGAAACCACGGCCTCCTACTGGCACTCCAGTGCTTGGCACGGGAAGCATCTGCTGACCTCCAGCCCTAGACGGGTAGTCCCTCCTGATGTGGCCAGGCTGGCCACACTGGTAGCAAAGGGGGACTCGACTCTCACCCTCAGTGGGTCCCTGCTGACGGCTGGGCGGGGGTCTATTGCTAGCAGCTGACCCCTATTGGGGGCCCCCAAAGGCCACTGATGGCCCTGCAAAACGTGACGGCTCTCCTGTGGGTGCCACATGTCTCCTTTCTCGTCAACCCTGTGAGAAGTCTGGCTGATAGGGCCTCTTCCGCACGCTGTCAGTGTCGCGTGCGGACGGGTTGGTCTCTTCGTACGTCATAGCTGCCTCCACCACCCTCGAGAATGTTGGCAACTTCAGGGGTTTGACATACCCCCGAATCCCAGGCCGGAGCCCCTCGGTGAACCTCCAAAGGTGCTCCTCCTTAGTAGCCACGGCTGTCGCTGCAAAACGAGACAACTCCAGGAAACGCGTACGGTATGCGCTCACGGTCATCATCCCCTGGCGGAGAGTGTGGAACTCCCGTTTCCTCTGGTCCTGCCACGTCTAGGGGAAGTACTGCTCGCAAAAGAGGGTGATGAACTAGTCCCAAGTCGGCTCATCCCTTTCTTGACCCCTGACCGCCCTCCACCACCTGTGTGCTGCGCTCTCCAGCTGGTATGTGGTAAAGGCCACGTGGCACTCCACAGGGGGTGAAGGGTGTCAAAAACCTTCTCGATCTGCTCGAGCCAGTCCTCCACCTCGGTCGGGTCCTCATCCCCCTTGAAGGAGGGGGGCTTCAGCTTCTGGAACTGTCCGAAAAGCTCAAAGTGGCGTTGAAGTGGAGATGCTGGCACCTCCAGGTAAACAAGCCTCGTGCTCGGAAGTGTCGGAGGAAGGTGAGGGTGGTGGAGGCCCATCCCCTCCCCCACGTCTAGCACCATGTCCGTCGCGTGGTCCCACAGAGGACTCCCCCTCCGCAGCCCTAGGGAGAGGCACTCATGGCGGCGGGTGGAGCTCCTCTTGCACGATGTCCCATATCAGCTGGGCGAGGTCCTGGGCCTGAATGCCCGGGAGCAGTGGCTGGTCTACTGAGGCATCGGCCTCAACGCGCCCGCCCCTTCGACCTCATCCTCGGCCACGTCCGCGACCCGCCTCGCTACCTCCTCATCGAGGCATCTCCTGCAAGGAGACGCGAACACGAAACAGAAAAGACGTCAATACGAATTGATATCTAGCGAAGAAGTCTAAAAATAGATGTCAAAAGGTACGTTGTGGTGGCTACTCTAGTTACAGGCACGTGAATTGGTTATTTTCCAACCAGTTGGTTCACTTCTCGGGACGACCTTGCTCTGATACCATCTCGTTACGACCCAGTTCCCAAATCCCTACAGGACACGAGAATCGGACCGACTCGACTGATCCCAAGACCCAGTCGTCCAACAGGAAAGTAACCAAAAAGCAGCAAAATAACCCACATTTACCATGCAAGTAACTAATAGTAACAAAAGTACAGCAGTAAAGAAAAGAACTACTACAGTACATACCATCACAACAGTAGAGAATTAAAACAGGTATAGAAATATGATGCTTACAATAAAGGAGCACAAGTGTAATAGAATATACTCACTACAACAGAAAAATGGTACCGCAAGTACAACACAAGTAGAACTACTGGGCCCTACTAGGCCCAGCACCCTCCGCAGCTGCAGACCTTGCCTGCTCAACACCTGGTCCTGAAAAGGTGACAAAGGTGACACGTCAGCGAAACGCTGAGTAGAGTGGCAACCAGCTAGCTAAGAAAAATAGTAAAGGTGAACAAGTTGCTGTTATATATATATATTTTTTTTCTTTCTTTATTCCTCTATTTACTCATTCTTGAATTATTTCTCAGATATTTCTCTTGATCTCGAATGTTACTCGTGGGAACGATCTTGATTGCAGTCTTTTCCGAAAAGTAGAAGTAGCACGTGGTGCTCTCTTGGCCGGGAGAGTCCCCCGTGGGGGTCCTACCCTCAGTCAACCACCCCAAGGTCGCGGACAGGCATAACGGTGACTACGGCATGCATGATAAATGCACGGGCAGCTCCCCTCACTGGCACGCGGTCAGTCATTTCCGTTAACGGGTGCGCCCAAAGCACAGTACGGAACCAGTATAGGGCAGAGCCCTCTCAGTAACAGGGGTCTAGCCCCTCCACAATAACCAAATTGGGGTCTTGCCCCTCCACAGTCTGCGCACCCTTGCCTGACTACCCTGGTTTGCCCAGTGGGCCTAACAAGTCGGTGTAGGAAGGCTAACAGAACCCCGGGGCCTGTGGGGTGGCTAGCGCTCTCTCTACACTAGTAGCTCTCCCCGGTACTGTGTACGCGAGGGCCAAAAGTCGGTACAAAGTGGCCAGACCTAACCCCGGGTCCCTAAGGCGGCTAGCTCCGCTCTGCACTAAACAAGGGGCACAGTCGCTTTCCTTGGTACTCCGTACTCAAGGGCCAGCTCACTTCCCCAATTCCATTCTATTTACCTTTCAGGAGCTCCACTCCAAATTCCCCATAGGGTGCATGCTCATATTCTCTAGCCAAGCCATTTTAGGTTTTATCATTTCAGCTTTATTCTCATATAGCCCATGTTTCCAATATTTAATATCCATTCAGATACAAGCAGCTGTTATCCAATTACAAGCAAATATCATTATTCGATCTATCTTTCCAAGACTGCAATTCATGTATTCACGACATTCGTTTTAGTGTTTCTGTTCCTAGGTTTCATGCCACACCCTTGGATCTATCATCCAATCTAGTTTTCTAGTCCTAGTATTCATGCCATACCTTAGGATCTATCATTCAATCTAGTTTTCCAGTCCTTGGATTCATGCCATACCCTAGGATCTATTATTCAATCTAGTTTTCAGACCCTAGGATTCATGCCATACCCTAGAATCTATTATTTATCTCAAAGATGCATTAATGTTAGTAATAACCAAGGGAAGCCACTCTACCCGCAAAATCGGGAGTAATGGGGGTGTGATCGGCAGGTCCGCGTGCCTCCGCAACCCCCAGAACCACAACGGGATGAGGTCCTAACATAAGGATCAATCACAAGAAACCACTCAGAACAGGATCCAAGTACTTTAAACAAATAGAGGAACAAATTCTGAGAAGAACAGAATCTCAAACGTGGAAATCGAACTTCGAACGGACCCTAAACGGGTCAAAAATGACAACTTTGCCTCAAATCAGACGTCTGGAACACCTTCCAAACATCTTAAAAGATGGTCCAAGTCATACCTTACTTCTTCACTGCTCTTCAGACGTCCAGGATCCTGCT
Organism: Thalassia testudinum; assembly: GCA_037157565.1. NCBI lineage: Eukaryota > Viridiplantae > Streptophyta > Magnoliopsida > Alismatales > Hydrocharitaceae > Thalassia > Thalassia testudinum. The sequence goes on along the minus strand of JAZHRO010000044.1, from coordinate 17,822,278 downwards.
GAACCGTCTGGGCCTAGTTCCAGATGTCCATCTATCACTCCGAACGTCTGGAGACGCTCTCCGCTGTCTGGTGACTTGCCTAGATGTCTAATCTGTGTGGGAGGGTGTGTCCTTGCGCCTTCCCGAAATGAAACCTGCACGCGTATGCAACCACTCTCAACATGACACGTCTCAGAGCTTTCGGTGGAACGGCCTGCATGGCCGCGTCTGCAAGAAGGAGAAAGATGAGAATATCGTACCTTTTAGACGTCTGGATCTCACTCCAGACGTCTAAAAGGTACGATATTCTCATCTTTCTCCTTCTTGCAGACGCGGCCATGCAGGCCGTTCCACCGAAAGCTCTGAGACGTGTCATGTTCCCAGAACCAGGACCTCCTCGCCTTTCGCCTATTGTGCATGGCTGCACCGTGCTTGCCCGCCTACTGCTTGAGCTGCAGCAACATCGGGGTAACTTTCCCCAGGACCACGCTCCCGCTGCATGCCCGTCGGCCGGCCCTGGGCTGCTCCGGCGAGCTCGCTCTCTCTTCCTCACGTGCTCTACCTCTTCTCCCTCTCACTGCACCTCCTCCTCCCCATGCGTACCCGACAGCAGCTGCTACCCTCGCTCTCTCACTCTCACACTAACACTGGAAGAAGAAGGAGGAGACGGTGGAGTGGTGGGTGAAGGAGAGGGAAGGGAGGAGAGGGTATTTGAAGGCATTAGGGGAGAGAGAGAAGAAAAGAAGAACGGCTGTAGGTCGGTGGGCGCAGTTTGCGCGTGCAGACTCGTAATCGTACGCCACAAAAATTTAATTCCAGACGTCTGGGAAGGCGACCAGATGTCTGGACCAACTCCCAGACATCTTAAAAACGTTTGATGTCGTGGGTCTTAACATTAAGAGTCATAGAAATTTAACAATCTTAAGAGTCATACAAGCAACAACAAGCTTACAGATTCAAAATTTCTACGACGTTTTCTAATAAGTGGTTGTTCATCCTCATCATCGTCGTTGTCATCATCATTGTCATCATCATCATTGTTGTCATCATTATGATCATCATCGTTACCGTCATCGTCATCATCATCATCGTCTTCATATGAAACATTTTCTTCATCTTCTGTGTCTTCTTCCTCCTCATCTTCATTGATAATAGGTTCTTTTTCTGCTACAAAAGATGGATCTTGAAAGTGCTTCTATCTTCTTTCACTGTATTCCGGAGGTGCCTTTGGTTGAGTCCGCTTCCTTTGTTTGGTTTTTTGAGTGGAAGATGCAACATAGGAAAACTCAAGAGACATAAAAAGATCATGGAATTTGCGTTCCATGTGACAGAAGGCAAAATTTAGATTGGTTAAATTTTGGCCAATGTAATTGAAAGTGTTGATCATATAGGGATCGGTGCCAGACTCATGAGATAGGTTCCTCCAAAGAGTTTCGGCTTCCGGAAAAGGATATGTAATGGAGACAAAAGCTGAAGATGATTTAGGAGGTGGATTAGAAGATGATTGAGCATTTGGATCAACTTCATCTTCTTCATCATCACTAGTAGATTCCCCCCTAGCAGGTTTCACTCCCATTTTCCGGAGAGTAGTCCATTTGAAATAGACCACTTTTCTAAGAGAAGTGAAATTAGAAAGGTCAATTTTATTTTTATGAAATATGTGAGACACTGACATATCTAAGGGTAAAGCCGATGTACGGTAATGAGGTCTAAGAAAGTGATGAAAATCGTGTTCCAGTTGACCGAAAATCTTATAATGATAGCATAAACTAAGGGTAAAATGTCAACGGGAATTTTGTACAAACTCGAATTTTTAGCCCGAAATTCCATGCTAAGATACGGAAAAGAACACGAGCAAAAAGAGTCATGTTGGGGTTAACCAATGCTTTGCCTTGGCAATTAGCAAGCAATAGAGTTTCATGAATTTTGTGAGTAGGAAATTGCTCCTTAAGTGTGTTAAAAGGATGACCTTCATTAGGGCATTGGGTGATGGTTGATAAAAATTTAGGAGTAATGGTGATTTTTTGACCAAAGACTTTAGATGTTAAGACTAGATGGCCTCGATTTTCTTGTTCTTGGAGATTAGCAAAAAATAGACAATTAATGTCAGGGTAAACTCCAGGAACATTAGCAAAAAATGTCTCATCAAAGAAATGCATAAGATGCTGTTTGGAAAGACAGGTAGTAAACTCATAGATTTGAAGAGAAAAATCTTTCCACTCAATAGGCCTACACTGATGGAGTTTTAGGCCTTTACACCAATCAAATTTTGATTTATCATCCTCATTGATGCAAAACTTGTGGAATGCATTTTAAGGTGCTTTTCCCTTACTTTTAGATTTTGGTGCCATCTGAAAACATACAACAACAAGAAATAGAAATACAATTAAAGATAAAGATCATGTGTTCAAGTAACAACACGTTAAGCCTGCATGTACTGGTACTGGTGATTGGTACCAGTACTAGTTGGTTTCTGTCCCAACCAGAAATTCGAGCTAGTACCGGTACTCATCTTCATTACTGGTACCTACTCTGTAAAGTAGGCACTACTGCGCCCAGCGAGTGCTGGTACCGATGATGGGTACAGGTACCATCTGGTACCAGATGGAAACATATTGTAGCAACAGAAATGACATCGAGAAAGAAAAAAAACATGATGTAAAATGACTCAAGGAAACAAGATTTGATGAGAAGAGAAGAATGTACCTAGGGTATGAAGATTGGAGATGATTCTTCTTCTTCTTGGCAAGGGCTTGGAGAGACTTGTGGTGGAACTAGGGTTTGATTGTGAAGAACTGAGGCAAGTGTTTGCACTTGAGCTCTTTTATATGGTCATGTGCTTGTCACATGACCACTTAAGTGGTTGAGAGAAGAAAAATTGACAACTTAGGTGTTGATGAAATAATGTAGTTAACAACCTAAGTTAAGCAACCAAATTGCAAACAATCACCCTGGTATTTCCAGATATATGAAAATATTACAATTTACCCCTCTTTTAGTAAGCATGGGTAATTTCCAAGAAGGCCCTCATGAATTTTCATAAATACAAAGTTTATATCAAACAAAATGTTAGATTAGAATCACTTTTATTGTACAAAGTCCTAATTTTCTCCTTATAAAGTAGAATCTCTCTGCTGCAAGAGGTTTTGTAAAGATATCTGCCAATTGATTTTGAGTGTCAATGAATTCTAATTGAATAGAGCCTTGAAGAACATTATCTCTGAGGAAATGATGTCTAATATCTATATGTCTGGTACGTGAATGATGTACCAGATTTTTGGATAGATTTATTGCACTTGTATTATCACATAATATCTTAGATTGTGCAAAAATCAATCTAAAGTCGGACAAGGTCTATCTCCTCCAAATGACCTGAGAGCAAGCAAGTGAAGCTGCAATATACTCTACTTCAGTCGTAGAAAGTGAAACATAAGTCTGCTTCTTAGAGAACTATGAGACTAGAGATTCTCCAATAAAATGACATGTGATGCTTATGCTCTTTCGGTCTGTCCGACTCCCTGCATAGTTTGCATCACTATAGGATAATAGATCTAAGGATTGTGCTTTAGGATAGAAAATACCAAGGTCTTTTGAGCTGTTTAGGTATCTAAATATTCTTTTTACTGCATTAAAATGAGATTCCTTGGGTTCGGACTGGAATCTCGCACATAAACATATAGCAAAAAGAATATTGGGTCTAGAAGCTGTGAGATATAGTAGTGAACCTATCATTCCCCGGTATTTATTTTCATCTACCCTCTTGCCGAATAAATCTTAACCAAGAGAAGTAAATAGAGCAATCAGAGTCTCTTTGCCATTTATATTTTCAAAGTCAAATTTCTTGAGAATTTCAAGAACATATTTTGTTTGACTAATGTAAATTCCTGTGTCTAATTGTTGAATTTGGAGTCCTAAAAAGAATTTGAGTTCACCCATCATACTCATTTCAAACTCAGTCTTCATAGTCTCACAGAAATGTTGACATAGGGACTCCTTATTTGATCCAAATATAATATCGTCGACATATATTTGAATCAATAAGATGTCATTACCTTCTTTTACAAAAAGAGTTGAATCAACAACTCCAATTCTAAAATCGTGCTGAAGAAGAAAGGTCCTAAGCCTATCATACCAGGCCTTGGGAGCTTATTTAAGTCCATATAATGCCTTATTGAGCTTCTATACATGCTCTGGGTGTGCTGGGTCCTCGAACCCGGGAGGCTGATGAACATAAACTTCTTCCTTAATATAACCATTAAGAAATGCGCTCTTGACATCCATTTGATATAACTTGAAGTCCTTTGCACTTGCAAAGGCAAGTAGCATCCATATGGAATCCAAGCTAGCAACAGGAGCATATGTCTCATCAAAGTCAATGCCCTCCTGTTGGTTATAGCCTTGAGCTACAAGTCTGGCTTTATTCTTGATCACTGAACCAGATTCATCCAATTTATTTCTAAACACCAACTTGGTTCCAATGATGGAATTACCCTCAGGAGCCAGTACCAAGCTCCATACATTGTTCCTAGTAAATTGGAGTAGCTCCTCCAGCATAGCTACAACCCATGATTCATCCTTTAATGCCTCATCAACTTTCTTGGGCTCAAGTTGTGAAACAAAAGCATTAAGGACAAAATCAACTCTAAAGTGAGATCGGATTTTTACACCTTGTTCAATATCACCACTAATCTGTTCTTGAGGATGATCCTTATGGTGTACCCATTCTTTTGGAAGATCGCGTACATTTCGTAAATCTTTTATTTTTGATACATCAATGAAGGGGTTATCTTCATCATTAGGATCTAAATGATTTGGTTTCGGTTCACCTAAGTTTGTTTCATCAAATGAAACATGCAGGGATTCTTAAATGGCAAAAGTCCTTTTATTAAAGACTTGATAAGCTTTGCTTCTTGTTGAATAGCCAATAAAAATGCCTTCATCACCTTTAGCATCAAACTTATCAAGCCGATCACGGGTGTTTAATAAATAACATCTACTTCCAAACACCCTAAAATATGATATCCTAGGAGACTTCTCATAATAAAGCTCATATGGAGTTTTCTTAATAATAGGCCTTAAAAGTGTTCTATTTAGAACAGAACATGCCGTATTAATGGCTTCTGCCTAGAAATATTTTTGAAGCCCAGACTCCAAGAGCAATGTTTGGGTGCATTTTTGTAGAGTGCGATTCCTGCGCACCACAACACCATTTTGAGATGGAGCATGAGGAAATGAAAATTCATGGGTTATGCCAGAATTGACACAAAAACTTGAAAATTTTCCATTTTCAAATTCACCCCCATGATCAGTCCTAAGTCTAAGGATAGAGGATGATTTTTCCTTTTGAAGTCTTCGAGTAAGACTTAGGAAGGAATCAAATGAGTCATCCTTATGTTTCAAGAAGATGATCCAAGTGAACATAGAGAAGTCATCAACAATTACTAGGCAAAATTTTGATCCATTTAGACTCTCAAATCGTGTTGGTCCAAATAGATCAAGGTGTAACAACTCTAAAGGTCGTGTTGTTGAAACTAAGTCTTTAGGTTTAAAAGAGGCTTTGTGCATTTTTCCGAGTTCACACGACTTGCACAAAACATCCTTCTTATAAGTTAGTTTAGGTAGGCCTAACTCACTTTTGGCTAACCTATTAAGATGTTTATGATTAATGTGACTTAGCCTACGGTGCCAAAGATCTACTTCAATATGGGAGGCAAGAAGACATTTTACATATTTCTCTTTTGAAAAATGAAGAGCATAGATATTTTCATATCTAAAGCCTTCAATTAAAATCGTATTTGTTCCTTCTTTTAATATTTTAAATCCAACTTTAGCGAATAAAACATCACATCCATTATCACATATTTGATTAACACTAAGCAGGTTATGTTTTAAGTTTTCTACTAAAAGAACATTACGTACCTGCTTAGAAGAGTTTCCTATTGTACCTTCACTAATAATGCGACAACGTTTGTTGTCGCTCAACTTGACGTGTCCTCCATCTTCGATTTTGGTCCACTTGATAAAGAGGTCAGAGTGTCCCATCATGTGCTTGGAACACCCACTATCTAGGATCCATTTGTCCTTTTTGACCTTCAAAATAATTTATTAAATCTATTTTAGGTACCCATTTTTTTTTGGGTCCTTGATGGTTAGTAGATCACTTTAGTGTTAGATCTATAATTCTTAGGATTCTTGACCTTTTGATAAATCCATACATGTATAGGTGCATGTGATTTATTTTGTATGTTCATCTTATTATTAAACTTGGCTTTTAAATTATTACAAAATTCCATATTCAGCCTAGTTGTTGCTTTTAAATTATTCAAAGTGCCCTCAAAGTGTTCAGAAATATCCTCTAATTCTACTATTTTTGCATGTGGTTGATTGTTAGTTTATTTGAACATATCTAATTATATTTCCAAATAAGATTTCTCTATTTCTAGAGTTCTATAACTATCATGCAAAACCTTATTTTCCTTTTTAATCATCCTAGCCTTATTATGTAAATCTTCATATGCTTGTACTAATTCATTAAAGGTGACTTCAAAATCTACCTCATTTTTCGAGTTGTCATCGCTTGCCATTAAGCAAAGATGTGCAACTTCTGTTTCTTTATATTCTTCAGAAGATGATTCCGTGTCGGAATCACTATCATCCCAGGTTGCCTTGTATGCCTTTCTTGAAATCTTCTTTTTCTTTTGATTAAGTTCTTTGTCCTTTTCTTCCTTCTTCTTCTTGATCATTGGACAATCTTTTCGTACGTACCCCTTTTTCTTGCACTCAAAATAAATAATGTCATTTGAAAATTTATTGACTTTCTTACCTTATTTTCGGATGAATCTTCTAAATCTTCTCGTTAGAAGAGCAAGCTCCTCTTCTTCGTCGGAATTTGAGTCATCAAAGTCCGATACCTCCTTTAAAGCTTTGAAAGCAAGCACCTTTTTCTTGCTTATGGATTTTTCTTCATTCTTCATATTTTCCAACTGAACTTTGTATGCCATGAGGCTTCCAATTAACTCATCTAAGGAGAGACTAGAAAGATCTTTTGCCTCTTGAATGGCTATGGCCTTTGGAGAGAAATCACTTTAAGAGATCTTAAGATTTTCCTTACAAGTTGTTCCTCCTTCAGCTTGACTCCAAGATTCTTCATTGGATTCACGATCTCTCCAAATCTTGTGTACATCCCTTTGATTGTTTCTCCTTTCTGCATCCTGAAACACTCATAGCTTTCTGTTAGAATAGAAATATGTGTTTCTTTAACTTTACTCATACCTTCATAGGTGACTTGCAATGTGTTCCATATCTCGTATGTGGACTCGCATGTGGAGATACGGTTAAATTCTTCCCTTGATAACACACAATAGAGTTCATTCATTGCTTTCGCATTTCCAGCAATCCTTTTCTTTTGTTCCGCCGTCCATGCCACTCCTTGTGGCTCCGGATCCATGTACTTCTCTTGGATAAACATCCATGAGTCCTCATCCATGGCCTTGATGAAGATTTGCATCCTCCTCTTCCAGTATCCATAGTCCGTCCCATCAAAGTAGGGAGGATGTGTGGATGACTGTCCTTTGATGTACTTTACTGGAGATGCCATTGCGAAAGAGAATTGTCACTTCTTTCCGCAACCCGCTCTGATATCACCTGTAGGATCTGTAAATCACAAGCACACTAGAAGGGGGGATGAATAGTGTGGGAAATAAAAATTACAATACAAAACAAACCACAAAAACAAAGGCACAAGATATATAGTGGTTCCCCTCACTCGAGTACTCCACTACTAAGTCTCCCGACTTAGGATTTTTAACCCAATTCCCTCAACTCAGAGGGAATCAATTTACTAATATCAGAGGTAATTAATGGGTTACCTCAACCCAATTACAAGATATAAAAACAATAAAGATACAGGTGTAAGCAAAATGTAAATAGAAGCTTACAACTATTTTCTAAATCTCCAACAGGAATATATCTTATAGCAAGTATAACCAAATCTAAAAAGAAAAACTAAGGCGTAAAACAAACGATTGAATACAAAGAAACACGATCGCCTTTGATGATTTGTTGCAAATGGTGAGAGGCCTAGAAAGATATGTAGCAAAACAAACTCTCTTTCAGCTTGAAAATTGAGAATTGAAGGTGTAGGCAAGAGGATAATTCTTTTTTAGAGATGTGTGTAAAACAACACTCAAAGAGTGTTTATATAAGCCACTAATCACATCTCCCACGAATTCTAGCTGTAGGGATATTTTAGGAACATTAGAAATATGATTAATTGCAAACTAGTCGTTCAGACTGGTCACAATGGTTAGTTGGTACCGGTAGTGAACTCTTGGTACCGATACTGACTACATACAGTCAGTACAGCCAAATCACTGGGTACCGGTACTCATTGTAAGTACCGATACTTGTGACAACAGACTTGGGTCTTGTGACCTACATGTACTGGTACTCATGATGAGTACCGGTACTTGTAACACACAGACTTGAGTCTTGTGACCTACATGTACCAGTACTCATGATGAGTACCAGTACTTGTAAGGTCCAGGAAAAAACCCAGTTCAAAAACTGTGACCACTTGATACCAGTACTCATGATGAGTACTGGCACTTGATGTTCACAATTTGGAACTTAGGTCGAAACCTGTGCCTAGCAAGTACCAAAGATAATTAGTGTGAATCAATTAGAGAAATCCAATCTACTCTAGGCGACTTTGTTTTGAAAGAGTCGATTTTGAGTTAAGAATCGAGTAAATGAACAATATTCTGAATCCTAATTATCTCTACTTTTATTTTAACACCTAGATTATATTTTATTGTTTGGAGACATACAAAAATTCTAAGATACAATAAAAACTACAGTCTTCAAAACTTCTTCCTTCATGTGCAATCTTTTTTCTTGCATCCATAGATTCTTTGGACATGTAATTACTTCAAAAACATATTAGAATTTAAAATAGTTTTGTTAACATCAAAACACATAAGAGAGATGGAACTAGGGTCCAACATTTGTCTATCTCTCTATCTATCTCTCTGTTTATCTGTCTAGCTTTCTATATGTCTATCTGTATATCTGTCCACCTATCTCTCTGTCCATCTGTCTATCTATCTATCTATCTGTCTATCTGTCTATCTGTCTATCTATTTGTCTCCCTATCTGTCTATCCGTCTATCTATCTGTCTATCTGCCTCTCTATCTATCTGTCTATCTGTCTCTCTATCTGCATCTCTATCTGTCTATCAGTCTATTTGTCTATCAGTGTCAGTATCTATATCTGTCTATCTATCTATCTGTCTATCCATCTATCTATCTATCTATCCCTCTATCTATCTATCTATCTATCTATTTGTCTTTGTATCTATCTATCTATCTATCTATCTCTCTGTCTATCTATCTATCTATCAGTTTCTCTATCTATCTATCTATCTATCAATCTGTCTCTCTATCTATCTATCTATCTATCTCTCTATGTATCTATCTATCTATTTGTCTATCTATCTATATATCTATCTGTCAATATCTCTCTCTGTCTATCTGTCCATCTATCAGTCGATCTATCTACTTATCTATCTATCTATCTATCTGTCTGCTTATCTCTTTATCTGTCTATCAATCTGTCTGTCTATCTGCCTATCTGCATCTCTATCTGTCTATCTTTCTCTCTATCTGTCTCTCTATCGATCTCCCCATTTGTCTGTCTCTCTTGTCTATCTATCTGTCTCTCTAACTATATGTCTATCTATGCATCTATCTATCTATCTTTCTATCTATCTATCAGTTTATCCATCTTTCCATCTATGCATCTCTCTTTCCATCAGCTTATCTATCACTCTATCTATCTCTCTAGCTGTCTACCTATCTATCTGTCTATCTATCTGTCTATCTATCTATCTATCAGTCTATCTATCTATCTGTCTATCTATCTGTCTATCTATCTATCTATCTATCAGTCTATCTATTTGTCCATCTATCTATCTGTCTATCTATCTATCTATATGTCTATCTATCTCTATGTCTATCAATCTATCTATTTATCCCTCTACCTATCTGTCTCTCTATCTGTCTCTCTATCTATCTATCTATCTATCTATCTATTTCTCTATCTCTCTATCTATCTATCTGTCTCTCAATCTATCCATCTATATAACTATCTATCTATCTATCTATCTATCCGTCTATCTAACTCTCTATCTATCTATCATTCTATCTATTTCTCTATCCATCTGTCTATCAATCTCTCTGTCTATTTGTATATCTACAGGTCTCTCTATCAATCAATCTATCTGTCTATCTATCTATCTATTTGCCTATCTATCTATCTATCCATCTCTCTGTCTATCTATCTATCTATTTGTCTCTCTATCTATCTGTCTATTTATCTATCTGTCTATATGTCTATCTATCCATCTCTTTATCTATCTATATGTCTATCTATCTATCTCTTTATCTATCTATCTGTCTATCTATCTCCCTGTCCATCTATCTATCTGTCTCTCTATCTATCTATCTGTCTCTCTATTTGTCTGTCTATCTATCTGTCTATCTGTCTCTCTATCTATCTATTTACCAATCTCTCTGTCTATCTGTCTATCTATCTATCTATCTGTCTATCTATCTATCAAGATGTCTATCTATCTATCTATCTGCCTATCTATCTATCTGTCTATCTATCTCTCTATCTTTCTATCTATCTTTCTATATATCTCTCTATCTGTCTATCTATCTATATGTCTATCTGTGAATCTATCTATTCTATCTATCTTTCTATCTATCACTCTATCTGTCTATCTATCTATATGTCTATTTGTGAATCTGTCTATCTATATGTCTAACTACCCTTCTCCCTATCTATCTCCCTATCAATCTATTTATCTATCTGTCTATCTATATGTCTGTCTATCTGTCTATCTGTCTATCTATCTATCTGTCTATCTATCTGTCTATCTATCAGCCAATCTATCTGTCATCTATCTATCTGTCTATCCATCTCTCTGTCTATCTATCCATCTAACTGTCTATCTTTCTATCTATTTATCTATCTATCTGTCTATCTATCTATCTATCTGTCTGTCTATCAATCTCTCTATCTATCTATCTGTCTATCTGTCTCTCTATCCATCTATCTATCTATTTATCTATCTATCTATCTATCTCTCTGTCTATCTATCTGTCTCTCTATCTCCGTGTCTATCTATCTATCTATCGATCTATCTCTCTATCTACCTATCTGTCTATCTGTCCGTCTTTCTTTCTGTCTATCTATCTATCTCTCTGTCTATCTATCAATCTATCTGTCTCTCTATCCATCTATCTATCTATCTGTTTGTCTATCTCTCAATGTGTCAGTCTATCTATCTATCTACCTCTATCAATCTGTCTATCTCTCTATCAATCTCTCTATCTGTCTGTCTATTTATCTATCTATCTGTCTCTTTGTCTATCTATCTGTCTGCCTATCTGTCTATCTATCTATCTGTCTACCAATCTGTCTATCTGTCTACCTGTCTCTCTATCTACATATCGATATATCTCTCTGTCTATCTATTTATCTATCTGTCTCTCTATCTATCTATCTATCTATCTATCTATCTATCTATCTGTCTGTCTATCTATCTACCCATCTCTCTGTCAATCTATCTATCTATCTGTCTATCAATGTATCCATCTATCAATCTATCTATACTCTCTTTGTATATCTATCTATCCATCTTTCTATCTCCCTATATGTCTATCTATCTATCTATCTATCTGTCTCTCTATCAGTCAGTCTATCTATCTGTCTATCTATCTGTCTATCTGTCTCTCTATCTATCTATTTATCAATCTCTCTGTCTATCTATCTATCTATCTATTTGTCTATCTATCTATCAAGATGTCTATCTATCTATCTATCTGCCTATCTATCTATCTTTCTATCTATCTTTCTATATATCTCTCTATCTGTCTATCTATCTATATGTCTATCTGTGAATCTGTCTATTCTATCTATCTTTCTATCTATCACTCTATCTGTCTATCTGTCTATATGTCTATCTGTGAATCTGTCTATCTATCCCTCCGTCTACCTATCTTTCTATCTCTCTATCTGTCTATCAGTCAATATGTCAATCTATCAATCTGTCTATCTATCTCTCTGTCTGTCTATCTATCTATCTGTCTCTCTATCTGTCTATTAGTCTCCCTATCTGTCTGTCTACCAATCTGCCTATCTGTCTATCCGTCTCTCCATCTATCTGTCTGTCTATCTATCTGTCTAACTGTCTCTCTATCTATATGTCTAACTATCTGTCTGTCTATCTGTCTGTCTATCTTTCAGTCTATCTATCTGTCTATCTGTCTTTCTGTCTATCTATCTGTCTCACTATCTATCTATCTATTTGTTCATCTGTCTATCTGTGTATCTATCTGTCTATCCATCTCTCTATCCATCTATAAGTTTCTCTATCTATCTATTTACCTATCTCTCTCTATCTGTCTATCTATCTATCTATCAATCTATCTTCTCTCCATCTATCTATCTTTCTATCTATCTATCTATCTATCTCTCTCTCTATCTATCTATCTAACTGTCTATCGATCTATGTATCTTTCTATCTATCTGTGTATCTATCTATCTATCTGTCTATCTATCTATCTCTCTATCTGTCTATCTGCCTATCTATCCATCTGTCTATCTATCTCTCTGTCCATCTATCTATCTATCTGTCTATCTATCTCCCTGTCTATCTATCCATCTATCTATCTATCTGTTTGTCTATCTATCAATCTATCTGTCTATCTGCCTATCTATCTATCTGTCTTTCTGTCTCTCTATCTATCTCTCTATCTGTTTATCTATCTGTCCGTCTATCTATCTATCTGTCTATCTATCTATTTGTCTACCTCTCTATCTGTCTCCCTATCTGTCTGTCTGACTATCTATCTATCTCTCTGTCTATCTATCTGCCTATCTGTCTCTCTATCGATCTATCTGTCCATCGATCCGTCTGTCTATCTATCTGTCTATTTGTCTCAGTTTCTATATATCGATCTATCCCTCTGTCTATTTATCTATCTATCTCTATCTATCTATCTATCTATCTATATGCCTATCTATCTATCTATCTATCTATCTTTCTATCTCTCTCTCTATCTATCTATCTTTCAATCTATCTATCTATCTATCTATCTATCCTATCTATCTATCTATCTGTCTGTCAATCTATCTCTCTATCTATCTATCTGTGTATCTATCTCACTATCTATCTATCTTTCTGTCTATCTATCTCTCTATCTCTCTATCTATCTGTCTATCTATCTCCCTGTCTATCTATCTATCCATTTATCTATCCATCTTTCTATCTATCTGTCTATCTATAAATCTGCCATCTATCTACCTATCTATCTATCTATCTATCTCTCTATCTATCGCTCTATCTATCAGTCTGTCTATCCATCTATCTGTCTCTCTATTTGTTTGTCTATCTCTCTATCTGTCTATCTATCTCACTATCTGTCTCTCTGATTATCTGTCTATGTATCTATCTATCTATCTATCTATCTATCTATCTGTCTATCTAACTGTCTATCTGTCTGTCAATCTGTCTGTCTATCTCTCTATCTGTCTATCTATCTATCTATTTATCAATCTATCTACCTCTCTATCCATCTTCCTATCTCTCTATCTGTCTCTCTGTCTGTCTATCCATCTCACTTTCTGTCTATCTGTCTTTCTATCAATCTGTCTATCTGTCTATCTATCTCTCTGTACATCTATCTATCTGTCTGTCTCTCTATCTATCTATCTACCTTTCTATCTATCTGTCTATCTATCTATCTATCTTTCCGTTAAGAGTGTTTGCCTATAATATGCTACTGCTAGTCAGAAGGATGTATTTTTGTATTTTCTAATTTTTATCTAACTGAATGCAACAATTCAAACTATCTAAAGACCAAGAAAGGAAATACTTATAGTGGTATTTATAATGGAAAACAGACTGCGAAAACCTGCCTTCTTCCTGAGATTACCCGCAAAGGTAAACCTGAAAAGAAGACAGAAAATAAGACAAAAACAAAACTAATTAAAACAAAACACTAAAAATAGTAAAAGTTATAATTACAACCACCTCCTATGACACAAAAATGATTATTACAAAAATTAAACCAGATAATGTTTTCATGAATTAAAAGATTGCCTCCCTCGGCAACAACGCCAATAAAATGGTACTTAGACAAAGTAATGCCAGGAAATATTTTGATGAATTAAAATGAAGCAAAATATTACCCCTTGGCAATGGCACCATTAAAGTGGTACGTTCTCTCTCTCAACACAGTTAATTAAGTTAATGTGATAGAAGTGATCGTGGAAGATAGAGGAAGATGATCAGTGGTTTAAAAAGACAAAATTAAAGCTCTGACAAGCTGAAGGAGCTCGTCGGAGTCAAGGAAGATGAAATTTGAAATCAACATTACAGCTAACCTACCTACCTAACTAACTAAACTATCCTACTATTACTTGGACGAAGTGGTCAGAGGATCTCCGTCGACGGCTCATGATGGAGGAGTGAAATCAAAGGGTAGTTGGAAGATCTTCTGCATTGGTTGTGAGGTCAAGCAGAGGAGGCTCCTTAGTCAGCACTTGTGTCTAGAGATGCAACTGACCTCGGTGGAGTTCCAGAGCTAATAAAGGTGGATGGAGGAAGTCAGAAGGTGGAGTGGAAGATTGCCGGAGTTGTGGAGTGAATAGCCTATTGGGTTGGCTGCAGTGAAGGTGAGGGAAGGGAGCCAACTTGGAAGAAATCATGGGGGTCAGGGGGTATTTATAGTCGTCGGCGACTACCAAGGAGGTGGAATCTGGACGCGATTGAGGCTAGGAGGAGGATAACCACCGGCATCTTCTCCAATGCCGGTGAAGTTATCTCCAACCCTCAATTAGGATAAAGGTGTCATCCAGACTAGTGGATGAAGATGAGATGGTGAGCGCAAGCTCTAGGAGCTTGGAGAAGAAGTGATGACGTGGGACGGGCGGTGATCATGTGGTGGCTACACCTTTAGTCGTTAGCCATTCAATCGGTTGAAGAGGAGGAGAAGAAGAAGAAGTCAGGGACCTGTTCATACTGAATCCTAAGGACCTAAATAGAAAATAAGGACCCGATTGGAAAGAAATATAAGGACCAAAATGTAAACTCAGGTTTTCAAGGTTTATTTTAATTTAGATCTTTTTCAACATTTTATATATGATTGTAAATAAGGTAATTATTATATTTAGACCTTGAATTTACATTTTTGACCTTTTTAGATTAATTTATTTAATTAAGTAATGTTACATAAGTTATTACATACTTAGGTATATATTATGCTTAGCTTAGTTAATGTATTAATTAGATGAATGAATGGTAATATTTCGAGTCCAATTATTAGTTAGATTATTAATAATATTAATTGGATGGTAAAATAGCATTTTTAACTTATTTTAAGGTCCTTTACTCTTGATCCCTTACTTAACAATTAACCCATATATTCACATAATCCTAGCTAATTAACTAGGAAAATTAGTTAATTAGGGGTAATTAGAGATCATGATGAGCTTCTCATCATACCCTCAAGCCAAAGTTTTGCTAGTCCCTAGCAAAATTAACTAAGAATATGATGATTTAAAGCACTTGGGTTTTAAATTAATATAAATAAGAACCACGTAGAGGAAAGCTTAGGTCAGTGAAATTTTTTTAGATTTAATATAAATAATTAATATACGGAACATTTTGTGAAAATTTTCTTACTTAGACTTATACTCAAAACATTTTCAAAACACACTTAAAAATAATGTTGTTAGCAAGAATTTTATTAGAAATTAGAATTCTCAAAAATCTCTTATTCTTTGTAACTATTCTTAACCCAAATTTAGAATACAAAGTGTTTTAAGAAAACAAAACCTAAGAGTTGGGAATTAAATTTTAACTCAAAAACTCAATAGGCTTAAGTTAATCCTTTGTTTATGATATTTGACTTTTATCAATATAAGTTTAAGCAAATTAGCCAGATACTCATTATTAATCAAACTTAGAGTAGTAAAACTCTAATCTACTAGACTACAGTGCTAAGAACATCTTCTAGACCTAGAATTTTGTCAATTCTTCTCCTTTAGGTCTCAACTGCAAATCTTCAAAACCTGATTTCTTAGGCTTCATTGCCCAATACCAAGGTTCAGTAGCTATGATTTTAAAACATTTGTGCTTTGTGAAGAGAGTTCTCCTAAAGGCATCAAAAGTTGCAAAAATCCAGCTCTTAAGACATCAATTTCCAATTCAGATTATTCCAATTCAAGCCATTGGCTTGGCCTTACTCAGGTTTGGTTGCTTTCGCCTCACCAATTTTCTATCCCAAGGTCAACACTTTTTGTGTATATCTCCCCGGTGGACCATTGGTTCTCTTATTCCTAATTTTTTTATCTCCATATTTTTTTGTCAACTTTTTCTATAGGTTAGAACACCCATATGTAGCGAGGTGTTCTTTTATTTAATGGAAGGAAGGGTTGCATCCATTTGTACTGAGATGTTTTATTTTTATGTGGAAAAACTGCATAAGTACCCATTTTTAACAAGGCACTTAACTGCAAGGTGTTTTATTTTATTTTTTACTTTTTTTCTCCCCCTTCTCTTTTTTCTTACTAACATTATTTTCCAAATCCTTTTTCTAGGTGAGTGGCACATCCTTCACCCTTTTAAGAACCGCCCCGCAGAAATCCTTGGATTAAAAAGGATTCAGAATTGATCTCTTAACCTCTATGTTTTCACGGTCTCAAATGCCAGCAAGACAATTCTATGTGTGTGAATTTTAGTTGTTTAGGTTACTTAGCTCTCAAATCAGAGCTTGAACAACAAAGCCCCTCACTCTCAGGTTCCTTAAATTCTTAGTTTCCTCCTATAGGATCTGTTAAGACAAAAATTACCAAGTCTAGTTATATATCTTTAGGCTGAAAGACTTATAAACTGAAATTCTACTAACTCTCTATTTAATTAATTCTGAATATCTGGCCTTTTTACTTAACTTTATGGTAAAAACAAATTTTTAAAAAGCAAAAGGATTACTTAATCTAATTAATTAAAAAGTTACAATTTTATCCGAAAACTTAAGTTTAAAACTTAATACACCTTAGTTTCTTAATTCAGGGTAAGAATAGAAAAACAAAGTTTAAAAGATTTAAAGATTCTAATTCAAATAAAATCTTGTTTAAAAATTTTTCAAAACATAAGTGTGTTTTTACAAAATGTTTTAAGTAAGAATCTAAATAAGAATTTAATGCTTTTAAATACTCTATATGTATTTTATATATTTTTTAGTTTCTGACCTAAATGAAAAATAAAGCTCATAATATTAATATAAATATATATTTTTTCCTTCTCTTCTTTTTTTTAGATGAAAATACCCCTTTTATTATTTTTATAAATTTTCAATTTTCAAGTTTTTGTATTTATATATTTTTGTTTTTATGTTTATAAAAATTTTCAATTTTTATGAATTTTTCAAAATTTTTCAAATTTTTATGAAATTTTTTATTATGAACTTTTTATAATTTTTATAATTTCTATTTTTTTTAAATTTCGTGGATATTTAATTTTTATGTGTTTTTTTTATATCTTTTATTTACACATACACTTTAAATGAAAATTTCACTTTACACCCCTCCAAGTCAAGATTTTACAATGTCCTCATTGTAAGAAGAGTGAAAAGATATTACACTTCATTTAGTATAGGGTGATGGAAGGAGTCGAATAGAGGAGATCAAGGATCTCTGTGCGGACGATTTCAAGTTTGACCAAAGGTCAGAGTGGTCAGTCGAATTAAATGAAGGTAGTCAGTGTAATATGAAGTGAAAAATTAGAGAAAGTGTATAAGAAACAAAAAGTAGAAAGCAGGAAACAGCTATGTACAAGATTGCTAAGTTTTACACCTTCAGCTAGGCGTAAACCCTAGTGAAGAACTCCTAAAAAGAATATGTATGTGGTAAAAACAAAGGAGTTATGGACGAATTGATTCAAAAATAAAAAAATAGACTAAAACTACTTGGTCAAAATTCATCCTTAGATTGCCTAGAATAGATCTCACAGAACCAAAATTAGATTAATATAAAAATCTCAGAAACATAATCATGAAAATCAGATCTAATTTAGGTTGAGATGTAGAATATTAAAGTTTGAGGTAATTTAAAGGAGTGATTCCAACCAAATTCAAAAGATCAGCAGAGTCAATTTGATTCTCAATAATAGGTGGGTCATTTTGATACAATAAAGGCTGCTGATTTGGGCTTGGTGGATTATTTTCAGGGAGTATAGAGGATGGGTTGTGATTAGAATCAAAGGCCTAATTAAGGAAATGGACTTGGCCTTGATGTTTCCTAGGGTTTTGAAAATTCCTAGGATTTGGAATTAGCTGAGATGGAAGAGTACCTAGCTAACGAGACTCAGCCAAAAGCGTGATTTGATTTCGTAAATCATCCAACTCTACCTTACATTGCCTTTGGATCTCAGCGAGAGCTTCAGCATTTTGTCGTTGGCTCTCAGTCACAGCTCTCAAAATTTGGTTTAGCTGTGAATCTTTAATAGGCCTAGAGTAATTCTGCATACCCATAGGATTAGGCCTTATATTTGATTGCTGAGGAGGCAATGGAGGTGGGGTTAAATGGGTCTGATTCAGATAATTTGGTCTTTGATTTGATTTTGATCAGCCCAAGAAAAATTTAGGTGGCTTCTCCATCCAGGATTATAGGTATTTGAATAAGGATTTGATCTTGGAATATTTTCCTAGATAGCATGTAAACCTAAAAGATACGGAGTGTTTTCTGCAACAAGAAAGGGTAGGGAAAAGGGTGGGTAAGATTGTAGGACAAAGGTCCCTCCTTGGGTTGGTGTAGGAGTAGATAGAGAACCCAAGGAAGATGGATCCCTAAAATCCCTCCC
The DNA here is from genome assembly GCA_037157565.1 of Thalassia testudinum. Lineage (NCBI taxonomy): Eukaryota > Viridiplantae > Streptophyta > Magnoliopsida > Alismatales > Hydrocharitaceae > Thalassia > Thalassia testudinum. Next base: position 17,803,367 of record JAZHRO010000044.1, on the reverse strand, counting down.
CGTGGGAATTTGCGAAATAGGTGAATACATGGGATTTTACATAGCAAGTAGAGGTGTAAGAGTTTTCATCGTATTTCTGACCTCGTCGAGATGCTTTGCTACGATGTCTACTTTGTCTAGTTTCTCTGCAATAATTTCCAAATCCTTTGAATTGGATGGATTACCAATCTCGTGAATGCCCTTGTGCGGATTTTGATGAGTCGTGTTCGTGCCTCGCATGGATTGCGACATAGATGCGTTATTGATCGAGTTTTCTACCATCCCTTCAAATAATTCTGAGGTGGATTCTGCATTGCAATTTAGAAAATTCCCTCCACAAGAGGCATTGACTAGATTGCGAATGCTCTCTTGCAAAGCATAGTAGAAGATATGCATTAGTTGCCAATGAGAGATGTCATGATGTAAGCATTTCCTTTGTAATTCATGAAAGCATTCCCACACCTAATGAATTGGTTCTCCTTGGTTTTGATTAAAAGTAGTGATTGCTTGCCTTAAAGCATTTATTCGACCAATAGGAAAGAATATCTTCAAAAATGAGGATTCAAGTTCAGCCCAAGTTGAGATTGGTCTTGTAACGACCCGATTCCCGAATCCCTACGAGACACGAGAGTCGGACCGACTCGACTAATCCCAAGACCTAGTCATCCAATGAGGAAGTAACCAAAAGAGCAATAAAATAAACTACATTCACCATGAATATAACTAGCAGTAACAAAATACAGCAGTAAGAAAAGGAAATACTACAGTATACACCACCACAACAGAAGGGAAATAAACATGTACATTACATAAAGTTTTCGATAAAGAAAGTACGGGGAGTAGCAAAGAAAACTACTCACTACAGTGGAAGAAAAGTACAGAAAGAACTACAAGTAACCCTACTGGACCCTACTAGGCCCAGCGTCCTCTGCAGCCGCTGACCCTGGCTGCTCAACACCTGGTTCTGAAAAGTAACGAGGGTAACACGTCTACGAAACGCTGAGTAGAGTGGCAACTAAAAGCTAAAGAAGCAGTAGAGTGTATAGTAGCCGTTATATTTTTTACTTTCTTTATTTACGTCTTTCTATTTTTTTCACTATTGATTTATTTCTCAGATCCTTCTCTTGATCACGAATGTTCCTCGTGGGAACGATCTTGATTGCAATCTTTTCCGAAAAGTAGAAGTGACACGTGGTGCTCTCTTGGTCGGGAGAGTCCCCTGTGGTGGTCCTACACTCAGTCAACCACCCCAAGGTCACTGGCAGACGTAACGGTGACTATGGCACGCGCGATAAGCGCACGGGTAGCTACCCCGCATTGGCATGCGGTCAGTCGATTCCGTTAACGGGTGCACCCAAAGCACAACACGGAACCAGTATAAGGCAGAGCCCTCTCAGTAACAGGGGTCCTACCCCTCCATAGTCCGCGCACCCTCGCCTGACTACCCCGATTTGCCCAGTGGGCCTAACAAGTCGGTGTAGGAGGGCTAGAAGAACCCCGGGGCCCGTGGGGCAGCTAGTGCTCTCCCTACACTAGTAGCTCTCCTCGGTACTCCATACGCGAGGGCCAACAAGTCGGTGTACAGTGGCCAAACCCACCCCGGTCTCAACCTGAGGGCGGCAAGCTCCCCTCTACACTAAGAGGTAATGTGCGCATCTCTTTGGTACCACGTACCCAAGAGACAACACACTTCCACGTTTCACTTTCTCAGTTCCATTATGTTCTCTTTCCAGGAGTTCTACTCCTAATTCCCCGTAGGGCTCATGTTCTTTTTGGTTTGGCCATTTTAGGTTTCACCATTCCAGTTTTACGTTCATACAACCCATGTTCTCCATCATATTTCTTCATTCATAACAGGCAGTTGTTAAATCAATTTACAGGCAGTTATTATTTCCTTTCCACTTTTCCAAGACTGCAATATTTATATGTTCCACTAGTTTTCCAGTCCTAGGATTCATGCCGTACCCTAGGATCTATCATTCAATCTAGTTTTCCAGTCCTAGGATTCATGCAATACCCTAGGATCTATCATTCAATCTGTTTCTCAGTCCTAGGGTTCATGCAGTGCCCTAGACTCTATTAATTGTTCCACAATTGTAACAAATTTTGTTAAGTAAATTAAAAGGCCACTCTACCAGCGAAAACGAGAGTACTGGGGGCGTGGTTGGCAATCCCGCGTGCCTCCGCAACCCCCAAGACTACAGTGGAACGGGGTCCTAACACAAGGATCAATCAGAAGGAGTTTCTCAAAATGATATACAATTACTGTAAACGGGTAGAGGAATTTATTCTGGAAAGAACGCAACTCGAAACGCAGAAAACGGATTCCGAACGGGCCCTAAACGGGTCAAAAATGACGAAACTGTCCAAAATCAGACGTCTGGAACCTCTTCCAAACGTCTTAAAAAGTGGGTCAGGTCGTACCTTAGTTCTGCGTAGTCCTTCAGACGTCTAGAAGCCCGCTGGGACGTCTGGCTTGGTTTCCAGACGTTCGATTGTCTCCCCGGATGTCTGGAGGTTCTCTCCGTCGTCTGGCACTGCGGCCAGACGTCTGATTTACGTGGGATGGCGAGCCCTCGCGCCCTTTCGAGCAAAACCTACACACACACACACCTGCTCTCAGCACGACGAAACGCAGACGAAGTCGCGGCGGACAGCTGCATGGCCGTACACGTGAAAAAGGGAGAAGATAGAAATATCTTACCTATCAGATGTCTGGACAGTCCTCCAGACGTCTTTAGCGTCGTCTGGTCGTAAGTCCAGACGTATGATTCTGGAAAATTTTCCAGAACCAGAGCCCTATTCGCTCTCCACCCGCGATGCACGGCCGTGCCGCGCCCCGTCCACCTGCTGCCCGAGCTGCAGCAGCCCCTCCGCGACACCCCACACACGCCACTCCCCTGCCCACCGGCTCTAGCTGCCCCGGCAAGCTCGAACCCTCGCGGTCGAGCTTCTTCCTTCCGCTCGCAACCCTCCTTCCCGCACGCTCGTTGCGGCCGTTGCTGCCGCCGCTCACTCGCTCGCGCTCTCGCACTGGCAGGGAGAAGGAGAAGAGGAAGGCAGAGGAGATGAGGGTGAGGGAGAGGACTTTTAAATTTATATCCTAGATAGGGGAGTATCTAGGGTCGTCCAAGGAGGCCAATTGTTTGCAAAATTAATCCTCTTACTTACAAATAGATCTCAACTTTCTTTTTGGTATTTTAAATATGTAATTTTTTGTTTTGAAAAGACGATGGCAAAATGCGAATTGTAACGGAAAGTACCAACACCTACAATTGCTTAACTAAAACTTAAAAGATAGAAATATCTTCTTCCTAAGCTCACTCTAGGCAAGTGGAGGCCTAGAGTAATTAGGAAGAAGAGGTGAAACAAGTGCTAGAACCAAAAGTAACAATTGCAATAAAAAGCTAAAAGAAGGTAATTTAATTAGCTAGAATTAGTGTTCTTTTCAAGGACAAGTAGAGGAATGCTTCTACTAGAACTAAACAAATTTAAAAGAAAATAAAGAAACACTAATCCTCTTACAAAATTTGGTGAAGAAGGGAGTCTTCTTGCTCCAAGCCTAGCTGCTCCTTGGCTTGAAAAGAGGGCCTCCTTCTTCTCCTTCCTTGAGAGCTCCTCCAAGGTGGAAGCTACCACCTTCAATGCTCTCTCCAAGTGGTGGGCGTGCACCACCCTCAAAAGCTCCTCCAAGGTGGCATGGACCACCTTCAAGATCTCCTCCAAAGATCTTCCTTGCCTGGCTTCTCCTTTGGCTGGCGTGACTCAAGAGAGAAGGGAAGAGGGGAAGGCACCAAGGGGATAGAATATCCCCTTAATCTTCTTCTTCTTCTCTCTTGGATGTGGGCTTCTAGATGGAATATGAGAGTGAATTTGCTAGCCAAGGATGCCTTGAATGGTGGTGGGTAGTGGTCTTTTTATAAGGTAGGATGGGGGGTTAAGGTGCCCCTTGAAATGGAGGGCTAGGATGGAAGGATGGAGGTGGTTGGTGATCCTATGGCCAAGGGTATTTGGCGCCAACCCAAGGGGTGTTAAAGGGGGTGGTTATGGTGGTGTTGGTGGCTTTTGGTGGTGGGGAGACACCACCATTTTGGCTCCAACCTAGGGTCTTCTAGAAGGGGGGTTAGGTGGATGGTGGAGATGGATTTAAGGAGAGGTGTATGGTGGAGATGAAGGGGGTTTTTGGAGGGAAAAGTGGCACCATCAAGGGGGTGGTTAGGGTGGTTTTGGCACCACTTTTAGGTGTCTTTTGGAGGTGTTGGGTAGGCTAGGTTGGCGCCAAGTAGGTGGACCTTAGGTGGAGCTAGTAGGTGGAGTTGTTAGGTAGGGTTTTTGGGTGGTACAAGCCAAGGAAGTTGGAGCATAGCTAAGCTAAGCTAAGCTAAGCTAAGCTAGCTTAGCTAAAGGAGGAGTAGAGGAGAAAGTGTTGGGGCTAGGGTTTGGAGGTGGAGCTGAGGAGAAGTCTGGAGCTGAAACTAGAGCTGGCTGCTGCTGAAGAGGCTGGCATGGAGCTACTCTAGCTAGCTTAGCTTGCTAGTTCTTTGCTAGCTGCTAAGCCAAGCTAAAGTGAGCTAGCTTCTACCATAATGAGCTGAGGTGAGCTTGGTCTGGTGCTCCCGAGGAGGATCAAGCTGGTTGAGGCAGTTAAGGTAGCTTAGCTCAACTAAGTTGAGCTAAGCTGAGTCCCCAGGAGCTGGACTTGAGCTTCCTGAGCTGGGATGAGTTCTTCTTCAGCTGGCTGGAGTTGAGTGGAGCTGGATGTAGCTGGATCTGAGCTGGGGTGAACTCCTGTCAACTCAGCTAAGCTAGCTAGAGCTCCCTGTGGACTAGTGGGAGCTGAGATGAGCTACAGCTAAGTTGAGTTGGATCTGAGCTGACTTGAGCTAGGGTGAACTAAGATGAACTCTCTTGAGCTGCCATTCAGCTGAGATTAGCTGAATGGAGCTGGGATGAGCTAACCCTAGTTCAAGTGAGCTATGTTCCAGCTGTGGTGAGCTGGATCAAGCTGAGTTCCAGCTAGTCTGAGCTTCTCCTTCACCATTTGCCTTCTTGAGTGCTAGGGTTTTAGGGATCTGTATATCTGTTCATCCCTAACACTCACAAAAACATATCAAAAAGATAATAAAAAAATGCAATGCATGCCTAACCTATTTTATGCCTAAATGCAGCCCAAAAACCCATTTGCGGAGTAAAATCCTAAGAGCTAGGTTTGTTTTAATGCATAAGAATGATGATAAACTGGCGTTTATCATCTGTCTATCTATCTATCTATCTATCTTTCTCCCTATCTATCTATCTGTCAATCTATCTGTCTATGTATCTATCTATCTGTCTATCTGTCTGTCTATCTGTTTATCTTTCTATCTATCTATCTGTCTATCTATCCATCTATCTATCTGTCTATCTATCTGTCTGTCTATCTATCTGTCTATATATCTGTCGATCTGTCTATCTATCTATCTATTTATCTATCTGTCTATCTGCCTATCTATCATTCTATCTATCTCTCTATCTGTCTATCATTCTTTCTGTCTCTCTATCTATCTCTCTGTCTATCTATCTATCTGCCTATCTGTCTATCTTTCTGTCTATCTATCTATCTGTCTATCTATCTATCTCTCTATCTCTCTATCTGTCTGTCTCTTTATCTGTCTGTCTCTCTATCAATCTCTTTGTCTGTCTATCTATCTATCTATCTGTCTCTCTATCTGTCTATCTATCTATCTATTTATCTGTCTATCTCTCTATCTCTCTATCTATCTCTTTGTCTATCTGTCTATCAATCTATCTATCTTTCTGTCTATCTGTCTATCTATCTACCTATCTGTCTATCTGTTTATCTATTTTTCTGTCTATCTCTCTATCTATCTATCTACTGTCTATCTCTCTATCTATCTAGTTGTCTATCTATCTGTCTATCTCTCTATCTATGTTTATATCTATCTATCTGTTTATCTTAGGCATGGGGGCATTTGATAAGTCCACTTTTGTGTACTATTATTTAGCCTAAGTACTATTTAATTATTTGTGCTTAGCTGTTAATTAATTATGAGTTATATGGCAATTCACCTTGGCCTGCATTTAATTTTATGCTTCAATTTTACATTTAATAACATATGTTATGATAATATAATTTATTTGATGAATGCAAGCTAGGTACAAGATTCAAACGCTCATTTTTACTTCTATAAGATGTCTTGAACTTTGATTGGACGTCTGGAACTACTCTCACAAGTTTACGGCATTACATTTTCTTTAAGACGTCTGATGCTCTAATGTGACGTTTGATGAAGAACCGCTGATGCTTATCTGCCGTTCCAACCACTCGCGATCATTGCGAGCAGTTGGAGACAGTTGTGGCTAAAGGAAATTGAGGAGGTTTTTGTTTAAAAAGGAAAGACGCATCCACCAAGGGAAGATCTTCTCTCCCCCTTGTGGGGACCCCCTCCATCATCTCCACCGAGGCTCAAGCGTACACCATGCAACGAGTGAACACTGTGGATCACTGCGAGCTTCCACTGCGGTCACTTCTTCATCCTCCTAGGCGGCAGCGAGCATGGTGACAGCCGCTCGCCGCTGCCTTCACCGTGCCATCCCAGCCACACACGCACTGTGCGCACACCACTGCTGCAGACCACTCCCCAAGCAGCCTCACCAAGCGCACTACCCCCTCCCCATGAGCAGCAACACCACGCATCGCCACACAATCCCTCTCCTCCATCTTCTTCCGCTTCTTCCTTCCACCGCCAAATGCAACCCAACAGAAGAACCCAAAGTGCAGGTATCCACCGCTCTTGTAGCCACCCACTCCGGTGTCAATCCTTCACACCGACGACTCCCTCGTGCTCGCCTTGACCTCACGAGGGTAGCCACACCCTCAGAAATCGGCCATGATAGCCCTCTACGCCGGTGAGCAGAATACACCACTCTAGCCTTCCTCGACACCGGCGAGACCTCCGGTCACCACTCGCTGGTGCATCGCCTCCGTTACGATGCCCGACCTTTGATGCACCTCCACCGAACTCCAGCTAGTCGACGGCCGCTTCTCTACACACGCGAGCAAGAGAGAAGGGAAATCCCCTATTTCCTCTCCTATTAATAATTACATTAAATGCCATTGTAGAGAATACTATTCACTTATTTATCTTATTATTATATTATGGTAGATTTGCATGCATGTCCCTCAATTCTAATTGAATTGCATACAGTTAAATTCATCGCATGAATAAGCAAGCATGTATATTTATTATAGGGAACAAATTCTGATTTAACTAAATTTGATGATGCTTGTCAGTATTAAGATCGTAATTCAGGTATTTCATTGGTGGTGATTTTTCATGTACACCCTTACATTATTGATTAATTCTTTAAATCAAGAAATTATGTCGAAAACACGTGCACCAATTAGTATGCATACACATTGAGATTCCCGAATAAATAAGACATGATTCACTAGTTTAAATAGGCTAATTCCTCCTTGTGGAGATGACCTAACTATTTTCATGGTTAGATTTTGATAATTAAAATGTTTTGAAAAGCAATTTTCTACCACACAATTAAATACAACGACATGTCATTTCATGCTAAAGTTTTTATCGAAAATGAAGATCGCTCTTTCAAATGGCGCTATTGCCAGGGAGGAAACACGGTTATTAATTTTTTTGTGAATTTTATGTTATTTTTATGCTATTTTGAAAGCTTTTCTGAATTACTAACTGTGGATTTTCTTCTGTGCAAAAACATGCAACGAACGTGGCAAGGCACACGTGACGGAGGCAATCTTTTGGTGGACCTTGACGCCACCTGGAGGCCAGCAACGGGTGCTTGTGGGCCTTGATCCCACGCATGTAGGCATACAGAGGAACCTTTTTCTGATTTAGTCATTAGATATTAGTTTAGATTTAGTTGAGATAGACCTTAGACATTTAATTTTTGTCTTATGGACCCTTGTTTAGCATTTTTGGGAATGTGTTCCCAGTGTTTCTTTATTTCTTATCGCTCTTGTATGCAGGAGCGTATTTTCAGGAGTGTGTTCCCATTTTATCTAGATTATAGGATTAGTCGAATTGTTTGAACTGCATATAGGTTGGTTAGTTAGTTAGCTAGATTAGGTTTGTTTACTTAATATTATTATAAAAAAAAAAATTGAACTGCCTACTAGAAGCTGCATATCAATAGGACGATCATCTAGGACTAAATGAGCAGCATCTAGTTTATCTTAATTACATTGCAAACATCCCTGCATTGAAGAAAGCTGGAATAAGGTATGTCTTTTGCTTGAGCATCAATTACCTGTCATGCATCTGCATTGAACCTAAATCTATGACCACTAAAGTGCTTGAATCGAATTAATTCAGTGGTCACTTTAAAAATTGGGACTACTAAGAGGTTGGACCTTAAAATATGTGACTTAAAATTGTGTGCAAAAGGATCTTGTCAACGAGATTTCAAAACTCAAAACATGAACGTATGATTACATGCCTGAGACACTATGCACCTCACACATAAGGTCACTAGATAAATCTCTACCTCTCCTCTTTGCACCACAAGAGAAGTTAGTCGAAAATCAACAAGCCTATCCACCAAGTTACATTGGTTCCTCATGCGTGGGCTCGATTTGAGACATCCATCCCTTGCAAGTAGGTTGTAGGCACCAACGAAGGTCGGCCTAGGAAGCGTAATTCTTGCAAAACTTGTTGGCCACCAACTGAATAGCTAAGACCTAGAATCTACTAAAAACAGATCCCACTGTATTTGCAATTGTTTTGAAGTGGTAGAACTCTCTAGGAAGTTTCTGATTTCTTTTAAATCCTAAGAGAGTTTAACCTGTTTAATTGAAATAAATGGACTATCCTTACTCCTATCATTTTAACCAAGATCCCATGTCTCGAGCATATCCATCCTTTGATGGATATATTGATAATCCATGGGATGATTCATATTCTTATCCTGGGAGTACTGGCCCGATAGCTCCCACTTTTGAGCAGAGCCTAGGAGTGGGATTTTCCAACCTTGGAATCCCTACTACTATGCAAACACCCAACCCTCCTACCCTTCATGATTTTCCGTATTGAGGTTGGACCGATACCCCTAAGCAACCAGAGCCTGAGATTGACTATCCTCCCCAATCTAATAGTAGTAGCCTCTCCCTTTTATGATAGAAATGCAAAAACAACAAAAAGAAATGCTGGAAACTATGGGAGAGATGTTGAGGAATAGTCAACAATTGAACAAAGAAATTCGACAGCTTAGCTATGCTCTTCCTAGTAATTCTGATCCCTACTCATATGACCATGATCATGAAAATAATTCTGAGGAAACCAATGACAATAGGGATCCTATTTTAAGTAGCTATCACTTGGAATCTCCCCATAAAACACGGCCACTAGAGGAGAACGATCCTAGCAATTATCCACCCGAGCTATATTAGAGTTAAAAGAAAGGGAAGATGGTACCTCTTGAGAACCTTGACCCTAATGATAGTATTTTCCTTACCCCTGATAACCCAGGTCAAGGTTGCATTATTCCTATCACTTCCCCTATTAACTATCTGGTGGAACCACATTCTACCCTTAGTGAGCCTAATCCTGACCCTCCACTTAGGGAATCAACACCTACCATCTAACATTCTGAGAATTTAAATGCGCCCAATGAAGGAGACCCTAAGGGAATGGAGGATGAATTGGATCAGTTTTGGTCTCAAGGGTACAAAGAGTCTATTTTAGAGGAGGATGATATCCCTATGGAGGAACCTAGCCTTAGAATCTGGAGTGAATCACAAAGGGATTATGTGTTATTGAGGACTTGCCCCTAAGGATATAAATAATCTGATGAAATCCAGATTCTCCCCTTCTTTCGATTTTGAGAGTCATCCTCCACAAAACCAGGAGTTGATATTGGAGGAGGACAAACACAATAGTGAGAAGCCTAGGGGAAATTCTTAGGGACAAAACACATTAATTGAGGATTTATGCCCTGAGAAGAACAAAGAATTGAGTGATGTAGGCTTACTCCAAAACATTAAGACTGATCCTCCTTCAGGAATAATTGAAGATACTGATCCAACTCCTCTCTTTACTGGTGAATCACATATACACCCCGACAAAAACTCAAGTGAACCAAACGAATCCTGGGATGAAATTAATGATAACGATTTTGTTGTTTCGACCCTGTGATAAGACACTCATCATGATCTCTAATTACCCCTGATTAACTAGTCTTCCTAGTTAATTAGCAAAGGTTATGAATATATAAGGGTTAATTATATAATAAGGGATATTTAGTCAAGGACCTTAAAATAAGTTAAAAATGACATTTTATCATTCAATTAACATTATTAATAATTTAGATAATAATTAGACTCGAAATCCTATTAATCATTCCCTTAATTAATAAGATAAGTAACTTAAACAAAATGTAGACCTAAGTATATAATAACTTAAGTAATTTTACTTAACCTAATAAATTAACCTAAAAAGGTCAAAAATGTAAATTCAAGGTGTAAACATAATATTTACCTTATTTACTAACATATATAAAAAGTTGAAAAGGATCTAAGTTAAAATAAACCTTTAAAACCTGGGTTTACATTTTGGTCCTTAAAATTCATTATAGTCGGGTCCTTATTTCTCACACAGGTCCTTAAGTTTTATTACATTTAAGTCCCTTTTCGTCTTCTTCTTCTTCTTCAGCCGAATCAACATCTGGCGACAAAGAGTCATCCCACCGCGCGATTACCACCCTGCCGACATCATCATTCTTTGTCCAAGCTCTTGCAGCTTGCACTCACCACCTCCTCTTGATCCACCGGTCTGGATTAACCGGGAATCCTATTTTTCAGTGGGAGATAATCTCACCGTTGTCGGAGATGGCGATGGAGGTTAAGCTCCTCGAGCTCCTTCTTCGGCCAGACCCCGCCACTCTCTTCGCCGCCAACTGCTATAATTTCCCCCTCACACCTCTGATTTTATTCAAGTTGGCTCCCTTCCCTCTTCTAACACTGTAGCAAACTTCGATAGGCTATTTGTCCAAAAATCCAATGACTTTCCATTCCACTTTCCGACTTCCTCCGTTCATCTTAATCAGCCGAGGAGATCCGCTGTGGTCTCCCACGTCTCTGACACAGGCGCCAACCCAAGGAATCCTCCGCTCCACCTCAAATCCGCCCGTCGAAGATCTTTCTTCCACCCTCTGATTTCATCGTCTGCCATGAGACTTCGGCGGAGCCCTATTGACCCCTTCGTCTAGGTAACAGTAGATTAGGAGTAGGAGTAGGAGTAGTCTAGTTTAGTTAGTTAGTTTAGGTAGTTAGGTTAGAGTAATTTCATAATTTCAGTTTTCATCTTCTCCAACTCCGATGAGTTCCTTGAGCTTGCCAAAGACTTAATTTCATCTTTTTAATTCACTGTACACCTTCCTTTAACTTCCATGATCATTTCTAAATCACTTAATCGTTTAATTGATCACCTAATCGCCTAATTCATATTCCACCTTCACCAACTACTATCACTATCTATGGTGATAGTAATCGACCTAATTCTACCTCCATTGGGTTCTTCATCAACTATTCACCACTTATGAACCCTAATCGACATTATAATACATATTAATATCACATATAATTAAACGCCCAAAATATAATTATGTTCTTGAGCTCGCCATCCATGGCGGCTCAGGAATAGTTCAAACTATTAATTAACTATATAATTATGACTACTATTACTTGTTGACTTGTTTTAACCTCTCAATTGAGTGGTTAAACAAGTCTTGAGCTTTAACCACTCAGATCCTTTAAGAAACAAGCTCACTGTCAAATCTTAATTTTATGAAATAATGAGGAATTAAATGTGATACTGAGGTTCCTTGCAACCTCAGGATCTTTTCTAAATCAAAAATGGTAAGTTTTAACAATCTATACACACTTTTCATATTTTCTAGACTCACCGGAGCTCCGGCGAGCCAAAATTGTGTTTCAGCCTCTAGAACTTATTGAGTAGCTCCAGAATGGTATAATGTGGATCACTGATTGTTTTAAGGATATTTGTTTGAAGATTTAATGTTTGGAGCCAAAGATTGAAGTTCATCTTCCCCAACTTTGGTGGAGTTGGAGAAGTCTGTTAGGAAAGATATGAAGAGCATTGAAGGAACCTAGAAGCTTCAGTGCAATGCACTGAAGCTATTTAAACCTTTAGAACGCTGTAACAACCTTCCATTAGCTCTGTTGAACAAAGTCATTTTCAACTTTAGGCGGCGAGCCTAAAACCCTAGAAATGTTGGTCAAAACACCTTCCTAAAGATTTGAATAAGTTTCTAATGTTGAGAAGACTTTATTCGAGGTTTTGATTTCCTGTGGAGAAGCTTTCAACAGAAAGTCAACTTTTTGTGTTTCCACAGTCAAACTGAATCTACTAATGGAGATCTGAGCTCGAATTGAGCTATTGAAGAACACAAACTGTTTCTGAGAATTTGTTGAATGGTTTTAGAGAGAATTAAGTGAGCTCAGGTGAATAAATGTTTGAGAATTTTAATCCTGTCAATTTGGGTTACTTTCGAACCCAAACCAACAACAGTGCCATTTTGTTGAAATTTAAACTTGAATCCTGCCCAGACGAGTTAATTATAACCCTTAGAATTAGTTTAAATTGATTAGAAGCATTCTTAAGTGTCTGTTGCACATAATGAAGTCCGAAGATCTGAACTCTGAAGCTTTCAGAGAAGTGAAGAGCTTCTCTGCTGGTCCTGAAGGTCTTAAGAGCTTAAAGACTACTTTAATAGATGTGGAATTAATTGTATAACCTATACAAACCTTTAAATAAAAGAGAAAAGTCCATTTGAGGACTCTGTAGATATTAAAATCATTTCTAGGAAAAAAATAACCCGTAGGAACCCCTGATTTTACTTGTCAAATTGAAGAGGAAAACATCTTCAAAACCTTAAATTGACCATGCAATTGCATAGATCTATCTTAGAGCTTTCTAACAAACTTGAAATCACTTGATTTGGAGCTCTAGGTAGAAAGTTATGATCATTTGAAGTTGGGTCTGGAAGGGGTTAGATAGTCCCACATCGTCGAATTCTGAGCGCGCGCATGGAGATAAAACCAATTTGTTGCATGGCCTCTGCAGTCGTCAACACTCGGCACACCGGTTACTGATCTGATTTTGAGCATGTGCATGCGTGTGTGTGCAGGCTTGTGTGCCTGTGGGTGTGCACCTTTGGGGGCATGAGCGAGAATGTGCCCTGGGAGGGCGAGAGGCTTGGGAGGCCGGGTTGAGTCGAATTGGCTTGAGACTGTGAACCGATAAGAAATAAATCGAAAATGAACCAAATTGAGATTAGGCGAGGACCGAGTAGGGTCTAGTCCCACCCTAGTCTCAGGGTGCTGTGTATCCTCGGAAGGACATCACCGCAAATAAAATAAATTTTGGTTAAAAAAATAAAAAAACCTGATTCAGCTGAAGGACGTAAGGAAAAGAAGAGCTGATGGTTAAAATGCTAAGTGTTGAGCAAAGGCTAAGGAACAAAGGAGCACAGGCACTAAAGAAAAGAGATTAAAGAACAAAAGGAGAAGTCTAAGGGAAGAAAAGAAGGCAGGAGAAGATAGGAACAACAGAAGAAAGGTAAGAAAGAGCTCGATAGAAAAGAAAATAAAAGAAAGAAAGAAGAAGAGAGAGGCTGAAGAAAATAAATGAAGGATATTATTTTTCTTGCATCATTACTTTTTGTTCTTAATTGTAAAAAGGCATGTTTTAAAAGAATAACTTTTAATTGCCTTAATTTCTTTTGAAATAAAATTGGAAAATAAACATTTTGAGTAAATATGTTTTTCATATGGAATTTTGTATATTCTTTAAAGTTTAAATATTTTGGCAAAATTCATGTTTTAAAAATCAACTTAGTTATACCTCCTAAACTTATAGAGAAATAAAAGAAAATTGGTAAATTTAGAGAAAATTATTAGACCTCCCAGTGAATGACCTGGACTCAACCAGTAAAAATTTCTAAAATGTTAGGTTAATTCAACCCTATACTATACAACCGACACAATTTTGAGTTAACCTAAGTGACTTCTTCTACTCTTAATTAAGTGAAATTAACTTAATTACTAAGTTGAGTGGAAACCACATCATCACCCTGCCATCAAAGGAATGTAATTTGGAGTCCACCATTGATTCACATATACTGGAAGGTGAAAATATGACTCTGATCATTAATGATAGGTAGAGTGACGTGAATTTTTCTGCATTAATTTTTAGGGAGAATACACAATCTGAATCATTGATGGAATTGGACCCACCACCGACTAAGCTCTCATTGGACTTAATCATTACCTTCCAACACCATAAACAACCCTTACACTCAACTGATCCTTGGCTCAGATCTCTACTCATGTACATTCTTTCTGGAGAACATATTAGGCCAGTACATCCTTAGGTAGAGTGGCGAGTGTGGATTGATACTTGTACTTTTAGTCTCGCCATTCAAGGATTTGAAATAATTATGTTTATATCTTTTAAAATCCTTCCTCCTTTGGAGGATCCTTCTTATCCTCCACTTATTCCGTTTCGGGAGGTTCCTTTTCATAGTCCTTTTATTATCCCTAGACCTCCCCAGGTAGCCTATGAGGTTCTTTGTTTTCATATCTTCTGGCTAGCATTTCGAATCACGCTACATCATCAACTCACCAACATTCGTGGCTACTTGTTTTCTAGGCCCACGCTGTTATGCATATTTTTAGGGCCTAGCTTTTTCTGTCTGGAACCAGACTTACAGGTTTCCTATAAGTCTGGCTGCTGACAGAAAATGCAGCGCTTGTTGGGAGGCAACCCAGTGTTCTGAATAACACCATCTTCAGGTGATTTCCTTCCTTTCTCCCCTATTTTAATTTTACAATGAGGACATTGTAGGATTTAGGCATAGGGGGTGTATTTTGCACTTTAGGAAGTATTCATGCATTTAGGTTAGCATATATATATATTTATTTTCTTGAGCTAAATTGGTTAGTCCCTAGCAAAACATCTTTGTCATAGCGGTGCCATTAAAGGTTTTTCTTCTTAAACTGTTTCTTAAGTTTAGAATCCAGTACATTTACTTCAATTGCACATAGACTGGGTAATGGATCTTTGAAGAAAACCAATAAGCATTTTTAGTCTACTGAACCCTTGGACAGTTAATAAGGAGTCAGGCATACTATCTTCTATTAGATTACCTCATATTTGTGAGAAGAAAGTAGAGAGATTACTGGTGTGCTAACTCTAGTGCAAGGAGTCTTAAGTTTTGGATAATTAGATAAGGATACCTCAGAGTTAGGCATAGTTTTCGCTCTCTGTTCCAGTGTGTGTACATTTTGTGAATTCCTAAGAGTTACCAAATAAGGCAGATACACAGAGATTGAGTCTTAATAAAGCTATGACTATGGTAGATGGTTACGACCATCCTTCATAGACTCCCCGTCTGAAGGAGGGTAATAGTGTCAAAGGTCAAAAATATGCTTGTCCTATCAATTCCTTCCCGATGTCGACAGTAGGCACTTCCACCAAATAAGCTACACAATATCCTCTTGATCATCATCATCCCTAATAATGCCTCATAAATAAAAGTCTACGTCTTGTTATGTTGATTTATAAAGAAAGAAAAAGGAAAGAAAGAAGAAAGAAACAATTATATTTGGAAAAAAAAAAAGAGAGGGAGAAAAGAAAAAGAAAAGAGTCTAATATTATCTTCGTGACATTGTTTCTGAGACAACAAAAACACCCATCGCGATCCACCAAATATGACCCATACCTACTTTTTATTATTTCTGATCGCCTGAATACTAGCTGAGGACTCTAACTTAGTTGTAGAGTTATTAGGACTTTAGTTGAAGTGTGAATGCCATGTGAGGCCACCAAATAGTGAGTACATTTACTAAATCTGGTGAGATTTGTGATCTCAGAAAGAAAAGAAGGAAAAGAGTGAGCAGAAAGGAATATCAAGAGAGCACAATTATTTAGCCTCTCTCCAAGTTGACTTGTTTAATAGTCTAGAGATCTAGAGTCTGTAATACTAGATTACATGTAGCACCAAATGAGTGTGTGCCACCAAATATAAATCCATTCAACTCAGCATCTCCTACCTAAGCTAGAAAGCTGGGGTCAATTTACAGATTATTTTCTGCTTTATACCCAAGGGAAGTAGTTGCCTATCCTGGTAGAAATATTTAGCAAGGGATAAGTACGAACTGCAAATTTAAGTTGGTTATTTTCACTTGGATTCGTTACCTAGCTATTATCACTTCACATTTGTCTAGATCTCTAAATTTTTGGAATAAGGAAAGAAGAAACCTTCTGGTTACTTCCATTGTTTTTCACTTTGTACTATGGACTAGCAAAACTTAGGCATGGGGGCATTTGATAAGTCAACTTTTATGAACTATTATTTAGCCTAACTACTATTTAATTATTTGTGCTTAGTTGTTAGTTAATTAGGAGTTATATGGAAATTCACCTTGGCCTGCATCTAATTTTATGCTTCAATTTTACATTGAATAACATATGTTATGATAATATAATTTATTTGATGAATGCAGGCTAGGTACAAGAATCGGAAGCTCATTTTTACTTCTAAAAGACGTCTTGAACTTTGATTGGACGTCTGGAACTGCTATCACAAGTTTACGGCATTACATTTTTTTTAAGACGTCTGATGCTCTAATTAGACGTCTAATGAAGAACCGCCCGTGTTTATCTGCCGTTCCAACCACTCACGATTGTCGTGAGCAGTTGGAGACACTTGCGGCCGAAGGAAATCGAGGAAGTTTTTGTTTAAAAAAAAAAGATGCATCCACCGAGGGAAGATCTTCTCTACCCTTGGCGGGGACCTCCTCCATCGTCTCCACCGTGGCTCAAGCGTACACCGTGTAACAAGTGAACACTGTGAATCACAACGAGCTTCCACTGCAGCCAACTCTTCATCCTCCTAGGCGGCAGTGAGCGTGGTGACAGCCGCTCACCGCTGCCTTCACCGTGCCATCCCACCACAGCAGCGCATGCGCTGCACGCACGCCACCACTGCAGACCACTCCCCAAGCATCCTCACCGTACGCAGCCACACCACGCACCGCCACACAATCCCTCTCCTCCATCTTCTTCCTTTTCTTCTTCTTCCGCTTCTTCCTTCCACCGCCAAATGCAACTCCAATGGAAGAACAGAAAGTGCAGGCCTCCACCGCTCATGCAGCCACCCGCTCCGGTGTCAATCCTTCACACCAACGACTCCCTCGCACTCACCTTGACCTCACGAGTGTAGCCACTCCTGCAGAAATCAGCCACGACAGCCCTCTATGCCAGTGAGCCGCATCCACCGCGTCAGCCTTCCTCGATGCTGGCGAGGCCTTCAGCCACCACTTACCGTCACGTCACCTCCATTACGACACCTGGCCTCAGACGCACCTCCACCGAACTCCAGCCAGTTGAAGCCGCTTCTCCACGTGCACGAGCAAGAGAGAAGGGAAATCCCCTGTTTCCTCTCCTATTAATAATTACGTTAAATGCCATTGTAGAGAATACTATTCACTTATTTATCTTATTATTATATTATGGTAGATTTGCATGCATGTCCCTCAATTCTAATCGAATTGCATACAGTCAAATTCATCTCATGAATAAGTAAGCATGTATATTTGTTATAGGGAACAAATTCTGATTTAATTAAATTTGATGATGCTTGTCAGTATTAAGATCATAATTCAGGTATATCATTGGCAGTGATTTTCCATGTACACCCTTACATTATTGATTAATTCTTTAAATCAAGAAATTATGTTGAAAACACATGCACCAGTTAGTACGCATATACATTGAGATTCCCGAATAAACAAGACATGATTCACTAGTTTAAATAGGCTAATTCCTCCCTGTGGAGATGACCTAACTATTTTCATGGTTAGATTCTGAGAATTAAAATGTTTTGAAAAGCGATTTTCTGCCACAATTAAATACAACGACACGTCATTTCATTCTAAAGTTTTTATCGAAAATGAAGAACACTCTTTCATCTATTTGTCTACCTGTCTATCTGTCTATCTATCTATCTATCTATCTGTCTCTCGATCTGTCTACCTTTTTATCTGTATATCTCTCTATCTGTCTCTCTATTTGTCTATCTGTCTACCTGCCTTTCTGTCTATCTATCTCTCTGTCAATCATCTGTCTCCCTATCTATCTATCTATCTATCTCTCTATCTCTATCTCTCTCTCTATATGTCTATCTGTCTACCTATCTGTCAATCTATCTATCTATCCATCTCTCTGTCTATCTGTCTATCTATCTATCTATATATCTATCTGTCTATCTATCTATCTATCTTTCTATGTGTCTATCTGTCTATCTATCTGTCTGTCTCTCCATCTGTCTATCTGTGTATCTATCTCTCCCTCTGACTGTCTATCTATTTGTCTCTCTATCTGTCTATCTGTTTGTCTGTCCATCTGTCTATCTATCAGTCTCTCTATCTGTCTATTTTTCTATCTGTCTATCTCTCTCTCTGTCTATCTGTCTATCCATCTATCTATCTGTCTATCTATCTGTCTCTCTATCTATCTATTTGTCTATCTTTCTATCTGTCTACTCTCTCTCTATCTATCTGTCTATCTTTCTACCTATTTATCTATCTGTCACTCCATCTATCTATCTATCCGTCCCTCTATCTATCTGTCTATCTATCTATCTGTCTATCTTTGTATCTATCTATCTCTCTATCTGCCTGTCTATCTGTCTATCTATCTATCTCTCTATCTTCCTGTCTATCTATCTATCTCTTTATCTGCTTGTATGTCTCTCTGTCTATCTGTCTATCTAGATATCTGTCTCACTGTCTATCTATCTATCTATCTGTCTGTCTGTCTATCTATCTATCTATCTGTCTCTCCATCTGTCTATCCGTCTCTTTGTCAATCTGTCTCTCTGTCTATCTATCTATCTCTCCATCTGTCTATCTATGTATCTGCCTGTTTCTCTATCTATCTGTATGTCTATCTCTCTATCTGTCTATCTGTCTATCTATCTCTCTATTTATCTATGTACCATTTTGTCTATCTATCTATCTGTCTACCTATCTCTCTGTCTATCTGTCTATCTATCTACTTGTCTATCTATCTATTTCTCTATCTGTCTATATGTCTATCTATCTCTCTATATGTCTACTGGTCTATCTCTCTGTCGAACTGTCTATCTATCTGTCTCTCTATCTGTCTATCTGTCTATTTGTCTCTCTATCTGTCTATCTGTCTATCTCTCTATCGATCTGTCTATCTATCTGTCTCTCTATCTTTCTATCTATCTATCCGTCTATCTGTCTCTCTATCTATCTATCTGCCTACTGTCTATCTGTCTCTCTATCTATCTATCTGTCTATCTATCTGCCTTCTATTTGTCTATCTATCTATCTATCTGTCTATCTATCTGCCTCTCTATCTGTCGTCTTTCTATGTACCTGTCTATCTATCTGTCTACCTATCTGTCACTCTATCTGTCTCTCTATCTGTCTATCTATCTGTCTCCCCATCTGTCTATCGGTCTATCTATCTGTCTCTCTATCTCTGTATCTGTCTCTCTATCTCTGTATCTGTCTCTCTATCTGTCTATCTATCTATCTATCAATCTCTCTGTCTATCTCTCTGTCTATCTATCTCTCTATCAATCTATTTGTATATCTATCTCTCTAACTATCTATCTCTGCCTCTCTATCTATCTATCTATCTATCTATCTCTCTAGCTGTCAATCCATCCATCAGTCTCTCTATCTGTCTATTTGTCTATCTATCTATCTATCTATCTGTCTGTCTATCAATTCATTTGTCTCTCTATCTATCTGTCTATCTCTCTATCTGTTTCTCTCTCTGTCTATCTATCTATCTATCTATCTGCCTCTCTGTCTATCTATATGTCTTTCTATCTGTCTGTCTGTCTATCTATCTGTCTATCTATCTATCTATCTATCAATCCCTCTGTCAATCTACCTATCTATCTATCTCTCTATCTATCTATCTGTTTATCTATCTATCGATTTGTCTATCTATCTATCAATCTATCTACCTATCTATCTGTCTATCTAACTATCTATCTGTCTCTCTATCTCTCACTCTATCTGTCTATCTATCTATCTATCTGTCTATCTGTCTATCTATCAATCTATCTATCTTTCGCTCTGTCTATCTATCTATCTGTCTATCCATATCTTTGTCTATCTTTCTATCTCTCTATCTGTCTCCCTATCTATCTGTCTATCTATCTATCTGCCTCTATTTAACTATCTATCTATCTCTCTGTCTATCCATCTATCTATCTATCTATTTGTCTATCTCTCTATCTGTCTATCTATCTATCTCTCTATCTATCTATTTATCTATCTATCTTTCTATCTACTCTCTATCTTCCTATCTATCTATCGATCTATCTGGCTATCTATCTATCTATCTCTGTATGTATCTATCTATCAATCTATCTATCTGTCTATCTATCTGTCTGTATATCTATCTGTCTATGCATCTATCTATCTATCTATCTATCTATCTATCCATCTGTCTATTTCTCCCTCTATCTATCTATCTATTTATCTATCTATCTATCTATCTATCTATCTATCTGTCTGTCTCTCTATCTGTCTATCTATCTATCTGTCCATCTATCTGTCTGTCGATCTATCTGTCTGTAACGACCCGGTTCCCGAGTCCCTACGAGACACGAGAACCGGACCGACTCGACTAATCCTAAGACCTAGTCGTCCAACGAGGAAGTAACCAAAAGACAGGTAAAATAAACCACATTCAGCATGAATATAACTAACAGTAAGAAAGTACAGCAGTAAGGAAGGAAACTACTACAGTAGGTACCACCACAATAGTAAAACAACATTTATCATATAACAAGAACTGCAGGTAAAGAAGGTACAGCAGAAACAAAAACTACTCACTAGAACAGAAACAAAAGAGGTACAAAAGACTGTGGTAACTCTACTGGACCCTACTCGGCCCAGCGTCCTCTGCAGCCGCCAACCCTGGCTGCTCAACACCTGGTCCTGAAAAAGGTAACGAGTGTAACACGTCAGCAAAACGCTGAGTAGAGTGGCAAACTAACTAAAGGCAACAGTAGAGTGTATAGTAGCTGTTATGTTCTATTACTTCCTTTATTCACATCTTTCAATTTTTCTCACTATTTCATTTGTTTCTCAGATCCTTTACTTGATCTCGAATGTCCTCGTGGGAACGATCTTGATTGCAGTCTTTTCCAAAAGTAGAAGTAGCACGTGGTGCTCTCCTAGCCGGGAGAGTCCCCCATGGTGATCCTACCCTCAGTCAACCACCCCAAGGTCACTGACAAACGTAACGGTGACTACGGCACGCGCGATAAACGCACAGGTAGCTAGCCCGCACTGGCACGCGGTCAGTCGTTTCCGTTAACGGGTGCGCCCAAAGCACAGCACGGAACCAGGGCAGAGCCCTCTCAGTAACAGGGGTCCAACCCCTCCACAGTAACCAAACCGCGGCCTTGCCCCTCCACAGTCCGCGCACCCTCGCCTGACTACCCTGGTTTGCCCTAGTGGGCCTAACAAGTCGGTGAAGGAGGCTAGCAGAACCCCGGGGCCCGTGGGGTAGCTAGTACTCTCCTAACACTACTAGCTCTCCTCGGTACTACGTACACGAGGGCCAACAAGTCAGTACAGAGTGGCCAGTCCTAACCCCCGGGTCCCTGGGGCGGCTAGCTCAGCTCTGCACTAAACAGGGGGACAGTCGCTCTCCTTGGTACTCCGTACTCAAGGGCCAGCTCACTTCCCCAATTCTATTCCATTCGCTTTCCAGGAGTTCTACTCCTACTTCCCCGTAGGGTTCCAGAACATCTTATGTCTTACTTTCCAGTTTCACGTTCTTACAAACCATGATCCCAATCATGTTTCTTTATTCATAACAAGCAGCTGTGAATTCAATTTACAGGCAGCTTTATATTCCTTCCCTTTTTTTTTTCCAAGACTGCAGTATTATACATTCCACTAGTTTTTCCATCCTAAGATTCATGCCACATCCTAGGATCTAGCATACAACTAGTTTTCCAGCCCTAGGATTCATGCATCACCTAGGAGCTATCATTCCATACATTTCTCATTCCTAGGATTCATGCAATGTCCTAGATTCTAGTTATGGTTCCATACTTTAACAGATTTTAAACTTAAGCCACTCTACCAGGTACAACGGGAGTAATGGGGGCGTGATCGGGAATCCCGCGTGCCTCCGCGACTCTCAAGACTGCAACTGAACGAGGTCCTATCACAAGGATCAAACACAAGGAGTGTCTCAAAACAGTGTATAGCTACTGTAGACGGGTAGAGGAATTAATTCTGAAAAGAACGCAACTCGAATCACGGAAAACGGAGCCCGAACAGGCCCTAAACGGGTCGAAAAAGACGATACTGTGCAAAATCAGACGTCTGGAACTCCTTCCAGACGTCTTAAACAGTGGATCAGAGAATTACCTGTTCAGCGTGGTTTCCCAGACGTCCAGAAGTCTGCGGGGACGTCTGGCCTATCTCCCAAACGTCCGATGGTCACCCCGGACGTCTGGAGGTCACTCCCGCCGTCTGGTACAACTTCCAGACGTCTGATTCGCAAAGGATGGCGAATCAGCGAACCTGCGCACAGCCAACCCCTCCCTCAGTACGGTCAGTCGACAGGAAGGAAGAAGAAGGCGGAAAACTCACCTTTCAGACGTCTGTATGAGCTTCCAGACGTCGACCTTGCCGTCTTGCTATCAACCCAGAAGTCTGATTCTGGAAATTTTTCCAGAATCAGGGCGCTGCTCGGCCTCCGCTCGCGACGCCGCCCGCGTCGCACCTCGCGCGTCTGCTGCTCAGCCCACAGCAGGTCCCTCTCCGCGTCGCTCCGCGCCCCCTGCGCCTTCCGCCGGCCGGCCAAGCCACTCCGGCGAGCTCGCCCTCACGGCAGAGCTCCGCCCTCGCACGCCGCACCTCCGCGCTCACTGCGGCCGCCGCTGCCGCCCTCGCGTCCGCTCGCTCTCGCGCACAGGAAGGAGAAGAAGGAGGAGACGGTAGAGACGGGAGGGGAGGCGTGGCCCTTTTAAGGCCGCGCGAGGAGGAGAGAGGAGGTGGCAGGCCGCCTGCAGCCACAGAGAGAGAGAGGGAAAAAGAAAGAATAACGAATATGCGGTCTGCGAGCGCAGGCGCGCAGACGACTCGCGGGTGTGGACGATAACGGTTTTTCAGACGTCTGTAAACCATCCCAAACGTCTGGCAAGACGTCTGGATGTGATCCAAGACGTCTGGTAAGACGTCTGGGCCACCTCCCAGACGTCTTAAAATACGTCCGGGGCACGCGTTCGTTACACTGTCTATCTATCTGTCCCTCTATTTGTCTATCTATCTATCTGTTTGTCTATCTATCTATGTGTCTATCTGTTTGTCTATCTATCTATCTATCTGTCTCTATATCTGTCTATCTATTTGTCAATCTATCTATATGTTTATCTGTCTATCTGCCTCTCTATCTATTTGCCTATTGGTCGTATCTTACCTCAACTCAGTTAATTAAATTAATTTTACTTAATTATGAGTAGAGAAAAGTCACTTAGGTCAACTCAAAGTGGTGTCAATTAGAAGTATAGGGTCGAATTAACTTAACATTTTAGAAAATTTTTACTAGTTGAGTCCAGGTAGTTCGCTGAGAGGTATTACTCATTCTAAATTCACTAGTTATCTTTTATTTTTCTTTATAAGTATAGGAGGTATATCTAAGTTAATAATGGAAGCATGAATTTTGCCAAAAATTGATTTAAATGAAATAACATGCAAAATCCCATATAAACTCTCATTTTCAACATTTAAGAACATGTAAATTCTCTATTTATTTCAAATGATTTAATGCAAAGAAGAGTTTATTTAGTTAATATATGCCTTAATATAATAATTAAGAGCAAAAAGAAATTGAAATATAACAAGAAAAATTAATTCTTTTCCTTATTCTTCGGCATCTCTTCATTCTCTTCTTCTCTTTATCTTCTTTTTCTTTTATTTCTTAATCCTTTATTTTTCTCTTTCTCTTTTTATTTTTCCCTTATTCTCTTTTCCTCTCAATTTCTTTATTTCTTCACTTCTGCTTTCTCTTCTGCACCTGCCCTTCTTCTTCTCCCTTAGCTTCCTTTAGCATCTTAGCTTTCTACCCTTACCTTTGCGAGTTCTTCTGTTCCTTTTCTTCTTTCTTTCTCTCTTAACCTTCCTTTCCATTATTCCCTTGGCAATTTTTCCTTCAGCAATTACTTAGCCTTTAGCTCTTTCTTCTTCTCCACTTTCTCTTTTTCCTCTGAACTGGGTTAATTTGCTTTTCAACCAAAAATTTGTTTTAGATTTGTGGCGAGGTCCTTTCAAGGATACATAGCACCCTAAGATCAGGTTGGACCAGATCCTACTCGGTCCTCGCGTAATTTCATTAGGGCTTATTTTCAGTTTTTTTTCTCTTGAGCCAAACCGGCCCTCTCTCGAGCTGAACCAGCTCAATGCCTCCTAGGCCTCACCCTCCCAGGGCCAATCGCACACATACGCCCACTCAGGCACACACTTGCAGGTGCACTCGCCCACACACACACACACAATGCTCAGATGTTCAGGTTTTCTTTTCACACAGAGCACTGACGACTGAATAGGCTATATGACAAATAGCTTTTATACTAAGGCGGCCGCTCGAGGACTTCCGATGTGGGACTAAGTTCTCCCCTTCCAGACCCAACTTCAAATGATGAATTCTCCCTACTCACAGCTCCAAATCAAGCGAAATCAAGCTTGATGGAAAGCTCTAAGGTGCCTCTACATGATTGTGCAATCAATTTTAGGTTAAGGGAATGATTTCCTCTTCGATTTGAAGAGCAAATCCAGGGGGTTCCTATGGGTTTAATATGCCTAGAAATGGTTTTAAATCTACTGTGTCTATAGGATGGACTTTCCAGCTTATCTAAGGGTCTAAACAGGTTATACATGTGATTCTGCAACTGTTGGTATGGATTTTAAAGCTCCTAAGAGTTTTAGGAAGTACATGGAAGCTTCGACACTTCTCTGAGAGCTTAGAGAATAGATTTCAAACTTAAATAGATGCAACAGACAGCTAAGAACATTTCTGATTGATTTCAACAAACTCTAAGGATTAAAATAGACTAATCTAGGTAGGATTTGAGATCAAATCTCATCAGAAAAGCATTGCCATCAGTTTGGGTTCAGAAATAACCCAAACTGGTTGATTTGAATTCCAGCCAAAATTACAAGTCTAAGCTCAATAAAATCATTCTAAAACCATCCAGTAGATTCTCAGAAATGATTTAAACTCCTTAATTTCTCAATTAGAGCTTAGAACCAAAATCTTCTTCCCAGGTTTGACTGTTAGGCTTGAAAATTTACTTTTTGATTTAAGCCTATTTACAAGGAATTAAAGCCTATAAGAGAATTCTAACAACCTCAGGAACTTATCCAATCCTTTAAACAGATGTTCTAACACTAGAAATTAGGGTTCTAGGCTCGTCGCCTGAACTCCAAAAGTGCTTTGTTCGACGAAGGGATTGGAAGGTTGCTACACTAATCTGAAGACATAGATAGCTTTAGTGCACTGCACTAAAGCTTCTAGACCTCTTAAATGTGGCTCTTAAGCTTCTGTACAGGCTTCTCCAACTCCACTAGAGTTGGAGAAGATGAAATCCTATCTCATGCTCCAGACATAAAAATCGTAATTTAAATATCTCAACATGATCAGTAAACCTCAAATCATCGATCTGTAGCTTCATGCTAAGTTTAAGAGGCTGAAGAACAGATTTGATTCGTCGAAGCTCGCTGGAGCTCCAATGAGTCAAGTAAAAGGTGAAAGTGTGTTAAGAATGGAGAATTGCACCATTTTTTATTTAAAAATGATTCTGAGGTTGCAAGGAACCCTTGGATCCCATTAAATTCCTTAATTGATCATTAGAATTAAGAATTAGCAGTGAATTCAGTTTTTGAAGAATATAGATTACTTGAAGCTTAGGACTCAGTCTCCCACTCAATTAAGTGGTTGTGACTAGTCTAAACTAAATTGCAATGATAAATATTTAGTTAATTTAAGGTTCTAACTGCTCCTGAGCTACCATTGACAACGAGCTCAGAAGCTTAATTAGGTTTGGGCATTTACATTATAAGTGGTAATTATTCAAATTGAAGTGATAATTAGGATCCTTCGATTGTGAATAAATGGTGGAGGACCCTATGGAGGTGGATCTAAGCTCAATTACTATCGCCCTGGATAGAGACAATATCTGTTGAAGGTGAAGGTGAATTAGGCTAATCAGTGATAAAATTTATGTTTTAGTGGATTAGAAATGATCATGAGGGTTAGAGGAAGGTGATCAATGACTTTAAAAGATAAAATTAGGACTCTGGCGAGCTCAAGGAACTCGTCGGAGTCGAGGAAGATGAAGTTTGTAATCTGTAATTAAGCTAAGCTAACTAACTACTTAACTACCTAAACTACTCCTACTCCTACTCCTACCTACTGTTACTTGGATGAAGGGGTCAAAGGGATTCCGCCGATGGCTCATGACAGAAGACAAAATCAGAGGGAATAAGAAGAATCTCCGACGGGCGAGTTTGGACGGAGCAGAGGATCTCCTTGGTCGTTGCCTTTGTCCAGAGATGAGGCTAACCTTGGTGAAGCTCCTCAGCTGATCAAGATGGATGGATGAAGTCGAAGGATGGTGTGGAAGTTCGCCAGAGTTGCAGACGAATAGCCTATTGTGTCGGCTCAGTGTTAGAAGAAGGAAGGGAGCCAACTTAAGAGAAATCGAGGGGGTGAGGGGGTATTTATAGTGAATGACGATGAAGAAGGTGGTGAAGTCTGGACGAAGAAGAAGCTTGGGAAGGTTAACCTTCGGCATCGTCTCTGACGACGGTGAGGTTAACTCCCACCAAAAATTAGGATTTCAAAGTAATCCAGACCGATGGATGAAGATGGGATGGTGAGCGCAAGCTTCAGGAGCTTGGAGAACGAAGAATGATGTCGGCAAGGCGGTGATCGCGTGGTGGAGTCACCCTTCGTCGTCAGGCATTCATTCAGCTGAAGAAGAAGAAGACTATAGGGACCTATTTGCAGTGAAACTTAAGGACCTATATGAAAATTAAGGACTCAATTGTAATGATTAGTAAGGACCTAATTGTAAACCCAGGTTTTAAATGCTTATTTTAACTTAGATCTTTTTCAACTTTTTATATATGTTAGTAAATAAGGTAATTATTATGTTTACACCTTGAATTTACATTTTTGACCTTTTTAGGTAAATTTATTAGATAAGGTAAAGTTACTTAAGTTATTACATACTTATGTATAAATTATGTTTAAGTTACTGAACTTATTAATTAATGGAATAACTAATAAGATCTCGAGTCCAATTATTAATTAGATTGTTAATAATGTTAATCGAATGATAAAATATCATTTTAAACTTATTTTAAGGTCCTTTACTATATATCCCTTATTTATAATTAACCCTTATATATTCATATCCTTAGCTAATTAACTAGGAAGACTAGTTAATTAGGAATAATTAGATATCATGATGAGCCTCTCATCATACCCCCAAGCCAAAGTTTTGCTAGTCCCTAGCAAAATTAACTAAGACTATGATGATTTAAAACACTTGGGTTTAAATTAATATAAATAGTAACTATGTAAAGAAAGCTTAGGTCAGAAGTTTTTAAGTTTAATATAAATGATTAATATACAGAGCATTTGTGAAAATTTTCTTACTTAGACTTATACTTATAACATTTTCAAAACACACTTAAACAATGTTGTTAACAAGAATTTTTATTCAGAATTAGAATTCTTCAAAAATCTCTTATTCCTTGTAACTATTCTTAACTCAAATTAGAATACAAAGTGTTTTAAGGGAAACAAAACTTAAGAATTGAGAATTAAATTTTAACTCAAAAACTCAATAGATTTAAGGCAATCATTTGTTTATGATATTTGACTTTTATAAATATAAGTTTCAGCAAATTAACTAGATACTCATTATTAATCAAACTTAGAGTAGTAAAACCCTAATTTACTAGCCTACACTACTAAGAATAACTTCTAGACCTAGGATTCTATCAATTCTTCTTCTTTAGGTCTCAACTTAAAATCTTCAAAACCTGATTTCTTAGGCTTCACTGCCTAATACTAAGGTTTAGTAGCTATGATTTTAAAACATCTGTGCTTAGTGAAGAGAATTGTCCTAAAGGCATCCAAAGTTGCAAAAATTCAGATCTTAAGACATCAATTTCCAATCCTAATTATTCCAATTCAAGCCTTTAGCTTGACCTTACTCAGGTTTGGTTGCTTTCTCCTCACTAGTTTTCTATCTCGAGGTCAACACTTTTTGTGTATATCTCCCCGGTGGACCACTGGGTCTCTTATTCCTTATATTTTTATCTCCATATATTTTTCACTTTTTCTATAGGTTAGAACACCCATTTGTAGAAAGGTGTTCTTTTTATTTGATGGAAGGAAGGATAGCATCCATTTGTATTGAGATGCTTTATTTATGTAGAAAAACTGGATAAGCACCCTTTTGTAATGAAGCACTTAACTGCAGGGTGTTTTATTATATTTCTTTTTCTTTTTCTTTTCCCCCTTCCCATTTTTCTTATTATCATTATTCTCCAAATCCTTTTTCTAGGTGAGTGGCACATCCTTCACCCTTTCAAGAATCGCCCCGCGGAAATCCTTGGACTAAAGAGGATTCAGAACCGATCTCTTAACCTCTGTGTTTTGCGATCTCAGATGCCAACAAGACAATTCTATGTGTGTGAATTTAGATGTTTAGGTTACTTAGCTCTCAAA
The DNA here is from genome assembly GCA_037157565.1 of Thalassia testudinum. Classification (NCBI taxonomy): domain Eukaryota; kingdom Viridiplantae; phylum Streptophyta; class Magnoliopsida; order Alismatales; family Hydrocharitaceae; genus Thalassia; species Thalassia testudinum. The sequence goes on along the minus strand of JAZHRO010000044.1, from coordinate 17,774,508 downwards.
CCAGAGCTTGGACAACAAAGCCCTTCACTCTCAGGTTTTTTAAATTCTTAGTTTCCTCCTATAGGATCAGTCAAGATAAAATTTACCAAGTCTAGTTATTTATCTTTAGCCTGTAAGTTTTGTAAACTAAAATTCTACTAACTCTCTATTAAATTAACTCTGAATATTTGACTTTTTATTTAACTTTATGATAAAATCAAATTTTCAAAAAGCAAAAGGATTGCTTAATCTAATTGATTAAAAATTTATAATTTAACCCTAAAACTTAAGTTTAAATCTTAATACACTTAGCTTCTTAATTCAAAGTAAGAATAGAAAAACAAAGTTTAAAAGATTTTGAAGAATCCTAATTCAAATAAAATCTTGTTTTAAAAATTGTAAAAACAAACTTGTGTTTCTACAAAATGTTTAAGTAAAAATCTAATTAAGAATTGAATGCTCTTAAATACTCCATATATATTCTATATACATTTTAATTTGTGACCTAAAAGAAAATTAAGCTCTTAATTATATTAAAAATATATATATTCTTCTTTTTCTTCTTTATTAAAAGTGAATATACCCCTCTTATTATTTTTTTGAATTTTTTTTCAAATTTTTGCATTTATATATTTTTATTTTTATGTATATAACGTTTTCCAATTTTTATGAATTTTTTCAAAATTTTTCAATTTTTTTATGAAATTGTTTTTAAAAAAATTTTATCATTTTTGGAATTTTTATTTTTTTAAATTTCGTGGATATTTAATTTTTAGTATTTTTTTATTTTTTAACCCACACTTAAAGTGAAAATTTCACTTCAACACCCCCCAAGCCAAAATTTTACAATGTCCTCATTGTAAGAAGGGTGAAAAAATATTACACTTCATTTAGTATAGGGTGATGGAAGAAGTCAAATATAGGAGATCAATGATCTCTATGCGGATGATTTCAAGTCTGACCAAAGGTCAGAGTGATCAGTCGGGCTAAATGAAGGTAATCAGTGAAATATGAAGTGAAAGTTTAGAGTAAGTGTAGAAGAAAATAAAAAGGTAAAAATAGGAAACAACTATGTACAAATGCCAAGTTTTACACCTTCTGCTAGGCGTAAACCCTAGTGAAGAACTCCTAAAAGAATATATATATGGTAAAAACAAAGGAGTTATGAAAGAATTGATTAAAAAACAGATTAAACCACCCGGTCAAAACTCGTCCTGAAATTGCCCAAAATAGATCTTGCAGAACCAAAATCAGATTCTTGTGTTAAATCTTAGAAAGATCAGAGTGAATCTCGTGAGATCTGATTTAGGTTGAGATGTAGAATATTAAAGGTTAAGGCAATTTAAAAATGTTTCCGACCAAGTTCAGAAGATCAACAGAGTCAATTCTGATTCTTAGTAATAGGTGGGTCATTTTGATACAATATAGGTTGCTGATGTAGGTTTGGTGGATTATTGTCAGGGAGTATAGAGGATGGGTTATGATTAGAATCAAAGGCCTGATTAAGGAAATGGACTTGGCCTTGATTTTGCCTAGGATTTGGTAGATTCCTAGGATTCGGAATTGGCTGAGATGGAAGAGTACCTGGCTGACGAGACTCAGCCAAAAGCATGATTTGATTTCATAAATCAGCCAACTCAATCTTACATTGCTATGGATCTCAGCGAGAGCTTTAGCATTTTGTCGCTGACTCTCTGACACAGGACTTAAAATCTGGTCTAGTTGTGTATCTCTAATAGGCCTAGAGTAATTTTGCAAACCCATCGGATTAGGCCTTAAATTTGGTTGTTAAGGAGGCAATGGAGGTGGGTTTAAATGGGTCTGATTTGGATAATATGGTCTTTGATTTTGATTTTGATTAGCCCAAGAAAAATTTGGGTGGCTTCTCCATCGAGGATTATAGGAATTTGAATAAGGGTTTGGTCTTGGAATGTCTTCCTGGATGACATGTAAACCTAAAAGATAGGGCGTGTTTTCTGCAACAGGTAACGGTGGGGAAAAGGTGGGTAAGATTGTGGGACAAAGGTCCCTCCTTGGGTTAGTGAAGAAGTAGATAGAAAACCCAAGGAAGATGGATCTCTAGAATCCAGATTATTCCCAAATTCCCTCCCCGCGGGAATTTACGAAACAGGTAGATGCGCGAGATTCGTAGCAAGTAGAGGTGTAAGAGTCTTCATCATATTTCTGACCTCGTCGAGATGCTTTACTACGATATCGACTTTGTCCAATTTTTCTACAATTACCTCTAAATCCTTTGAACTGGACGGGTTACCGATCTCGTGAATGCCCTTGTGTGGATTCTGATGATTCGTGTTTGCGCCCCGTGTAAATTGCAACATAGATGAGTTGTTGATCGAGCTTTCCGCCATCCCTTCAAATAATTCTGAGGCGGAATCTGCATTGCGATTTAGGAAATTCCCTCCACAAGAGGCATCGACAAGATTGCGAATGCCCTCTTGTAAACCATAGCAGAAGATGTGCATGAGTTGCCAACGAGGGATATCATGATGTGGGCCTTTCTTTTGTAATTCATGAAAACATTCCCACACTTCATGAATTGGTTCTCCTTGGTTTTGATTGAAAGTAGTAATAGCTCGCCTTAAAGCATTAGTTTGACAAATTTGAAAGAATTTCTTTAGAAAAGCATATTCAAGTTCAGCCCAAGTTGAGATTGGTCTTGCAATTGTTCTATACCAATAAGCAGCTCTATCTTTAAGGTTAAAAGAGAACATTTTCATAAGTAGGATTTCCCTATTTTGATTTCGAGGTCCAAGAGTTTCAAATAGATTCTTTAGATCTTCTATATGTTGAAATGGATCCTTGGATGCAAATCTGTGAAAGTGAGGACCCGATTGTAATGAATATTAAGGATCAAAATGTAAACCCAGGTTTTGAAGGTTTATTTTAACTTAGATCTTTTTCAACTTTTTATATATGTTATTAAATAAGGTAAATATTATGTTTTCACCTTGAATTTACATTTTTGACCTTTTTATGTTAATTTATTAGATTAAGTAAAATTACTTAAGTTATTATATACTTAGGTTTACATTAAGTTTAAGTTACTTATCTTATTAATCAAGGGAATGATTAATAGGATTTCGAGTTCAATTATTATCCAGATTATTAATAATGTTAATTGAATGATAAAATACCATTTTTAACTTATTTTAAGGTCCTTTACTAAATATCCCTTATTCTATAATTAACCCTTATATGTTCATAACCTTAGCTAATTAACTAGGAAGACTAGTTAATCAGGGATAATTAGAGATCATGATGAGTGTCTCATCAAGGGATTAAACCAATGATGTTTGGCTTCAATTTAGGATCATTTTCCCTAATAGGTATCCTAACATTAGGCCCTACTTGTGCATTAGATGGGTTGTAATAATCTCTAAGTAGAGGCCTTGGACGAGGGATTGGTAAATCAAGGATATCAAAACCCGCCTCAGGTTGAGGTGGAGGACAGGTTTGAAGAGTTTACAAATTGTTTAGGGCTGTTGTTAAAAGATTAATCTGTCTAGTCTGCTCAAGCATCATAAGATACTGGTTCAGGAGCGCCACATGAACATCAAAAGGCAGCATCTCCCCCTGACCAGAAGAGGAAGGGATCTCAAGATTTTGATTCTTCATCTGATCCATAGAAGTAGATGGATCAGACGAGAAAACCATTAGTTGCTTATCTGCAACCGGCTGGGGATCACCTATCAACGATGGTGTAAGAGGTGGATGCAAGGATCGCCTCTTGTCCATAAAATAGAAAATAATGTGCAAAGGCACATGCACACCACTAATAAAAACAGCGGCACAAAAACTCGCAAAACAGCGACGTGGGTTTTGCTCTTCTTTCAAAGGAAAGAAGAGATTCCTGGGATACACAAAAGTAATTTGACGCAAACAAATAGAGTAACCATATCAAAATACGCATCCTAAACTATGTCTACACAAGTGCGTAACCTTAAGGCTCAAAGGTTTAAGGTCTAGGATCAAGACCACTGACTACTGGCTCCCTAGGGCTCTAGTAGTGAGACAAACTTGTTGATCTTCGACCAAAGCCCTAAGAGGTGCAAAGAGGAGAAATAGAAAAATAGACTCGTGTGACTCTAGTGATCGCGCTGTATTCACGATAGCATGCAACAGATGATAGCGATAAAACCTGCATGCATTCTGCAATCAGATTTAGTCATAATTTTTAACTTCCTCTTTTTAGTTAATCTTTTACAAAAATATTTCAACTAAAATACAATGGTCGTTTTTAAGGTCTTTTCAAATAAAATATATGTGGTCTTGTTTTTTATTATTTCCAGGATAGGGATCTACATGGTTTTTGTTCATGTTTTCCCACTGATGCGAGAAAACAGTAAAAATTCCTGAGTCAGATTCACAAAAAATATTCTAGCAGAAAATGTACTCCTAAGAGTGTAAGCCTATTGTATTCTACTGCTAGTCAGATCGAATGTTTTTTGTATTTTTTTAAATTTTTAATGCAACAAAAGTCTAGAAATACTCACAAAAGAAGAAACAAAAACAGTAACAAATTCCCGCCTTCTCCTGAGATCACCTGCAAAGGTAACTCTGAAAAGAAGACAGAAAACAAAACAAAACAAAATACAACTAGTTAGAACAAAAGTTATTAAAAAAAGAAATATAATTACAAATACATCCTAATTAGACAATTAAACCAACTAAATTTTAGTGAATTAATGGATTGCTTCCCCGGCAACGTCACCATTAAAATGGTCGTATCTTACCTCAACTAAGCTAATTAAGTTAATTTTACTTAATTATGAGTAGAGAAAAGTCACTTAGGTTAACTTGAAATTGTGTCAATTAGTAGTATAGGGTCGAATTAACCTAACAATTTAGAAAATTTTTATTGTTGAGTCCAGATCATTCGCTAGGAGGTATAATTCTTTCTAAATTCACTAGTTATCTTTTATTTTTCTTTATAAGTATAGGAGGTATATCTAAGTTAATAATGGAAGCATGAATTTTGCCAAAATTTGACTTAAATGAAATAACATGCAAAATCCCATATAAACTCTCATTTTCAACATTTAAGAACATGTAAATTCTCTATTTATTTCAAATGATTTAAGGCAAAGATGAGTTTATTTAGTTAATATATGCCTTAATACAATAATTAAGAGCAAAAAGAAATTAAAATATAGCAAGAAAAACTAATTCTTTTCCTTATTCTTCAGCCTCTCTTCTTTATCATCTTTTCTTTATCTTCTTTTTCTTTATTTCTTAATCCTTTTTTTTCTCTTTCTCTTTCTATTTTTCTCTTATTCACTTTTTCTCTCGATCTCTTTCTTTCTTCACTTCTGCTTTCTCTTCTGCTCCTGCCCTTCTTCTCCCTTAGCTTCCTTTAGCATCTTAGCTTTCTACCCTTACCCTTTGCGAGTTCTTCTTCTGTTCCTTTCTTCTTTCTTTCTCTCTTAACCTTCCTTTCCCTTATTCCCTTGGCGATTTTTCCTTCAACACTTACTTAGCCTTTAGCTCTTTCTTCTTCTCCTCTTTCTCTTCTTCCTTTGGACCGGATTAATTTTCTTTTCAACCAAAAATTTTTTTTAGATTTGTGGTGAGGTCTTTTCAAGGATACACAGCACCTTGAGATTAGGGTAGGACCTGACCCTACTTGGTCCTCGCCTAATTTCATTAGGGTTTATTTTCGATTTTCTTTCCCTTGAGCCAAACCGGCCCTTTCTCAAGCTGAACCGACTCAACGCCTCCCAGGCCTCGCCCTCCCAGGGCCAATCGCACACACACGCCCACTCAGGCGCACACCCGCAGGCGACTCGCCCACACACACACATACAATGCTCAGATGTTCTGGTTTTCTTTTTGCGCCGAGCACTGACGACTAAATCAGTTATATGACAAATAGCTTTTATACTAAGGCAGCCGCTCGAGGACTTCTGATGTGGGACTAAGTTCTCCCTCTTTAGACCCGACTTCAAACGATGAATTCTCCCTACTCACAGCTCCATATCAAACAAAATAAAGCTTGATGGAAAGCTCTAAGGTGGCTCTACATGATTGTGCAATCAATTTTAGGTTAAGGGAATGATTTCCTCTTCAATTTAAGGAGCAAATCCAGGGGGTTCCTACGGGTTTAATATGCTTGGAAATGGTTTTAATTCTACTGTGTCTATAGGATGGACTTTCCAACTTATCTAAGGATCTGAACAGATTATACAGGTGATTCTGCAACTGCTGGTGTGGATTTTAAGGCTCCTAAGTGTTTCAGGAAGTACATGGAAGCTTCGACACTTCTCTAAGAGCTTAGAGAACAGATTTCAAACTTAAATAGATGCAATAGACAGCTAAGAACATTTCTGATTGATTTCAACAAACTCCAAGGATTAAAACAGACTAATCTAGGCAGGATTTGAGATCAAATCTCATCAGAAAAGCATTGCCATCAGTTTGGGTTCAAAAATAACCCAAACTGGTAGATTTGAATTCCAACCAAAATTACAAGTCTGAGCTCAATAAAATCATTCTAAAACCATCCAGCATATTCTCAGAAATGATTTAAACTCCTCAATTTCTCAGTTCGAGCTTAGAATCAAAATCTTCTTCCCAGGTTTGACTGTTAGGCTTGAAAATTGACTTTCTGTTTTAAGCCTTTTTACAAGGAATTAAAGCCTATAAGAGAATACTAACAACCACAGGAACATATCCAATCCTTTAAACAGATGTTCTAACCCTAGAAATTAGGGTTCCGGGCTCATCGCCTGAACTCTAAAAGTGCTTTATTCGACAGAGGGATTGGAAGGTTGTTACACTAATCTGAAGACATAGATAGCTTCAGTGCATTGCACTGAAGCTTCTAGACCACTTAAATGTGGCTCTTAAGCTTCTGTACAGGCTTCTCCAACTCCACCGAAGTTGGAGAAGATGAAATCCTATCTCAAACTCTAGACATAAAAATTGCAATTTAAATATCTCAACATGATCAGTAAACCTCAAATCATCGATCTAGAGCTTCACGCTAAGTTTAACAGGTTGAAGAACAGATTTGATTCGCCAGAGCTCACTGGAGCTCCGGTGAGTCCAGTAAAAGGTGAAAAGTGTGTTAAGAATGGAGAATTGCACCATTTTTGATTTAAAAATGATTCTGAGGTTGCAAGGAACCTTTGGATTCCATTAAATTCCTTAATTGATCATTAGAATTAAGAATTAGCAGTGAATTCAGTTTTTGAAGAATATAGATTGCTTGAAGCTTAGGACTCAGTCTCCTACTCAATTAAGTGGTTGCGACTAGTCTAAAGTAAATTGCAATGATAAATATTTAGTTAATTTAAGGTTTTAACTGCTCCTGAGCCACCATTGATAGCGAGCTCAGAAGCTTAATTAGATTTGGGTGTTTACATTATAAGTGGTAATTATTCAAATTGAAGTGATAATTAGGATCCTTAGATTGTGAATAAATGGTGGAGGACCCTTTGGAGGTGGATCTAAGCTCAGTTACTGTCGCCATGGACAGCGACAATATCTGTTAAAGGTGAAGGTGAATTAGGCGAATCAATGATAAAATTTATGTTTTAGTGGATTAGAAATGATCATGAGGGTTAGAGGAAGGTGATCAACAACTTCAAAAGACAAAATCAAGACTCTGGCAAGCTCAAGGAACTCGCCTGAGTCGAAGAAGATGAAGTCTGTAATCTGTAATTAAGCTAAGCTAACTAACTACTTAACTACCTAAGCTACTCTTACTCCTCCTACACCTACCTACTTTTACTTGGACCAAGGGGTTAAACGGATTCCGCCGATGGCTCATGATGGAAGATGAAATTCGAGGGAATAAGAAGAATCTTCAGCGGGCGAGTTTGGATGGAGCAGAGGGTCTCCTTGGTCGTTACCTTTGTCCAGAGATGCGGCTGACCTCGGCGAAGCTCCTCAGCTGATCAAGATGGATGGAGGAAGTCAGAGCGTGGTGTGAAAGTTCGCTAGAGTTGCAGACGAATAGCCTATTGAGTCGACTCAGTGTTAGAAGGAAGGAAGCCAACTTGAGAGAAATCGAGGGGGTGAGGGGTTATTTATAGTGAATGGCGACGAAGAAGGTGGCGAAGTCTAGATGAAGAAGAAGCTTGGGAAGGTTAACCTTCAGCACCGTCTCCGACAACGGTGAGGTTAACTCCCACCAAAAATTAGGATTTCAGAGTAATCCAGACCAATGGATGAAGATAGGATGGTGAGCACAAGCTTCAGGAGCTTGGAGAAGGAAGAATAATGTTGGCAGGGTGGTGGTCGCACGGTGGAGAAGGAAGAAAATTGTCTCTCTATCTGTCTATCTATTTGTCTCTCTATCTATCTATCTATCTCTCTGTCTATCTATCTATATATCTATCTATATATCTATCTATCTGTCTCTCTATCTTTCTCTCTATCTATCTGTCTATATGTCTACCTGTCTATCTGTCTATCTATGTATCTGTTTATCTGTCTCTCTATCTATCTATCTATCACTATATCTATCTATCTGTCTCTCTATCTGTCTATCTATCTATTTGACTATCTGTCTATCAAACTCTCTATCACTCTATCTATCTATATATCTATCTATCTGTCTGTCTGTCTATCGGTCTATCTGTCTATCTATCTGTCTCACTATCTATCTATCTGCCTATCTGTCTGTCTATCTGTCTATCTATCTGTCTATTTGTCTCTCTTTCTATCTATCTATCTATCTATCTATCTGTCTGTCTATCTGTCTCTCTATCTGTCAATCTGTCTATCTATCTATCTGTCTATCTATCTATCTATCTATCTCTCTATCTGTCTGTCTATCTATCTGTCTATCTGTCGCTCTATCTTTATGTCTATCTATCTCTCTATCTATCTATCTATCTACCGGTCTCTCTATCTATCTATCTCTCAGTCTATCTGTCTATCTACCTGTCTCTCTATCTCTCTATCAATCTATCTATCTGTCTCTCTATCTAACTCTTTATCTGTCTATCTGTCTACCTCTCTATCTCTCTATCTATCTATCTGTCTATCTATCTATCTGTATATCTGTTTCTCTCTATCTACCTATCTCTCTCTATATCTCTATCTGTCTATCTGTCCATCTTCCTATCTATCTATCTATCTATCTCTCTATCTATCTATCTATCAGTCTATCTATCTCTCTATCTGTCTATCTATCTATCTGTCTATCTGTCTATCTATCTGTGTATCTATCTCACTATCTGTCTCCCTATCTGTCTATCTATCTATCTGTCTATCAATCTCTCTGTCTATCTATCTCTCTATCTATCTCTCTATCTATCTATCTATCTCTCTATCTGTTTGTCTGTCTATCTCTATCTCTCTATCTATCTATTTATCTATCTCTCTGTCTATCAATCTACCTTTCTATCTGTCTATTTGTCTCTCTGTCTGTCTGTCTATCTCTCTATCTGTCTCGTTCTCTGTCTATCTATCTATCTGTCTATCTATCTCTTTGTCTATCTATACGTCAGTCTATCTGCCTGTCTAACTATCTGTCTGTCTATCTATCTGTCTATCTATCTATCTATCTCTCTATCTATCTGTCTATCAATCTCTCTGTCAATCTATCTATCTATCTGTCTCTCTATCTATCTATCTGTCTATCTATCTATCTATCTTTCTATCTACCTATCTATCTATCTGTCTATCTATCTATCAATATGTCTATCGATCTATCTATCGATCTATCTACCTATCTATCTGTCTCTCTATGTATCTCTCTATTTGTCTGTCTATCAATCTGCCTATCTATCTACCTGTCTAGCTATCTGTCTATCCGTCTATCTGCTATTTGTCTGTCTATCTATCTATCTATTTGCCTCTCTATCCATCTATCCTTCTATCTGTATCTCTCTATCTGTCTATCTGTCTACCTGTCTATCTATCTATCTATCAATATATCAATCTATCTATCTCCCTATCTATCTACCTATCTGCCTATCTCTCTATCTATCTGTCTCTCAATTGGTCTATCTGTCTATCTATCAGTCTCTCAATTGGTCTATCTGTCTATCTATCAGTCTCCCTATCTGTCTATCTATCTATCTTTCTTTCTATCTATCTATCTATCTATCTATCTCTCTGTCTATCTGTCTATCTATCTATCAATCTTTTTATCTATCTATCAGTCTATCTATCTATCTGTCTCTCTATTTGTCATTTGTCTATCTTTCTCTCTATCTATCTATTTGTTTGTCCCTCTATCTGTCTATCTGTCTATCTGTCTATCTGTATGTCTGTTGATCTATCTATTTATCTGTCTCTCTATCTATCTATATGTCTGACTATCTACCTGTCTATCTCTCTCACTGTTTATCTGTCTATCTGTCTATCTATCCATCTATCTATCTGTCTATTTGTCAATCTTTCTATCTATCTCTTTCTCTCTCTTTATCTATCTATCTTTCTATCTGTCTATCTATCTATCACTCTATTTGTCTATCTGTCTATCTATCTGTCTCTCCATTTGTCTGTCAATCTGTCTATCTGTCTATCTATTTGTCACTCTGTCTGTCTATTTGTTTATATATTTGTGTATCTTTCAATGTATTTATCTGTCTCTCTATCTGTTTGTCTATCTGTCTATCTCTATATTTGTCCATCTGTCTCTTCATCTATCTATCTATCTATCTTTCTATCTTTCTATCTATCTATCTACCTATCTCTCTATCTATCTATCTATCTCTCTGCCTATCTATCTATCTGTTTCTCTATCTGTCTATCTGTCTATCTCTCTATCAGTCTATCTGCCTTTCTATCTCTCTATTTATTTGTGTACGTTTTTGTCTATCTGTTTATCTGTCTATCTATCTCTCTGTCTATCTGTCTATCTATCTGTCTGTCCATTTGTGTATCTGTCTCTATCTATCTATTTGTCCATCAATTTCTTTGTCTATCAATCAGTCTATCTATCTCTCTATCTATCTATCTGACTATCTATCCCTCTATCTATCTATCTGTCTATCTCTCTCTGTGTCAATCTATCTATCTGTCTCTCTATCTGTCTATCTGTCTCTCTTTCTGTCTATTTGTCTGTCCATCTGTCAATCTATCTATCTATTTCTCTTTCTATCTGTCTGTCTATATCTCAATCTTTCTCTCTCTCTGTCAGTCTATCTATCTTTCTATCTGTCTCTCTGTCAATCTATATGTCTATCTATCTGTCTATCTATCTATCTGTCAATCAATCTCTCTATCAATCTATCTGTCTCTCTATCTATAAATCTATCTATCTATCTGTCCATCTATCTGTATATCTGTCTATCTATCAATCTGTCTATCGATCTATTTGTCTATCTATCTATCTATCTCTCTATCTTTCTCTCAATCTATCTGTCTATCTGTCTGTCTATCTCTCTATTTGTCTGTCCATCTATTTGTATATCTGTCTCTCTGACTATCTATCTATCTATCTATCTGTCTATCCATCTCTCAATCTATCTCTCTATCTCTCTCTCTCTCAATCTATCTATCTATCTATCTATCTGTCTCTCTATCTACCTATCTATCTATCTCTCTATCCGTCAATCTATCTATCTATCTATCTATCTCCCTGTCTTTCTATCTATCTATCCATCTATCTATCTATCTGTCTTTCTATCTATCTATCTATCTATCTGCCTCTCTATCTATCTCTCTTTCTGTCTATCTATCTATCTGTCTATCTGTCTATCTGTCTAACTATCTATTTATCTATCTATCTATCTGTCTGTCTATCTATCTTTCTGTCTATCTATCTATCTGTCTATCTATCTCTCTAACTATCCATCTATCTCTCTATCTATCTATCTGTCTACCTTTCTCTCCATCTGTATCTCTATCTACCTGTCTATCTATCTCCGTCTGTCTATCTATCTATCTGTCTGTCTCTCTATCCATCTATCTATCTTTCTCTCTATCTATCTCTCTATTTATATATCTATCTATCAATCTGTCTCTCTATCAGTCTATCTAAATATCTGTTTGCCCATCTATCTATCTATTTGCTCTCTATCTGCCTATCTATCAATCTATCTGTCTATCTATCTATCTATCTATCTCTTAATGTACCTATCTATCTATCTATCTATCTATTTATCTTTCTGTCTATCTGTCAAAATATCTATCTATCTATCTATCTATCTGTCTATCTATCTATCTGTATATCTGTCTATTTGACTCTCTATCTATCTGTCCATCTACCTATCTCTCTATCCGTGTATCTATCTATCTGTCTATTTATCTATCTGTCATTCTATCTGTCTGTCTGTCAATCTATCTATCTGTCTATCCATCTGTCTCTCTATCTGTCTATCTATCAATCTACTTGTCTATCTGTCTGTTTATCTATTTATCTATCTATCTATCTCTCTATCTGTCTATCAGTCTATCTATGTCTCTGTTTACCTGTGTACCTTTCTGTCTATCTGTCTATCTGTCTATCTATCTCTCTGTCGATCAGTCTATCTATCTACTTGTCTATCAATCTATCTTTCTATCTGTCTATCCGTCTATCTATCTCTCTATCAGTCTATCTCCCTATCGATCTGTCTATCTATCTATGTCTCTATCTGTCTTTTTGTCTATCTGTCAATCTATCTCTCTATCTGACTCTCTATCTATCTATCTATCTCTCTTTTGTCTCTCTATCTATCTGTCTGACTATCTATCCGCCTCTTTATCTATTTGTCTATCTCTCTATCTGTCTATCTATCTGTCTCTCTATCTATCTATTGATCTATCACTCTATCTATCTCTCTATCTATCTTCCCATCTGTCTATCTGTCTATCTATCTCTCTATTTGTCTGTCTATCTCTCTACCTATCTCTCTCCCTATCTGTCTATCTATCTGTCTATCTATCTCTCTATCTATCTATATGTCTATCTATCTGTCTATCTGTCTATTTGTCTCTCAATCGATCCGTCTATCAATCTCTCTATCAATCTATCTATCTATCTCCCTATCTATCTATCTATCTATCTATCTGTCTACCTATCTGTCCATTTATCTATCTGTCTATCTATCAATCAATCTATCTGTCTTTCTATCTACCTGTCGATCTATTAGTCTATCTATCTATCTATCTGTCTCTCTATCTATCTCTCTACCTGTCTGTCTATCTGTCTATATGTCTTTCTGTCTGTCTCTCTATCTGTCTATCTATCTTTCTATCTGTCTCTCTATCTGTCTATCTCTCTTCCTATCTATCTCTTTGTCAATCTATAAATCTATCTGTCTCCCTATCTGTCTACCTATCTCTCTGTCCATCTGTCTATCTATCAGTCTCTCTATCTGTCTATCTATCTGTCTATCTATCTATCTATCTATCTATCTATCTCTTCGTCTATCTGTTTATCTGTCTGTCTATCTTTTTGCCTATCTATCTATCTACTGTTTCTCTATCAGTCTATCTGTCAATCTGTCTTTCTCTCAAACACTCTATCTATCTGTCTCTCTATCTGTCTATCTGTCTATCTGTCTATCTTTTTGTCCGCCTATCTACCTATCTATCTGTCTCTCTACCTGTCTATCTATCTGTCTATTTTTTTTCTCTCTATCTATCTGTCTATCGGTCTATCTATCTGTCTCTCTATCTGTCCATTTGTCTATCTTTCTATCTGTCTATCTCTCTCTCCTTCTATCTTTCTATTTGTCTATCTATCTGCCTATCTGTCTATCTATCTGTCTCTCTATCTGTATATCTATCTGTTAATCTATTTGTCTATCTGTTTATCTATCGGTCTACCTTTCTATCTATCTATCTTTCTATCCGTCTCTCTATCTGTCAGTCTATCTCTCTATCTGTCTATCTATCTCTCTTTCTATCTGTCTATCTGTCTAGCTGTCTATCCATCTATCTCTCTATCTCTCTGTCAGTCTATCTATCCATCTCTCTGTCTATCTATCTATCAGTCTGTTTCTTTATCAGTCTATTTGTCTATCTCTCTATCTGTCTATCTGTCTATCTATCTCTCTATTTATCTGTGTACCTCTCTATCTATCTGTCTACCTGTCTATCTATCTCACTATCATTCTGTCTATCTGTCTACCTGTCTTTCTATCTATCTCTCCATCTGTCTATCTGTCTATTGCTTTGTTGATTTGTCTATCTATCTGTCAATCTATTTCTCTGTCTATCTATCTCTCTATCTGACTCTCTATCTGTCTATCTATCTTTCTGTCTATGTATCTACCTCTCTATCTATCTATTTGTCAATGTATCTATCTATCTATCCATCACTCTATCTATCTATCTATCAATCTTTCTCCGTATCTGTCTATCTGTCTCTCAATCTGTCTCCCCATCTGTCTATCTGTCTGTCTATCTGTGTATCTGTCACTCTATCTGTCTGTCTATCTCTCTTTCTATCTGTCTATCTGTCTATCTATCTATCTGTCTATCAATGTCTCTGTCTATCTATCTATCTATCTATCTATCTATCTATCTATCTGTTTCTCTATCTACCAATCTGTCTATCTGTCTCTCTTTTTGTCTGTCTATCTATCTATCTGCCTCTCTATTTGTCCATCTGTCTATCTATCTTCTTCTCTATCAGTCTATCTATTTATGTATCTATCTATCAATCTGTCTATCAATATGTCACTCTATCTGTCTCTCTATCTGTCTGTCAGTCTCTCTATCTGTCTCCCCATCTGTCCATCTATCTATCTGTCGCTCTATTTGTTTGTCTATCTCTCTATCTATCTCTCTCTCTCTATCTATCTATATGTCTATCTATCTGTCTGTCTATCTATCAGTTTATATATCTATCTATTTGTCTATCATTCTATCTATCCATCTATCTATCCGTCTATCTATCAATGTATCTATCTGTCTATCAATCTGCCTATCGATCTATCTATCTATCAATCTATCTCTCTATCTATCTGTCTATCTGTCAGTCTATCTGTCCACCTTTCTATCTATCTGTCTATCTATCTATGTGCCTATCTATCTATGTGTCTGTCTCTCTATCTGTCAATTTGTCTACCTGCCTATCTGTCTATCTCTCTATCAGTCTACCAATATATCTGTCTCCCTATCTATCTATCTGTCTATCTATCACTCTGTCCATTTGTCTTTCTGTCTATCTCTCTATCTATCTGTCTCCCTATCTATCTATGTCTCTCTCTGTCTATCGATCTATCTATCTATCTGTCTATCTATCTATCTCTTCGTCTATCTGTCTCTCTATCTATCTATCTGTCTATCTATCTTTCTCTCTATCAGTCTATCCATATATCTATCGATCTATCTGTCCATCTATCTGTCTATCTTTCTATCTGTCTATCTATTTGTCTCTCTCTATCTATCTGTGTATCTATCTATTGGTCTATCTCTCTACCTATCTATCTATCTATCTGTCTATCTGTGTACCTATCTGTCTACCAGTCTATCTGTCTATCAATCTCTCTGTCTATCTATCTATCTGTCTACTTGTCTATCTATCTGTCTCTCCATCTGTCTATCCATCTATCTGTCTCTGTATCTATCTATCTATCTCTCTGTCGATTTGTCTATCTATCTGTCAATCTATCTATCGATCAATCTATCTCTATATCTGTCTATCTGTCTATCTGTCTCTCTATCTATCTCTCTATGTGTCTATCTGTCTATCTATCTACCTCTCAATCTGTCTGTCTATCTCTCTATCTGTCTATCTATCTGTCTCTCTATCTGTCTATCAGTCTATCAATCTGTCGCTCTATCTGTCTCCCCATCTATTTATCTGCCTATCTGTCTCTCTATATGTCTATCTATCTCTGTATCTGTCTCTCTCCCTATCTGTCTATCTATCTGTATATCTGTCTCTCTGACTATCTATTTGTCTATCTATCTGTCTATCTATCTATCTATCTATCTGTCTATCCGGCTCTCTATCTATCTCTCTATCTCTCTCTATCAATCTATTTATCTATCTATCTGTCTCTCTATCTACCTATCTATCTATCTCTCTATCTATCTATCTATCTATCTATATATCTATCTATCTATCTCTCTGTCTTTCTATCTATCTGTCTATTTATCTATCTATCTGTCTATCTATCTCTCTGCCTTTCTATCTATCTATCTATCTATCTATCTATCTATCTGTCTATCTATCAATTTGTCTATCTATCTATCTTTCTTATTGTCTATCTATCTGCCTTTCTATCTATCCCTCTATCTGTCTATCTGTTGATCTATCTGTCTATCTATCTATCTGTTTATCTATCTCTCTGTCTATCAGTCTATCTATCTATCTATCTCTCTGACTATCCATCTATCTCTCTATCTATCTATCTATCTACCTTTTTCTCCATCTATATCTCTGTCCATCTATCTATCTGTCTGTCTCTCTATCCATGTATCTATCTGTCTCTCTAGCTATCTCTCTATCTATATATCTATCTATCAATCTGCCTCTCTATCTGATACGTGGTTTCACTCAACTCAGTAATTAAGTTAATTTCACTTAATTAAGAGTAGAGGAAGTCACTTAGGTTAACCCGAAATTATGTCGGTTGTGTAGTATAGGGTTGAATTAACCTAACATTTTAGAAATTTTTACTGGTTGAGTCCAGATCGTTCACTGGAAGGTATAATAATTTTCTCCAAATTCACCAATTCTCTTCTATTTCTCTATAAGTTTAGGAGGTATAACTAAGTTGATTTTTAAAACAAGAATTTTGTCAAAAATATTTAAACTATAAAGAATATACAAAATTCCATATGAAAAACATATTTACTCAAAATGATCTACTTTATTAACAAGTAAACATGCTAGTTTTCCAATTTTATTTCAAAAGAAATTAAGGCAATTAAAAGTTATTATATTAAAACATGCCTTTTTACAATTAAAACAAAACGTAATGATGCAAGAAAAATAATATCCTTCATTTATTTTCTTCAGCCTTTCTCTTCTTCTTTCTTTCCCTTCTTCTCTCTCTCGAGCTCTTTTCTTACTTTCTTTTTTCTTTCTTCCTGTCATCTCCTACCTTCTTTAATCTCTTTTCCTTAGTGTCTGTGTTCCTGTGTTCCTTAGGGTTTAGGCATCTTTGAGCTTCTCTTGAAGGTCGTGCCCCATCTTCAATATAGATGCGGTGAGTACAAAAATTAGGGCTAATCCCAGTGAGATCATGTAAAGTCCATCCAATTGCCTTCTTGTGATCTCGAAGTACTTTGATCAATTTGGATTCTTGTGATTCAGAGAGATGAGAATTGATTACTACAGGATATGTTTGATCAAACTCGAGATATAAATATTTAAAATTATTAGGCAATGGTTTCAATTCAAGCATAGGAGTATAATCAATAGTAGGATTTGGGGCAGGATTCTCAATTGTGAGAAGTGATTTAGATTCAGAGTCAAATTCGGGATTTAGTAGAGATTCCAATAACGTTGCATTGCTTTGAGGGTATGGGATATCAAAAGATGTGATTTCTAGTTCTAGAGAACTAATGTCATCCTCAAAAACTTCTATTGATTTTATTTCCTCAATCCATTCACAATCAAATCCACTAGAAGCTCTAAATATATCTAACTTAATTGTCTTCTCCCCAAATTTCAATTCAATCTTTCCTGATTCACAATCAATGTTGGCTTTTACAATAGCCAAAAAGGGTCTCCCTAAGATAATTGAGGTGTCTTTAATGTGCTCGGGTACTTCCATATCAATTACAATAAAATCTACGGGGAAATAAAAATCCCAAACTCTTACAATAACATCCTCCAACATTCCCTTTGGTGACTTAATGGATCTATCAGCTAATTGTAAAGTCACATTGGTAGACTTAAGGTTTTCTATTTGAAAGTGTTTTACCAAAGAGAAAGGAATGAGGTTAATAGAAGCTCCAAAATCTAGGACTCTATTAAAACACTGACCCCCAATTATACAGGAAATAAATGGAGATCCTGGGTCTTTCTTTTTCAAAGGAACATACTTGAAATAATAGAGCTCACATGCTCTGAAAGTACAACAGTGCTTCCTTTCTTCGACTTACGCTTAGGAGTACACAATTCCTTAAAAAATCTTGCGTAAGTCGAAATGTGTTTGATAGCATCTAGGAGTGGAATATTAATATGTACCTGTTCAAAAATCTTAATCAAATGTAACAGGTTATTTTTGTTTCCTAGTCTTCTTCAAAGCTTCTGGGAATGGGATGTGGGTTTCTTGTTCTACTGAGGTGTTATCCTGATCTTGTGAATTAGCAGGAATTGCGGGATCGGGTTCTGCACCTCTTCCAGATGTAGAAATAAGGGTTAATCTAGATGTACTAGGGTCTTGGGATAGGTTCCTTGAAAAAACTGGATCCCTAGTGGTAGTTCCATGGCAGGTTGTAATAGAGTTAATACCCGAATGAGAAGAAGAAGCAGTTGAAGAAGAAGATGCTTGTGAATTTTGGAAAGATAGATCATTAATTAATGGTTGATTCGCAATTGATTGCTGTTGATTTAGATACTCAAAATCAAGATTAGAAATAGGTGGATTCAGATTTTGATTCAGATTTGGATTCAGGGGTAATTGATTAAGAAGATGGACATGTCCCTGATTCGGATTTTGAACTCCCGGGTGTTGTCTTTGTTGGATATTCCTAGGATTTGGAATTGGCTGTGATGGAAGGGTCCCTAGCTGACGAGATTCAGCTAATTGCAAGATTTGACCCCTAAGATCAGCCAATTCTGTCGAACATTGTCGTTGGATTTCAGCAAGAGCCTCAGCATTTTGTCACTGGCTTCAGTCACAGCTCTCAAAATCTGGTCTAGCTGTGAACCTCTATTTGGCCCTACGGGGTTTTGCGAACCCGCATAAAATGGACTCGCATTGTGTTGCTGAAATGACAATGTAGGCGGGTTTTGTCTGGTCTAAGTCGGATATGATGGTCTTTGTGTGTGGTCAGACCAAGAAAAATTAGGGTGATTACGCCATCTAGGATTATAGGAATTTGAATATGGGTTTGATCTTGGTGTGTATCCCTGAATGGCGTTTAAATCAAGAGGATATGGCGTGTTTTCTGCAACAGTTAAGGGTGGGGAAAAGGGTGGGTAAGATTGTGGGACAAAGGTCCCTCCTTGGGTTGGTGAAAGAGTAGATACAAAACCTAAGGAAGATGGATCTCTAGAATCCAGATTATTCACAAATTCCCTCCCCGTGGGAATTTGCGAAATAGGTAAATACACGAGATTCGTAGCAAGTAGAGGCATAAGAGTCTTCATTATGTTTCTAACCTCTTCAAGATGCTTTGCTACAAAATCAACTTTATCCATTTTTTCTGCAATAATCTCTAAATCCTTTGAACTGGACGGATTACCAATCTCGTGAATGCCCTTATGAGGATTTTGATGATTTGTATTCGCTCCCCGCGTGAATTGCGACATTGATGCATTATTGATCGAGTTTTCCGCCATCCCTTCAAATAATTCTAAAGCGGATTCTACGTCGCGATTTAGAAAATTCCCTCCACAAGAGGCATCGTCTAGATTGCGAATGCCCTCTTGTAAACCATGATAAAAGATATGCGTGAGTTGCCAACGAGGGATGTCATGATGTGGGCATTTCCTTTGCAATTCATGAAAATGTTCTCATGCTTCATGAATTGGTTCTCCTTGGTTTTGATTGAAAATAGTAATAGCTCACCTTAAAGTATTGGTTCGACCAATAGGAAAGAATTTCTTCAAAAATGCAGATTCAAGTTCAGCCCAAGTTGAGATTGGTCATGCTATAGTTCTATACTAATAAGCTGCTTTATCTTTAAGTCTAAAAGAGAACATTTTCATTAGTAGGATTTCCCTATTTTGATTTCGAGGACCAAGAGTTTGGGATAGATTTTTAAGATCTTCTATATGTTGAAATGGATCCTCGGATGCAAATCCATGAAAGTGGGGGATTAAACCTATAATATTTGGCTTTAATTCTGGATCATTCTCCCCAATAGGTATCCTAACATAAGGCTCTACTTGTGCATTAGATGGGTTATAATAATCTCTAAGTAGAGGCCTTAAATGATTGATCTGTAAATCAAGATTTTCATAACCCGCCTTAGGTCGAGGTGAAGAACGGGTTTGAAGAGTCTGCAAATTATTTAAGGGTGCTGTTAATAGATTAATTTGTCTTGTTTGCTCTAGCATCCTAAGATTCTGGTTCAGGAGTGCCTCATGAACATCAAAAGGCGGCATCTCCCCCTGACCAGAAGATGAAGGGATCTCGAGATTAAGATTCTGCATTGGATCCATAGAAGTAGATGGATCAGATGGGAAAACCATTGGTTGCTTATCTACAATCGGCCTAGGATCACCTGTCAACGGTGGTGCAAGAGGCGGATGCATGGATCGCCTCCCATCCATAAACAAAAAATAATGTGCAAAGGCACACGCACACCACCGATAAGAAAACAACAACACAAAAAAACCCGCAAAACAGCGCAAAAGACGCGGGTTTTGCTCTTCTTTCAAAGGAAAGAAGAAATTCCTAAGGTACGCAAAATAATCTTACGCAAACAAATAGAGTAACAGTATCAAAATACGTGTCCTAATTCGTGTCTATGCAGGTGCATACCTTAAAGCTCAAAGGTCTAAGGTCTAGGATCGAGACTGCTCACTACTGGCTCCCCGGGGCTCTAGTAGTGAGACAGACTTGTTGATCTTCGGCCAAAGCCCTAAGAGGTGCAAAGTGGAGAGATAGAAAAAGAATCGTGTGACTCTAGTGATCGCGCTGTATGCGCGATAGCATGCGACAGACGATAACCATATAAAAACCTGCATGCATTCTGCAAACAGATTTAAGTCACCAATTTTACTTCCTCTTTTTAGTTAGTCTTTTTCAAAAATATATCAATTAAACTGCAATGGCTACTTTTTATATCTTTTCAAACAAAAATATGTGGTCTTTTTAATTCTCAGAGGATAGGGATCTACATGGGTTTTCTTCTGTTTTCCTGTTGATGCGAGAAAAACAGTTTAAAAATTCCTAAGTCAGATCGTATTAATACTAGCAAATAATATGCACTCCTAAGAGTGTATGCCTATGTATATGCTACTGCTAGTCAGATAAAGATGTATTTTTGTATTTTTTTTAAATGCAACAAAACAAAAAAATAAGAAATACTCACAAAACAAAAACAGTAACACTGATTCCCGCCTTCCCCTGAGATCACCTTCAAAGGTAAACCTGAAAAGAAGACAGAAAATAAAAACAAAAATAAAAAAAAAACAAAACAAAATACACTAATTAGAAAAAAAGTTAGTAAAAACAAAAATATTTACAAAATACCTCCTAATTAAACAATTAATCCTTTAAAATTTTTGTGAATCAAAATATTACCTCCCCAGCAACGGCACCATTAAAATGATACATGGTTTCACTCAACTCGATAATTAAGTTAATTTCAATAAATTAAGAGTAGAAGAACTCACTTAGGTTAACTCGAAATTATGTCTGTTGTGTAGTATAAGGTCCAATTAACTTAACATTTTAGAAATTTTTACTGGTTGAGTCCAGGTCGTTCACTGGGAGGTATAATAATTTTCTCCAAATTCACCAATTCTCTTTTATTTCTCTATAACTTTAGGAGGTATAACTAAGTTGATTTTTAAAACATGAATTTTGTCAAAAATATTTAAACTATAAAGAATATACAAAATTCCATATGAAAAACATATTTACTCAAAATGATGTACTTTATTAACAAGTAAACATGCTAGTTTTCCAATTTTATTTCAAAAAATTAAGGCAATTAAAAGTTATTATATTAAAACATGCCTTTTTACAATTAAAACAAAAAGTAATGATGCAAGAAAAATAATATCCTTCATTTATTTTCTTCAGCCTCTCTCTTCTTCTTTCTTTCTCTTCTCTCTCTCGAGTTCTTTTCTTACTTTTTTTTTTCTTCTTGTCTTCTCCTGCCTTCCTTAATCTCTTTTCCTTAGTGCCTGAGCTCTTGTGTTCCTTAGCCTTTGCTCAACACTTTGCATTTTAACCATCAGCTCTTCTTTTCCTTATGTCCTTCAGGTGAACCGGGTTTTTTACTTTTTTAACCAAAATATATTTTATTTACGGTGAGGTCCTTTCGAGGATACACAGCACCCTGAGACCAGGGTGGGACCAGACCCTACTCGGTCCTCACGTAATCTCGATTAGGTTCATTTTAGGTTTATTTCAAATTGGTTCATAGTCTTGAGCCAATCCGGCTCAACCCGACCTCCAAGGCTTCTCGCCCTCCCAGGGCACATTCACTCACACCCCCAAGGGCTCACACCCGCAGGCACACATGCCCGCACACACACACACATGCACATGCTCAGAATAGATCGATAATTGGTGCGTCGAGCACTAATGACTGAAGAGGCCATGCAACAAATTCGTTTTATCCCCAGGCGCGTGCTTGTGAACTAGCGATGTGGGACTAACTAACCCCTTCCAAACCTAATTTCAAATGATCATAACTTTCTACCTAGAGCTCCAAATCGAGTGATTTTAAGTTTGTTAGGAAGCTCTAAGATAGATCTACGCAATTGCAGGGTCAATTTAAGGTTTTGAAGATGTTTTCCTCTTCAATTTGAAAGATTAAATCAGGGGTTCCTACAGGTTATTTTTAGCATGGATGGTTTTAATATCTACAAAGTCCTCAGATGGACTTTTCTCTTTTATTAAAAGGTCTGTACAAGTTATACAACTGATTCTGCATCTGTTAGAGTAAGTTTTAAGCTCTCAAGACCTTCAGAATAGAAGAGAAGCTCTTCACTTCTCTAAAAGCTTCAGAGTTCATATCTTCAGACTTCATTATTTGCAATAGACACTTAAGAATGCTTCTAATCAATTTAAACTAATTCTAAGGATTATAATTAACTTATCTAGGCAGGATTTAAATTCATATTTCAACAAAATGGCACTACTGTTGGTTTGGGTTTGAAAGAAACCCAAATTAACAGGATTCAAATTCTCAAACATTTATTCACCTGAGCTCACTTAATTCTCTCTAAAACCATCAAACAAGATCTCAGAAACAACTTACACTCCTCAATGCCTCAGATTGAACTCAGAAACAAAGTTTCCTCCACAAGTTTGACTATAAAGGCCTCAAGTTTGACTTTCTATTCAAAGCCTTCTCCCAAGAAATCAAACCTCGAATAAAGTCTTCTCAACATCAGGAACTTATGCAAATCTTCAGATCGGTGCTGTGACCTTGATTTCTAGGGTTACAGGCTCGCCGCCTGAACTTGAAAACATGTGTGTTCGACAAAGCTAATGGAAGGTTGTTATAGTGTTCTAAAGGTTTAAACAACTTCAGTGCATTGCACTGAAGCTTCTAAGTTCCTTAAATGCTTCTTATATCTCTTTATCAGACTTCTCCAACTCTGCCGGAGTTGGAGAAGATGAAGTTCATTCTACAGTTTCATACATTAAAACTTCAAACAAATATCCTCAAGACAATCAGTAATCCTCATTTTATCATTTTGGAGCTACTCAACAAGTTTCACAGACTGAAGTACAAATTTGGCTCACCGAAGCTCCGGTGAGTCCAGAAAATGGCAAAAAGTGTACAGATTGATTAAACTTACCATTTTTAATCCAAAAAGGATCCTGAGGTTGCAAGGAACCTCATATCACATTTAATTCTTCATTTATCTCTTAAAATTAAGATTTGACAGTGAATTTGTTTTCTTAAAGATCTGATTTGAAATAAGCTCAGGACTTGTTTAACCACTCAATTGAGAGGTTAAAACAAGTCAGCAGGTGTTTATATTCATAAATATATATTTAATTTAAGATTTGAACTGTTCCTGAGCTGCCATGGACAATGAGCTCAGGAACTAAATTAAATTTGGGCATTTAATTTATATGCGGTATTTATAGGTATTATAGTGTCGATTAGGGTTCATAAGTGGTGAATAGATGATGAAGAACCCTATGAAGGTGAAATTAGGTCAATTAGTATCACCATGGACAGTGATAGTAGTAGGTGAAGTGGAATATGAATTAGGCGATTAGGTGATCAATTAAACGATTAAGTGATTTAGAAATGATCATGGAAGATAAAGGAAGGTGGATAGTGATTTAAAAAGACAAGATTAAGTCTTTGGCAAGCTTAAGGAACTTGCCAGAGTCAGAGAAGATGAAACTAAAATCTGACATTAACTCTAATCTAACTACCTAAACTAACTAACTAAGGTAGCCTACTCCTAATCTACTGTTACCTGGACAAAGGGGTCAATAGGGTTCCGCCGAAGGTTCATAGCAGATGACAAAATCAGAGGGTGGAAGAAAGATCTTTGGCAGGCAGATTTGAGGTCGAGCAGAGGATTCCTTGGGTCGGCACCTGTGTCAAAGACGCGGAAGACCACGATGGATCTCCTCGGCTAATTAAGATGGACGGAGGAAGTCGGAAGGTGGAATGGAAAGTCGCCGGAGTTTTGGACGAATAGCCTATTGGGTCAGCTGCAGTGTTAGAAGAGGGAAGGGAGTCAACTTCAATAAAATTAGAGGTGTGAGGGGGTATTTATAGAAATTGGCGGCGAAGAGAGTGGTAGGGTTTGGCCGAAGAAGGAGCTTGACTAGCTTAACCTCCGTCGTCGTCTCCGACGATGGTGAGGTTATCTCCCACTGAAAAATAGGATTCCCAGTAAATCTAGACCGGTGGATGAAGTGGAGGTGATGAGCGTAAGCTGCAAGAGCTTGGACAAAGAAGGATGATGTCGGCAGGGCGGTAATCGCGCGGTGGCGTGACTCTCTATTGCCAGCCGTTCATTCGGCTAAAGAAGAAGAAAAAGAAGACGAAGAGGGACTTAAATGAAATAAAACTTAAGCACCTGTGTGATAAATAAGGACCCAACTGTAATGAAAAGTAAGGACTAAAATGTAAACCCAGGTTTTGAAGGTTTATTTTAACTTAGATCTTTTCAACTTTTTATATATGTTAGTAAATAAGGTAAATATTACGTTTACACCTTGAATTTACATTTTTGGCCTTTTTAGGTTAATTTATTAGATTAAGTAAAATTACCTAAGTTATTACATACTTAGGTTTACATTAAGTTTAAGTTACTTAACTTATTAATTAAGGGAATGATTAATAGGATTTTGAGTCCAATTATTATATAAATTATTAATAATGTTAATTGAATGATAAAATGTCATTTTTAACTTATTTTAAGGTCCTTGACTAAATATCCCTTATTCTATAATTAACCCTTATATGTTCATAACCTTAGCTAATTAACTAGGAAGACTAGTTAATTAGGGGTAATTAAAGATCATGATGAGTGTCTCATCATCTATCTATCTATCTATTTGTCTATCTATAAATATATCTGTCTCTCTATCTGTCTATCTATCTATCTGTCTCTCTGTCTATCTATCTATCTCACCATTTGTCTATCTGTCATTATGTCTGTTTCTCTATCTGTCTATCTGTCTATCTCTCTACCTATCTATCTATTTATCTGTTTATCTGTCTATCTGTGTACCTCTCTATCTATCTGTCTATCTATTTATCAATCTCTCTATCTATCTGTCTCTCCATCTGTCTATCTGTCTATCTATCTCTGTATCTTTCTATCTGTCTATCTCTCTATTGATTTGTCTACCTATCTGTCAATCTGTCAATCGATCAATTTGTCTCTCTATCTGTCTATCTATCTATCTGTCTCTCTATCTGTCACTCTGTCTGTTTATCTGTCTATCTATCTGCCTCTCTATCTGTCTGTCTATCTGTCTATCTATCTATCTATCTGTCTCTCTATCTGTCTATCTGTCTATCGATCTGTCACTCCATCTGTCTCTCTATCTGTCTATCTGTCTCTCTATCTGTCTACCCATCAGTTTATATGTCCATCTGTCTCTCTATATGTCTGTCTATCTCTGTATCTGTCTCTCTCCTTATCAGTCTATCTACTATTTGTCTCTCTGTCTATCTACATGCCTATCTATTTGTCTGTCTATCTATCTATCGATTTGTCTGTCTGTCTCTAAATCTATCTATCTATCAATCTCTCTATCAATCTGTCTATCTATCTATCTATCTGTCCTTCTATCTATTTGTCTTTCTATCAATCTATCTATCTGTCTATCTATCTACCAGTCAATCTATCTGTCTATCTATCTACGTATATGTCTCTCTATCTATCTCTCTTTCTGTCTGTCAATCTGTCTACCTGTCTACCAATCTATCTATTTGTCAGTCTCCCTATCTATTTATCTGTCTACCTATCTATCTGTCTATCTATCTCTCTGTCAATCCATAAATCTATCTATCTCCCTATCTGTCCATCTCTCTCTCTGACTATCTGTCTATCTATCAGTCTCTCTATTTGTCTATCCATCTGTCTATCTATCTATCTATCTATTTATCTCTCTCTTCATCTATCTGTCTATCTGTCTATCTGTCTGTCTATCTATCTATCTATCTGTCTTTCTTTTTGCTTGTCTATCTGCCTATCTATCTATCTGTCTCTCTCTCAACCTATGTGTCAATCTGCCTTTCTCTCTATCAGTCTATCTATCTATCTCTCAATCTATCTATCTATCCATCTTTCTATTCATCTATCTGTCTCTCTATTTGCCTATCTGTCCGTCTGTTTATCTCTCTCTGTCTATCCATCTGTCGATCTATCTATCTATCTCTCTATTCGTTTATTTGTCTTTCTTTCTATCTATCTATCTCTCTCTCTCTCTGTCTATCTTTCCATTGTCTTTCTATCGGTCTCTCTATCAGCTTATCTGTCTATCTATCTGTCCGTCTATCTGTCACTCTAAACGTCTATCTGTCTATCTATCCACCTTTCTATCTATCTGTCCATCTATCTATCTCTCTATCTATCTATCTATCTGTCTATCTCTCTATCTATCTATTTGTCTCTCTGTTTCTCTGTCTGTCTGTCTATCTGTCTATCCATCTGTCTCTCAATCTGTCTATCTGTCTCTCTGTCTGTCTGTCTATCCGTCTCTCTATCTATCTATCTATCTCCCTATCTGTCTATCTGTCTGTTTCTTTATCTGTCTATCTGTCTATCTCTCTATCTGTCTGTCTGTCTATCTATCTCTCTATTTATCTTTGTACATCTTTGTCTATCTATCTATCTGTCTATCTATCAACCTATCTACCTATCTATCTATCTATCTCTCCATCTATCTATCTATCTATCTGTCTCTGTATCTGTCTATCTGTCTATCTATCTATCTCTCTATCTATCTGTCTATCTGTCTCTCTATCTGTTTATCTGTCTATCTGTCTCTCCATCTGTCTCTCTATCTGTCAATCTATCTATCCTTTTGCCTCTCTATTTGTCTATCCATCTTTCTATCTGCCTCTCTATCTGTCTATTTGTCTATGTATCTGTCTATCGATCTGTCTATCTATCTATAACTTTATCTGTCTATCTGTTTCTCAATATGTCTCTCTATCTCTCTATCTATCTCTCAATCTGTCTCGCCATCTATCTATCTGTCAATCTGTCTATCTGTCTGTCTATCTATGTATCTATCTCTCTATCAGTCTGTCCATCTCTCTATCTATCTCTCTATCTGTCTATCTATCTATCTGTCTATCAATCTCACTGTCTTTCTATCTATCTATCTACCTGTCTCTCTATTTGTCTGTCTATCTATCTATCTGCCTCCCTATCTGTCAATCTATCAGTCTATCTGTCTATCTATCTGCCTCTCTATCAGTCTATCTGTCTATGTATCTGTCTATCTATCTATCTATCTGTCACTCTATCTGTTTCTCTATCTATCTATCTGTCCCTCTATCTGTCTACCTATCCCTCTATCTATCTCCCCATCTGTCTATCTGTCTACCTGTCCTCTATCTGTCTATCTATCTCTCTATCTGTCTCTCTCTCTGTCTGTCTGTCTATCTATCTGTCTATCTATCTCTCTATCAATCTATATGTGTATGTATCTATTAGTCTATCTCTCTGTCTATCTATCTATCTGTCTCTCTATCTATCTTTCTATTAATCTCTCTGTCAATCTATCTATCTATCTGTCATCTATCTATCTATTTGTCTATCTTTCGATTTGTCCATCCATCTATCTGTTTATCAATCTGCCTGTCGATCTATCTGTCTATCTATCTATCCGTCACTCTATCTATCTCTCTATCTATCTATCTATCTGTCAGTCTATCTGTCCAACTTTCTATCTATCTGTCTATCTATCTATCATTCCATCTATCTGTCTCTCTATCTATCTATCTGTCTGTCTCTCTATCTGTCTATTTGGCTACCTGTCTATCTGTCTATCTATCTCTTTGTCAGTCTATCCATATTTCTATCTCCCTATCTATCTACCTATCTATCTATCTCTCTGTCCATTTGTCCATCTGTCTCTCTCTCTATCTATCTATCTCTCTCTCTCTGTCTATCTATCGGCCTCTCTATTTGTCTATCTATCCGTCTATCTATCTTTCTATCTATCTATCTGTTCGTCTATCTGTCTATCTATCTATCTGTCTGTCTATCCATCTATCTGTCAATCTTTCTGTCTGTCTATCTATTTATCTATCTATTTGTCACTCTATCTGTCTATCTGTCTATTTGTTATTCTCTCTATCAGTCTATCCGTCTATCTATCTATCTGTCTATCAGTCTATCTATCTGTCTCTCTATTTGTCTATCTGTCTATCTGTTTTTCTCCCTCTCTATCTACCGGTGTATCAGTCTATCTATCTATCTCCCTATCTGTCTATCTGTCTATCTTTCTGTCTAGCTACCTCTCTCTGTCTCTCTCTATCTGTCTATCTATCTAGCTATCTGTCCTTCAATTTGTCCATCTATCTGTCTATCTATCTGCCACTCTGCCTATCTATCTGTCTATCTATCTAGGTATCTTTCCATCTATCTTTCAATTTATCTATCGCTTTATCCGTCAGTCTATTTGTCTATCTCTCTATCTGTCTGCCTATCTCTCTATCTATCATTCTATATGCCCATCTATCTATCTATCTGTCTATCTGTCTATCTATCTCTCTGTCTTTCTGTCTTTCTGTCTCTCTATCTATCTATCTATCTATCTCTTTATCTGTCTATCTGTCTATCTATCTATTTCTCTATCTGTCTATCTGTCTATCTCTCTATCTGTTTATCTGTCTATCTATCTCTCTGTTTAAATGTGTACCTCTCTATTTATCTGTCTATCTGTCTATCTATTTCTCTCTCTATTTGTCTTTCTATCTACTTGTCTATCTATCTATCTCTCCATCTGTCTATCTGTATATCTGCCTTTGTATCTGTCTATCTGTCTATCCCTCTGCCGATCTGTCTATCTATATGTCTCTCTATCTATCTATCTATCTATCAATCTGTTTATCTGTCAGCCTATCTCTCTATCTGTCTATTTGTCTATCTATTTCTCTATCTTTCTATCTATCCACCTATCTGCCTCTCAATCTGTCTATCTATCTATCTATCTGTCTATCTATTTTCCTATCTGTCTGTCTATCTGTTTATGTATCTATTTATCTATCTGTCACTCTATCAGTCTATCTGTCTCTTAATCTATCTCCCTATCTGTCTATCTGTTTCTCAATCTGTCTCCACATCTGTCTATCTGTCTGTCTATCTGTCTGCCTATCTGTGTATCTATCTCTCTATCTGGCTGTCTATCAATCTCTCTGTCTATCTATCTATCTATCAATCTCTCTGTCTATCTATCTGTCTATCAATCTCTCTGTCTGTCTATCTATCTATCTGTCTCTCTATCTATCTGTCTATCTAGCTCTCTGTCTGTCAATCTATCTATTTGTCTCTCTATCTATCTGTCTCCCTATCTATCTATTTGTATGTCTATCTATCCATCTATCTATCTATTTATCTCTCTATCTGTCTCTCTCTGTCTATCTATCTTTCTATCTGTCTCTCTGTCTATCTATATGTCTATCTATTTGTCTCTCTATCTATCCGTCTATCAATCTCTCTATCAATCAATCTATCTATCTATCTCTCTATCTATCAATCTGCCTATCTATCTATCTATCTATCTGTCTATCTATCAATCTGTCTATTGATCTTTTTGTCTATCCATCTATCTATCTATCTCTCTATCTATCTCTCTATCTATCTGTCTATCTGTCTGTCTACCTCTCTATCTATTTATCCATCTATCTGTATATCTATCTCTTTGACTATTTATCTATCAATCTATCTGTCTCTCTATCTATCTGTCTATCTGTCTATCCATCTCTCTATCTATCTGTCTATCTCTCTCTCTGTCAATCTATCTATCTATTATTTGTCTCTCTATCTACCTATCTATCTATCTGTCTATCTATCTCTCTGTCTTTCGATCTATCCTCTATATGTCTATCCATCTATCTCTCTATCTATCTATCTATCTATCTGTCTCTGTATCTATCACTCTATCTATCTATCTATCTATCTGTCTATATGTCTACATGTCTATCTATCTATCTGTCTCTCTATTTATCTGTCTATCTGTCTATCTATCTATCTATCTCTCTGTCTCTCAATCTGTCTCTCTATCTATATATCTATCTACCTTTCTCTCTATCTATCTCTCTATCTATTTGTCTATCTATCCCAATCTGTCAATCAATCAATCTATCTATCTATCTATCTATCTATCTATCTCTCTGTCCATCTATCTATCTATCTATCTATCTATATGTCTATCTATATATCTGTCTCTCTACCTGTCTATCTATCTATTTGTCGGTCTATCCGTCTATCAGTCTATCTATCTGCTCTCTATCTGTCTATCTATCTATCTATCTATCTATCTGTCTACCTATTTATCTATCTCACTATCTATCTATCGATCTGCCTCTCATCTATCTATCTATTTGTCTATCTGTCTATCTATCTGTCCCTCTGTCTATCTATCTGTCTATGTATCTGTTTATCAATCTGTCACTCTATCTATCTATCTATCTATCTCTCAATCCGTCTCCCTATCTGTCTATCTGTCTCCCCATATGTCTATCTATCTATCTATCCATCTGTCTATCTATCTATCTGTGTATCTGTCTCTCTATCTGTCCATCAATCTCTCTGTCTATCTATCTGTCTATCAATCTCTCTGTCAATCTATCTGTCTATCTGCCTCTCTATCTATCTATATGTCTATCTATCTCTCTATCTGTCTCTGTCTCTCTATCTATCTGTCTATCTATCTCTCTGTCTGTCAATCTATCTATCTGTCTTTCTATCTATCTGTCTATCTATCTGTCTATTTGTCTGTCTATCTGTCTATCTATCTATTTGTCTCTCCATCTGTCTCTTCTCTCTCTGTCTATCTATATGTCTATCTAACTATCTATTTGTCTATCTATCTCTCTATCTATCTGTCTATCTATCTCTATATCTATCTATCTATCTGTCTATCTATAAATTTGTCTATCGATCTATTTGTCTATCTATCTATCTATCTGTCTCTCTATCTATCTATCTCTCTATCTGTCTCTCTATCTGTCTATCTATCCTACAATCTATCTCTCTATCTGTCTATCAATCTCTCTGTCTATCTATCTGTCTATCAATCTCTCTGTCAATCTATCTATCTATCTACCTCTCTATCTATCTATATGTCTATCTATCTCTCTATCTGTCTATCTTTCTATCTGTCTTTGTCTCTCTATCTATCTGTCTATCTATCTCTCTGTCTATCAATCTATCTATCTGTCTGTCTATCTATCTGTCTATTTGTCTGTGTATCTGTCTATCTGTCTATCTATCTATTTGTCTCTCCATCTGTCTCTCTCTCTCTGTCTATCTATATGTCTATCTAACTGTCTATTTGTCTATCTATCTCTCTATCTATCTGTCTTTCAATCTCTCTATCAATCTATCTGTCTATCTCTATATCTATCTATCTGTCGATCTATCTATCTATCTGTCTATCTATTAATTTGTCCATCTATCTATTTGTCTACCTATCTATCTATCTATCTGTCTGTCTATCTCTCTATCTATCTGTATATCTGTCTCTTTGACTATCTATCTGTCTGTCTATCTATCTGTCTATCTATCTATCCATCTCTCTATCTATCTTTCTATCTCTCTCTCTGTCAATCAATCAATCAATCTATCTATCTATCTATCTATCTATTTGTCTGTCTCTCTATGTACCTATCTATCTTTCTATCTCTCTCTCTGTCAATCAATCAATCAATCAATCTATCTATCTATCTATCTATTTGTCTGTCTCTCTATGTACCTATCTATCTATCTGTCCATGTGTCTATCTATCTATCTGTCTACCTATCTCTCTGTCTTTCTATCTATCTATCTATCTATCTATCTATCTACCTATCAATCTGTCTATCTATCTATCTCTCTATCTATCTATTTATCTGTCTCCCTATCTATCTCTCAATCTATCTATCTATCTATATGTCTATATGTCTACCTGTCTATCTATCTATCTGTCTGTCTCTCTATCTGTTTGTCTTTCTGTCTATCTATCTATCTCTCTGTCAACCTATCTATCTGTCTATCTATCTCTCCGTCTCTCTATCTGCCTCTCTATCTATCTATCTATCAACCTTTCTCTCTATCTATCCTTGTCTGTCTACCTATCTATCTATCCATCTATCTATCTCTCTATCTATCTCTCTATCTATATGTCTATCATATGTCTGTCTCTCTATCTGTCTATCTATCTATCTGTCTGTCTATCAATCTATCTGTCTGCTATCTATCTATCTATCTATCTGTCTATCTATCTATCTATCTATCTATCTCTCTATCTATCTAGATGTTTATCAATTTTTCTATCTATCTGTCTATCTGTCTATCTATCTATCTGTCACTCTATATATCTATCTATCTGTCTGTCTATCTATCTGTCTATCTGTGTACATTGTTGTCTATCTATCTATCTATCTCTTTATCTATCTGTCTATCTATCTACCTATCTATCATCTGTCTCTCTATCTGTCTATCTCTCTATCGATCTGCCTATCTATCTGTCTATCTATCAATCTGTCTCTCCATCTGACTCTCTATCTATCTATCTATCTATCTATCTCTTTATATGTCTCTTTATCTGTCTACCTATCAATATATGTGCCTCTCTATCTGTCTGTCTATCTGTCTATCTATCTACCTATCTACATCTTTGTCTGTCAATCTGTCTATGTATCTGTCTATCTATCTGTCACTCTGTCTATCTCTCTATTTGTCTATCTGTCTCTCTATCTATCTCCCCATCTATCTATCTGTCTCTCTATCTGTCTCTCTCTTTATCCGTCTATCTCTCTATCTGTCTCTCTCTCTATCTATCCACCTATCTATCCATTTGTCTCTCTGTCTATCTTTTTGTCTATCTATCTGTCTGTCTATTCTATTTGTCTATTTGTCTATCTGTCTCTCTATCTATCTGTCCATCAATCTCTCTATCAATCTATCTATCTATCTGTCTCTCCATCTATCTATTTATTTGTCTATCTATCTATCTGTCTATCTATCTGTCTATCTATCTATCTATCAATCTATCTATCTAACTATCTATATATCTGTCTCTCTATCTATCTACCTCTCTCTCTATCTATCTCTCTATCTGTCTGTCCATCTATCTCTCAATCTGCCTCTCTGACTGTCTATCCGTCTATCTATCTGTCTGTCTATCTATCTGTCCATCTGTCAATCCATCTCTCTATCTCTCTGTCTATCTATCTATCTATCTATCTCCTATCTATCAATCTGTCTATCTATCTATCATCTATCTATCTGTCTCTCTATCTATCTCTCTACCTGTCTATCTATCTATCTATTTGTCTATCTGTCTATCTGTATATCTATCTATCTATCTGTCTATCTCTCTATCTGTCTGCCTGTCTATCTATCTATCTATCTCTCTATCTATCTATCTGTCTCTGTATCCATCTATCCATCTATCTCTCTCTCTATCCATCTCTCTATCTATCTGTCTATCTATCTCTGTCTGTCTGTCTACCTATCTATCTGTCGCTCTATCCATCTATCTATCTCAGTCTCTCTATCGATCTCTCGAGCTATCTGTCTATCTATCTATCTATCCATCTATCTGCCTATCTATCAGCTCTCTATCTGTTTATCTATCTATCTATCTATCCCTCTGTCGATCTATCTATCGTCTATCTATCAATCAAGCTATCTATCTATCTGTCTATCTGTCTATCTGTCCATCAATCTGTCTGTCTGTCTGTCTATCTATCTGTCTCTCTATCTGTCTATCTATCTATCTGCCTACCAATCTATCTATCCATCTGTCTGTCTACCTATCTATCTGCCTATCTATCTGTCTATCCCTTTGTCTATCTGTCTACTTATCTATCTATCTATCTCTCTGTTTACCTATGTACCTTTCTGCCAATCTGTCTATCTGTCTATCCCTTTGTCTATCTGTCTACTTATCTATCTATCTATCTCTCTATCTGTCTATCTGTCTCTCTATCAATCTATCTGTCTATCTATCTATCGCTCTATTGATCTATCTATCTATCTCTCTCTCTATCTGTCAATTTGTCTATCTGTCTATCTGTCAATCTGTCTCTCTATCTGTCTTCCTATCCATCTTTCTATCTGTCTCTCTATTTGTCTCTCTATCTATCTATCTATCTATCTGCCTCTCTATCTATCTATCTATCTGTCTTTCTGTCTATCTATCTACCTATCTGTCTGTGCATCTGTCTATCTATATTTCTATCTATCTGTCACTCTATCTGTCTTTATATCTTTCTCCCCATTTGTCTATCTTCCTATCTATCTGTCTGTCTATCTATATCTCTGTCTGTGTATCTATCTCTCTATCAGTCTGTCTATCTCTCTATCTGTCTCTCTATCTATCTATATACCTACCTGTCTATCAATCTCTCTGTCTATCTATTTGTCTATCTATCTCTCTATATATCTATCTGTCTATCTGTCACTCTATATGTCCGTCTATCTACCTATCTATCTGTCTCTCTATCTATCTGTCTACCATCTGTCTATCTATCTATCTTTCTCCCTATCTGTCTATCTATCTCTCTATCTGTCAATCTGTCTGTCTATCTATCTATTTGTCTCTATATCTGTTTGTCTATCTCTATATCTGTCTCTATCTGTCTATCTGTCTTTCTGTCTATCTAAATCTCTATCTATCTATATGTCTATCTATCTATCTATCTATATGTCTATCTGTCTCTCTATCTATCTATCTATCAATCTCTCTATCTACCTATCTATCGCTCTATCTATCTATCTATCTGTCTATCTGTCTATCTATCTGTCTGTCTATTTGTCAATCTACCTATCGATCTATTTGCCTATCTATCTATCTATCTATCTCTCTATCTATCTATCTATCTGTCTATCTATCTATCTATCTCTCTATCTATCTATCCATCTATATATCTATCTGTCTCCCTAACTATCTATCCATCTATCTGTCTATCTATTGATCCGTCTCTCTATCTATTTGTCTACCTATCTCTCTATCATCTATCTATCTTTCTCTCTATCTGCCCATCTATCTATCTCCCTATCTGTCTATCTATCTCTCTGTCTTTCTATCTATCTATCTATCTTTCTATCTATCTATCTTTCTATCTATCTATCTATCTGTCTCTCTATCTATCTCTCTATTTGTCTATCTATCTATCTATCTCTCTGTCTATCTATCTATCTATCTGTCTCTCTATCTGTCTGTCTATCTATCTATCGGTCAATCTATCTCTCTGTCTATCAATCTATCTATCTATCTCTCTGTCTAACTATCTATCTCTTTATCTATCTATCTATCTACCTTTCTCTCTATCTGTGTCTCTATCTATCTGTCTATCTATCTATCTAACTCTCTATCCATCTATCTATCTCTCTATCTATCTCGCTCTCTATATATCTATCTATCTATCTCTCTATCTGTCTATCTATCTATCTATCAGTTTATCTGTCTATCTATCTGCTCTCTATCTGTCTATCTATTTATCTATCTGTCTATCTATCTATCTATCTCCTATCTATCTATCTACCTATTTATCTATCTATCTATCTGACTAAATATCTATTTGTCTATCTGTCTATCTATCTGTC
This sequence comes from Thalassia testudinum, assembly GCA_037157565.1. NCBI lineage: Eukaryota > Viridiplantae > Streptophyta > Magnoliopsida > Alismatales > Hydrocharitaceae > Thalassia > Thalassia testudinum. The sequence goes on along the minus strand of JAZHRO010000044.1, from coordinate 17,738,549 downwards.
TCTCTATCTGTCTATCCATCTGTCTATCTATCTATCTATCTATCTATTTGTCTCTCTATCTATCTATCTATCTATCTGTCTCTCTATCTGTGTATCTATCTATCTATCTATCATCTATCCATCTATCTATCTATCATCTGTCCATCTATCTGTCTATCTATCTATCTGTCTATCTGTCCATCTGTCCTCTCTCTATCTGTCTATCTATCTGTCTGTCTATCTATCTATCTATCAATCTATCAATCTGTCAATCTATCTATCTATCTATCTGTCTGTCTATCTGTCTGTCTATCTCTCTATCTGTCTATCCGTCTTTCCATCTCTCTGTTTATCTGTGTACCTTTCTATCTATCTATCTATCTATCTCTCTTTCTATCTATCTATCTGCCTACCTATCCATCTATCTGTCCCTCTATCTATCTCTTTGTCTATCTATTTGTTGATGAGAAGCTCCTCATGATCTCTAATTACCCCTAATTAACTAGTCTTCCTAGCTAATTAGCTAAGAATATGTAAATATATGGGTTAATTATAAAATAAGTGATATATACATAAGTTAAAAATGTCACTTTATCATTCAATTAATATTATTAATAATTTAATTAATAATTGGACTCGAGATATTAACAATCATTCCTCTAATTAATAAGTTAACTAATCTAAGCATAATATATACATAAGTATGTAATAACTTAAGTAACATTACCTAATTAAATAAATTAATCTAAAAAAAGGTCAAAAATGTAAATTCAAGGTCTAAATATAATAGTTACCTTATTTACTATCATATATAGAAAGTTGAAAAAGATCTAAATTAAAATAAACCTTGAAAACCTGAGTTTACATTTTAGCCTTTTTAATTCATTCCAATTGGGTCCTTATTTTTCATATAGGTCCTTAAATTTTATCACAGCCACGTCCCTGACTTCTTCTTCTTCTCTTCAGCCAGTTGAACAGCTGACGACTAAGGGTGCTGCCACCACTCGATCACCGCCCAACCAATGTCACCTCACCTTCTCCAAGCTCTTGGAACTTGCGCTCACCATCCCATCTTCATCCATCGGTCTGGATGATACTTTTATCTTAATTTAGGGTAGGAGATAACTTCACCGTCATCGAAGAAGACGCCGGTGGTTAACCTCCTCCTAGCCTCATACAAGTCCAGATTCCTCCTCCTTCATCACCGTCAACTATAAATACCCCCTGACCCGCTTGACTTTCTTCAAGTTGGCTCCCTTCCCTCTTCTTCACTGTAGCCAACCCAATAGGCTATTCCCTCTACAACTTCAGTGAACTTCAACTTCATCTTCCGACTTCCTCTGTCCACCTCAATCGACTCAGGAACTTCACCGAGGTCAGCCACATCTCTGGACATAGGTGCTGACCAAGGAGTACCTCTGCTTCATCTCACATCCGCCCGCCAGAGATCTTCCTAATTCCCCTCTGATTTTTCTCCTCCGTCATGAGCCTTCGACGAAGTTCCTCTGTCTCCTTCGTCCAGGTAACAGTAGGATAGGAGTAGGAGTAGAATAGTCTAGATAGTTAGTTAGGTAGGTAGATTAGCATAATTTCATATTTTAATGATCATCTTCTTCGACTTCAGAGAGCCCCTTGAGCTCGCCAGAGCCCTAGTTTTGTCTTTTGAATTCACTATCCACCTTCTTTTATCATTCAAGATCGCTTCTAACACATTTAATCTTTAATATGATCACTGATTAGCCTAATCCAAATCCACCTACATCAACTACATCTGTTGTCCATGGCAGCAGTAGTTGACTTAATTTCACATCCATCGGATCCTCCATCATTAATTCATAACTTAAGGATCCTAATTATTATCTTAATTTGATTAAGTACTATATATAATGTAAAAGCCTAATTTTATCTAAGCTCCTAAGCTCGCTGTCAATGGTGGCTCAGGAGTAGTTAAAACTTTAAATTAACTAGATATTTATGATGGCAAGCCTTCTTTGACTTGTCTTGACCACTCATCTAAGTGGGAGAACAAGTTCTATGCCTTAATCCACACAATTTTCACTCAAACTGAATTCACCGATAAATCTTACATTAAATGAGTTAATGAGGAATTTAATGCGATCTTGAGGTTCCTGGTGACCTCTGGAACCTTTTGAAATAAAAAATGGCACAAAATATCTTTCTGTACATGGATTTCAACTTTTACTGGACTCACCGGAGCTCCGGCGAGTCAATTTTGATCTTCAGCCTGTAGAAATTGAAAAGAAGCTCCAGATTGATTTAATTTTGATCACTGACTTGTTTGAGGTTGCTTATTTGGGACTTTAACATTGGAGCTTAGACTACTGGTTTGTCTTCTCCAACTTCGGTAGAGTTGGAGAAGTCTATTCAGAAGCTTAAAAGTCACATTTGAGGAATTAAAAAGCTTCAGTGCAATGTACTGAAGTTGATCATGTCTTTAAATCACTATAAAAAACTTCTAATTCTTCTGACGAACAAATCATCATTTGAGTTCAGGCAATGAGCCTGAAACCCTAGTTTTCAAGGTCAAATCATCTGTTTAAGGGGGTAAGCGAATTCCTGAGGTTGAAAGAATCCTATTCTAGGCTTTAATTTCTTGTAAAGAGGCTTAGAATAGAAAGTCAATTTTTGAGATTTTTAGTCAAATTTGAACTTGAGACTTTGATTCTGAGATCAATTTGATAAATTGAGAAGATTGAATTGTTGCTGAGATTCTGTTGAATAATTTTAGAGTGATTCAGTTGAGTTCAGTGGGTTTATTTGGTTGGAATTCATTAACTGCCAGTTTGAGTTGTTTTCAAACCCAAACTGTTGGTAGTGGTCTTTGGATGAAATTTGAATGTGATTCCTACCCAGATCAGTTTGTTACAACCATTAGAAACTGTTCTAATCGATTAAGAATGATCTTCTATGTCTGTTACACCTTTCTCAAGCTTAATTTCAATCTCTGAAGCTTTCAGAGATGCTTAGAGTTTCTCTGCAGTTACCTGAAGCTTTGAGAGCTCAAAAACTTTCACAAGCAGTTGCGGAAATACCTATAGAACCTATTTAGACCCTTACCTAAGAGAGAAAGTCCAGTTTATGGACTCTGTTAGCCTTATTTCACTTCCAGGCAAAAACTATACCTGAAGAAACCCATAACTCTGCCCTTCAAATCGAGGAGGAAATCTTCCCCTTAGCATTAAACTGACCTTGTAATCTTGTAGAGCTACTCAAGAGCTTTCCAACAAGCTTTGGTTCGCTTGATTTGGAGCTCTAAGCTAGGAGATATCCTCAGTTGAAGTTAGCTCTGGAAGGGGGAACATTAGTCCCACATCGGAAACAGTTGCACGTCCGTCTTGGTATAAAAGGTTTTTGTTAAGTGGCTACTTCAATCGTCAGCGCTTGGCGCACGGATACCGGATACGAATGAGCATATGTGTGTGTGTGCGCGAGCGTGTGTGCCTGCAGGTGTGCGCCTGTGTGGGCGTGCGATGTGCGTGGCCCTGGGAGGGCGAGGCCTAGGAGGTGGTTGGGTCGGTTTGGCTCAAGAGAAATAAACCAAAAATAAACCAAAAATAAATCGAATCAAGTGAAGACCTAGTAGGGTCTGGTCCCACCCTGTATAGGGTGCTGCGCATCCCTCAAAAGTCCTCGCCGCAAACCAAAAACCAATTTTTGGTTGAGAAGGAAAACCTGGTTAAGCTGAAGCTAAAAGTTCAAAGGAAGAGCTAAGTGCTGAAGGAAAGTCACTAAGGAGCAGAAAGAGAGCTGAAGGCTAAGGGAATAAGGGAAAGGAAAAAGTAAGACTAAGGAAGAAGAACTCGTAAAGAGAAAGAAAGAGAAGGAACACGCACTAAGGAAGAAAGCTAAGGAAGCCAAAGGAAGAAAGACTAAGGGAGAAGAAAGAGGCAGAATAGAAGAGAAAGTAAAGAAAGGAAGCTTGAGAGAGAATAAGAAAGAAATAAAAGAGGAAGAGAAAAGATAAAGGATAAGTAAAAGAAAAGGGAAAATAGAGAAAGAAAGAAAGAAGCTTAAGAAGAAGAAAAGAGAGAGAGGCTAAAGAGTAAAGAAATAAAGAAATTATTTTTCTTTCCATAATTTTTAATTTCTTTTTGCTTTCAACTATTGTAATAAGGCATACTTTGTCTAGATAAACTCTCATTTGCCTTAATTCTTTTTGAAATAAATGTGATTTCATATGAAATTTTGCATATTTCCTCAATTTAAATCATTTTGCAAAATTCGTGCTATTAATATTAACCTAATTATACCTCCTATACCTATAAGATGTTTAGAATTAATTGGTGAATTTAAAATAAAGTATATCTCCCAGCGAACGACCTGGACTCAACCAGTTAAAAAATCTAAAATGTTAGGTTAATTCGACCCTATACTATAAAACCAACACAATTTCAAGTTAACCTAAGTTACTTTCTTCTACTCTTAATTAAGCAAAATTAACTTAATTAATTGAGTTGAGAGATAACGCTACCATTTTAATGACACCGTTGCCAGGGAGGCGATATTTTGATTCATCAAAATTTTACTTGGTTTAATTGTAAGAAAAGGAGGTATTTGTAATTATAATTTTACTATTTTTAATGTTTTTGTTCTAATTAGTTTTGTTTTTGTTTTGTTCTATTTTTTATCTTCTTTTCAGGTTTACCTTTGCAGGTAATCTCAGGAAGAAGGCAGGATTCTATTTTCGTTGTTTTCACTATAAATACCATTGTAAGTATTTCCATTCTTAGTCTTTAGCATAGATTGAATTGTTGCATTTAAATAAAAAAATACAAAAATACATCCTATCTGACTAGCAGAAGTATATCATAGGCATACACTCTTAGGAGTGCATTATTCCTGCTAGTATTTCTTTTGCTAATCTGACTCGGGTATTTCTACTATTTTTCTCGCATCAGCGAGAAAACGCGAAAAAAACCACGTAGATCCCTGTCTTCGAGATTAATAAAAAAAAGACCACATATTTTGTTTGAAAAGATTTAAAAAGCGACCATTGTAATTCTTTTGATATATTTTTGAAAAAGATTAATTAAAAAGAGGAAATTAAAAATTGTGACTAAATCTGATTACAGAATGCATGCGGGATTTTCTATCGCTATCGTTTGTTGCATGCTATCGCGCACACAACGTGATCACTAGAGTCACACGAGTCTTATTTTCTATCTCTCCTCTTTGCACCTATTAGGGCTTTGGTCAAAGATCAACAAGTCTGTCTCACTACTAGAGCCCCGGGGAGCCAATAGTGGGCAGTCTCGATCCTAGACCTTAGACCTTTGAGCCTTAAGGATACTCACTTGCATAGACACAGATTAGGACACATATTCTGATACTGTTACTCTATTTGTTTGCATCAAAATTACTTTGTGTATCTTAGGAATCTCTTCTTTCCTTTGAAAGAAGAGCAAAACCCACGTTCTTCGCACTGTTTTGAGGGTTTTTGTGCTATTGTTTTCTTCGTGGTGTGAGCGTGCCTTTGCACATTATGGGAGGCGATCCTTGCATCCGCCTCTTATAACTTCTTTGACAGGTGATCCCAGGCCGGTTGCAGATAAGCAACCATTAATTTTCTCGTCTGATCCATCTACATCTATGGAATAAATTCAAAATCAAAATCCCGAGATCCCTTCTTCTGGTCAGGGGGAGATGCCACCTTTTGATGTTCATGAGGTGCTCCTGAACTAGAACCTTAGGATGCTTGAGCAGACTAGACAAATAACTCTATTAACAGCAGCCCTAAATAATCTTTAGACTCTTCAAACTCATCCTCCACCTCAACCTGAGGCGGGTTTTGATCTTCCTGATTTGCCGATCAATCGTCCAAGGCCTCTACTTAGAGATTACTACAATCTATCTAATGCATAAGTAGAACCTAATGTTAGGATACCTATTGGGAAGAATGATCCTGAATTGAAGCCTAATATTATTAGTCTAATCCCTCACTTTCATGGATTTGCATCTGAGGATCCATTCCAACACTTTGAAGATCTAAAGAATCTATCTCAAACTCTTGGACCTCAAAATCAGAATAGGGAAATCCTACTAATGAAGATGTTCTCTTTTAGCCTTAAAGACAAAGCTGCTTATTGGTATAGAACAATTGCAAGACCAATCTCAACTTGGGCTGAACTCGAATCCACATTTCTAAAGAAATTCTTTCCTATTGGTCGAGCTAATGCTTTAAGGCGAGCTATTACTACTTTCAATCAAAACCAAGGAGAACCAATTCATGAAGCATGGGAACGTTTTCATGAATTGCAAAGGAAATGCCCACATCATGACATCCCTCATTGGTAATTAATGCACATCTTTCACGCAGGGTGCAAACACAACTCATCAAAATCCGCACAAGGGCATTCACAAGATCGGTAACCCGTCCAGTTCAAAAGACCAGGAAATAATTGTAGAGAAACTGGACAAAGTCGATATCATAACAAAGCATCTCGACGAGGTCAGAAATACGATGAAGACTCTTACGCCTCTACTTGCTATGAATCTCGCGTGTTCACCTATTTCGCAAATTCCCGCGGGGAGGGAATTTGTTAATAATCTGGATTCTAGAGATCCGTCTTCCTTAGGTTTTCTATCTACTCCACCAACCCAAGGAGGGACCTTTGTCCAACAATCTTACCCACCCGTACCTTTTGCAGAAAACATGCCTTTTCCTCTGATTTCAACACCATTCAGGGATACACACCAAGATCAAACCCATATTCAAATTCCTATAATCTTGGATGGCGTAATCACCCTAATTTCTCTTGGTCTGACCATTCACAAAGACCATCATATCCGACTCAGACCAGGAAAAACCCACCTACATTGTCGTTTCAGCAACATAATGAGAGGCCATTTTATGCGGGTTTGCAAAACCCCGTAGGGCCAAATAGAGATTCACAGCTAGACCAAATTTTGAGAGCTGTGACTAAGAGCCAGCAACAAAATGCTAAAGCTCTTGCTGAAGTCCAACGACAATGTTCGGTAGAATTGGCTGATCTTAGGGGCCAAATCATGCAATTAGCTAAATCTCGTCAGCTAGGGGTCCTTCCATCCCAGCCAATTCCAAGCCGTAAGAATATCCAGCAAAGACAACACCCAGGAGTACAAAATCCAAATCAGGGACATGTCCATCTCCTTAATCAATTACTCTTGAATCTAAATCTGAATCAAAATCTAAATCCACCCACTTGTAATCATGATTTTGAATATCCTAATCAACAGCAATCAATTTTAAATCAACCTTTAATCAATAATTCATCTTTCCAAAATCCACAAGCATCTTCTTCTTTATCAGCTTCTTCTCATGTGGGTATTAACTCTGTGACAACTCGCCATGGAACTTCCACTAGGGATCCAGTTTATCCAAGGAACCTATCCCAAGATCCTAGTACATCTAGAACGACCCCTATTTCTACACCTGGAAGAGGTACAGAACTTGATCCTGTAATTCCCGCTAATTCGCGAGATCAGGGAAATTCCTCAGTAGAACAAGAAATCCACGCCCCATTCCTAGAAGCTTTGAAGAAGACTAGGAAACAAAAACAACCAGTTACATTAGATGAAGATTTGATTAAGATTTTTGAATAGGTGCACATTAATATCCCACTCCTAGATACTATCAAACACATCCCAACTTACGTAAGATTTCTTAAGGAATTGTGTACTCCTAAGCGTAAGTTGAAGAAAGGAAGCACTGTGGTACTTTCAAAGTATGTGAGCTCTATAATTTCAAGTACACTTCCTTTGAATAGGAAAGACCCAAGATCTCCATTTATTTCCTATATAATTGGGGGTCAATGTTTTGATAGAGTTCTCCTAGATTTAGGAGCATCTATTAACTTCATTCCTTTCTCTTTGGTAAAACATTTCAAAATAGAAAACCTTAAGTCTACCAATGTGACTTTACAATTAGCTGATAGATCTATTAAGTTACCTAAAGGATGTTGGAGGATGTTATTGTAAGAGTTCAAGATTTTTACTTCCCTGTAGATTTTATTGTCCTTGATATGGAAGTACCCGAATACATTAGCCACATGCCAATTATCTTAGGGAGACCCTTTTTGGCTACTGCAAAAGCCAATATTGATTGTGAATTTTGAAAGATTGAATTGAAATTTGGGGAGAAGACAATTAAGTTAGATAAATTTAGAGCTTCTAGTGGATTAGATTGTGAATGGATTGAGGAAATAAAATCCATAGCAGCTTTTGAGGATGTCATTAATTCCTTAGAACTAGAGAGCACACTTCTTGATATTCCATACCCTCAAAGCAACGAAATCATTTTGTTAGAATCTTCACTCAATTCTAAATCTGAATCTGAGTCATCTAACTCACTTCTCGCAATCGAAAATCCCACCCCAAATCTTGCTGTTGATTCTACTCCTGTGCTTGAATTGAAACCATTGCTTGACAATCTTAAATATGTATACCTCAAATCTGATCAAACATATCCTGTATTAATCAATTCTCATCTATTTGAATCACAAGAATCTAAATTGATCAAGGCTCTTCGAGATCACAAGAAGGCAATTGGGTGGACTCTACATGATCTCACCGGGATTAGCCCCAATTTTTGTACTCATCGCATCTATATTGAAGATGGGGCATGACCTTTAAGAGAAGCACAAAGACGTCTAAATCTGAAATTAAAGGAGGTCGTTAAGAAAGAAATAATCAAGTGGCTTGATGCTGATATTATCTATCCCATATCTGATAGCCCTTGGGTGAGTCCAATTCAAGTGGTACCCAAAAAGGCAGGAGTCACCATAATCAAAACTAAATATGAAGAAACCATTCCCACATGAATTACAAATTTGTGGTGGGTTTGTATTGATTATCGTAAGTTGAACACTATTACAAAGAAGGGCCATTTCCCTTTGCCATTCATTGATCAAATCCTTGAGAGATTAGCTGGTAATAGGTTCTTCTGCTTTCTAGATGATTACTCTGGATATAATCAAGTTGTAATTTATCCCAAAGATCAAGAGAAAATGACTTTCACCTACCCCTTCAAAACCTTTGCTTTTCGAAGAATGCCATTTGGGCTTTGCAACGCATCTGCGACTTTTTAGCGTTGCACGTTAGCCATTTTTACCGAAATGGTGGGTGAATATATGGAGGTTTCTATGGATGATTTTTCAGTCTTCGGAGAGACATTTGATATTTGCTTGGATAATTTGTCGAAGGTTCTTAAGAGATGTATTGAAGTAAACCTTGTCGTTAGTTGGGAGAAGAGCCATTTTATGATTCCAGAGGGTATCATACTTGGCCACCTTGTGTCTGAGCGAGGTATCCAAGTAGATCGAGCCAAGATCAATCAAATTGCAAATCTTCCAATTCCTGACTCGATCAAAGGCATTAGATCATTTCTCGGGCATGTGGGATTTTATAGGAGATTTATACTTGATTTTTCAAAAATTGCCCGACCACTCACAAGCCTTCTCACAAAGGATGCTACTTTTGAGATGAGTGAGTGTATTACAGCATTTGAAACTTTGAGAGACAGAGTTACACAGGCTCCAATTTCGCAACCACCTAATTGGGATTTACCATTCGAAATCATGTGCGATGCATCAGATTATGCAATAGGAGTTGTTTTGGGATAGAAAATTGAGAAGAATTCGGTAGTAATTTACTATGCTAGTAAAACATTGAATGAGACACAAAGGAATTACACAGTTACAGAGAAAGAATTACTAGCAATAGTATTTGGATTAGAAAAGTTCAGATCTTATAAACTCAGATCTCAAATTATCATGTACTCTGATCACTCAGCTATTCGACACCTTCTATCTAAGAAGGACACGAAACCTAGGTTGATCAAATGGATCTTGATTTTGCAAGAATTTGACCTAGAAATTCATGATAAGGTGGGTTGACAGAATGTTGTTGCCGACCATCTTTCCCGTCTTCCTTCTGATACAATTGAATCATCTCTTCCAATTACTGAACACTTCCCTGATGAACATCTTTTCACCATATCCTCAGATCTTCCTTGGTATGCAGACATTGTTAATTATTTGGTTACACATCAGTTCTAGCCAAACTGGGATGGGAATCGCAAATCACGACTCAAAGCAGAAGCCAAATACTATTTCTGGGAAGATCCAAATCTTTTTCAACTTTGTAATGATCAAATCATCAGGCGTTGTGTCACTTCTTCTGAGATTAATTCTATCCTATCTTTTTGTCATGACCAGGCCTGTGATGGTCACTTTTTTGGTAGAAAGACCACTGCAAAAGCTCTGCAATGCATGTTTTATTGGCCCACATTATTTGCTGATTCACAGACTTATTGTAAGGCATGTAGTTGCTACCAAACACTTGGTGCCATGTCACGAAAAGACATGATACCTTTAAATCCGATTATAGTCTGTGAAATCTTTGATATTTGGAGCATAGACTTTATGGGTCTGTTTCCGTCCTCTTTTGGCTTCCACTACATTTTACTTGCCGTTGATTAGGTTTCCCGTTGGATTGAATCGATACCGACACACACAAACGATCATCGAGTTGTCATTCCTTTTATACAGAGTCATATTATCGCTCATTTTGGGGTACCTCGTGCCAGCATTTCTGACAGTGGTTCCCATTTTATTAATGCCCAGTTTAGAACTTTACTTAGAAAATATGGGGTTACACATCATATTTCTACACCTTATCATCCCCAGACTAATGGGAAAACCGAGGTCTCTAACCGGGAGATCAAAAAGATCCTTCAAATGTCAATCTGACCTGATAGAAATGATTCGTCTTCCCGTTTAGATGAGGCTTTGTGGGTTTATAGGACTGCCCACAAAACACCAATATGCATGTCACCATACAGACTTGCTTATGGGAAACCCTGTCATCTTCCCGTAGAAATTGAACACAAGGCCTATTGGGCAATTAAAGCCTGTAATTTAGACCTCGTGAAGGCTGGTGAAAATCGTAGGTTGCAGCTTAGCGAACTTGAGGAATTATGTCATGATTCCTATGAGAGTTCAAAGCTGTATAAGGAGAAACTTAAAGCCTTTTATGACACATTTATTTCTCACAAATCCTTTACACCTGGTCAGAAGGTGTAACGACCCGGTTCTTGAGTCCCTACGAGACACGAGAACCGGACCGACTCAACTAATCCCAAGCCCTAGTCGTCCAACGAGGAAGTAACCAAAAGAGCAGTAAAATAAACCACATTCAGCATGAATATAACTAACAGTAAGAAAGTACAGCAGTAAGGAAAGAAACTACCACAGTATGTACCACCACAACAGTAGAACAACATTCATAATATAATTTGAACTGCAGGTAAAGAAAGTACAGCAGAAACAAGAACTACTCACTACAACGTAACAAAAAGAAGTACAAGAGACAGTGGTAACTCTACTGGACCCTACTCGGCCCAGCATCCTCTGCAGCCGCTGACCCTGGCTGCTCAACACCTGGTCCTGAAAAAGGTAACGAGTGTAACACGTCAGCAAAACACTGAGTAGAGTGGCAACTAAACTAAAGACAACAGTAGAGTGTACAGTAGTTGTTATGTTCGATTACTTTCTTTATTCACATCTTTCAATTGTCTCACTATTTCATTTATTCCTCAGATCTTTTTCTTGATCTCGAATGTTCCTCGTGGGAACGATCTTGATTGCAGTCTTTTCTAAAAAGTAGAAGTAGCACGTGGTGCTCTCTTGGCCGGGAGAGTCCCCCGTGGTGATCCTACTCTCAGTCAACCACCCCAAGGTCATTGACAGACGTAACGGTGACTACGGCACGCGCGATAAATGCACAGGTAGCTAACCCATACTGGCACGCAATCAGTCGTTTCCGTTAACGGGTGCGCCCAAAGCACAGCACGGAACTAGTCTAGGGCAGAGCCCTCTCAGTAACAGGGGTCCAACCCCTCCACAGTAACCAAACCGGGGCCTTGCCCCTCCACAGTCCGCGCACCCTCGCCTGACTACCCTGGTTTGCCCCAGCGGGCCTAACAAGTCGGTGTGGGAGGCTAGCAGAACCTCGGGGCCCGTGGGGTAGCTAGTACCTCCCTACACTAGTAGCTCTCCTCGGTACTACGTACGCGAGGGCCAGCAAGTCGGTACAGAGTGGCCAGTCCTAACCCCGGGTCCCTGGGGTGGCTGGCTCCGCTCTGCACTAAACAGGTACAGGTACTTCCCTTGGTACTACGTACCCAAGAGACAGTACACAACTACATCTCAGTTCCATTCCTTTCTCTTTCCAGGAGTTCCACTCCTAATTCCCCCGTAGGGTTCCATCCTTTTTACTCAAACATCCAGGTTTCACTTTCCAGTTTCACATTCTTACAATCCATGTTGTCAACCACGTTATTTATTCACAACAGGCAGCTGTTAATTCAAATTACAGGCAGCTGTATATCTCTTTCCATTTTCCAAGACTGCAGTATTATACATTCCACTAGTTTTCCCATCCTAGGATTCATGCCATGTCCTAGGATCTATCATACAATCTAGTTTTCCAACCCTAGGATTCATGCGACACCTAGGAGCTATCATTCCATCTATTTCTCATTCCTAGGATTCATGCAATGTCTTAGGTTCTATTTATGGTTCCATAATTTAACAGATTTTATTAATAACTTAAAGCCACTCTACCAGGTACAACGAGAGTAATGGGGCATGATCGGGAATCCCGCGTGCCTCCGCGACCCCTGAGACTGCAACAGAACGGGGTCCTATCACAAGGATCAAACACAAGGAGTGTCTCAAAATAGTGTATAGCTACTGTAGACGGGTAGAGGAATTAATTCTGAAAAGAACGCAACTCGAATCGTGGAAAACGGAACCCGAACGGGCCCTAAATGGGTCAAAAACGACGACACTGTGCAAAATCAGACGTCTGGAACTTCTTCCAGACGTCTTAAAAAGTGGATTAGAGAATTACCTGCTCAGCGTGGTTTCCCAGACGTCCAGAAGTCTACGGGGACGTCTGGCCTATCTCCCAGACGTCCGATGGTCACCCCGGACGTCTGTAGGTCGCTTCCACCATCTGGTACTACTGCCAGACGTCTGATTCGCGATGGATGGCGAATCACCGAGCCTGCGCACACCCATCTCCCTCCCTCAGTACGGTCAGTCGACAGGAAGGAAGAAGGAGACGGAAAACTCACATTTCAGACGTGTGGATGGTCTTCCAGACGTCGCCCTCGCCGTCTGGCTATCAACCCAGACGTCTGATTCTGGAAATTTTTCCAGAATTAGGGCGCCACTCGGCCTCCGCTCGCGACGCCGCCCACGTCGCACCTCGCGCGCCTGCTGCTCAGACCGCAGCAATCCCCCCTCCGCGTCGCTCCGCGCCCCCTGCGCCCTCCACCGGCCGGCCCTAGCAGCCCCGGTGAGCTCGCCCTCACGGCAGAGCTCCGCTCTCGCACGCAGCACCTCCTCCGCGCTCACTGCGGCCGCCGCTGCCGCCCTCGCGCTCGCGCTCACGCTCACTGGCTGAAGGAGAAGAGGGAGGAGACGGTGGTGACGGAAGTGAGGGGAGGCGTGGCCTTTTAAGGCTGTGCGAGGAGGAGAGAGGACGCGGCAAGGCACTGCAGCCACAGGGAATAAATGAATATGCGGGTCTGCGCGCTCAGGCGTGCAGACGACCTACGCGTGTGGAAGATAGCGGATTTCCAGACGTCTGGAAACGATCCCAGAGGTCTGGTCCGACATCTGGGCCACCTCCCAGACGTCTTAAAAGACGTCTGGGGCACGCGTTCGTTACAGAAGGTGTTGTTGTTTGATGCCCGTTTGAAGCTTTTCCCTGGTAACTAAGGTCTAAATGGCAAGGGCCATTTATTGTTGTTAGAGTCTTCGACAACGGAGCTGTCGAAATCACTGAACCCAACAAGGATCAACCCTTTAAAGTCAATGGTCAACATTTAAAACCCTTCTTGGAATCACATCCTTTGGGTCTTATTGGAGAATGTTATAGGCTCCACTAGGGTTTGTCACCATCCATCCACCACGTTTGTACATATCTATTTCCTGCTTTATACTTTTTGATTCTTCCACACTTTCTTTGATTTTTCACTTCATCCTATACTAATTAACTTCATTTATTTCGACTGACCACTCTGACCTTTGATCAGACTTGAAATCGTTCGCACAGAAATCTTTGATTTCCTCTTTTCGACTCCTTCCATCACCCTATACTAAATAGAGTGTAATATATTTTCACCCTTCTTACAATGACAACATTGTGAAATCTTGGCTTGGGGGGGTGTTGAAGTGAAAATTTCACTTTAAGTGTGTGTAAATAGAAAGAAAATATAAAAAAAACACATAAAAATTAAATATCCACGAAATTTAAAAAAATATAAATTCTAAAATTATAAAAAAAAAATTTTAAATAAAAAATTTCAAAAAAATGTCAAAGATTTCATAAAAAATTCATAAAAATTGGAAAATCTTATAAACATAAAAACAAAAATATATAAATACAAAAATTTGAAAATTGAAAATTTTTGAAAATAATAATAAGGGTATATTCATCTATAAGAAGAAAAGAAGAAAAAAATATTTATATTAAGAGCTTAGTTTTATTTTAGGTTAGAACTTTAAAAAAAATATATATAATACATATAGAGTATTTAAGAGCATTCAACTCTTATTTAGATTCTGACTTAAACATTTTGCAAAAACACACTTATGGTTTCCTAAAAAATCTTTTAAATAAGATTTTATTTGAATTTATAATCTTTAAATCTTTTAAGCTTTGTTTTTCTATTCTTACCCTGAATTCAGAAACTAAGTGTATTAAGTTTTAAACTTAAGTTTTGGGATTAAATGGAAACTTTCTAATCAATTAGATTAAGTAATCCTTTCACTTTTTGAAATTTTGATTTTATCATAAAGTTAAGTAAAAAGGCCAGATATTTAGAGTTAATTAAATAGAGAGTTAGTAGAATTTTAGTTTACAAGTCTTATAGGCTATAGACATATAACTAGACTTGGTAAATTTTATCTTGACGGATCCTATAGGAGGAAACTAAGAATTTAAAGAACCTGAGAGTGAAGGGCTATGTTGTCCAAGCTCTAGTTTGAGAGCTAAGTAACCTAAACACCTAAATTCACACACATAGAATTGTCTTGTTGGCATTTGATATCGCGAAAACATAGAGGTTAAGAGATTGGTTCTAAATCCTCTTTAGTCCAAGGATTTCCGCGGGGCGATTCTTGAAAGGGTGAGCGATGTGCCACTCACCTAGAAAAAGGATTTGGAGAATAAAGTAGCTAAGAAAAATGAGAAGGGGGGAGAAAAGAAAAAATAAAAAATAAAACACCCTGCAGTTAAGTGCCTTATTACAAATGGGTGTTTATGCAGCTTTTCCTTAATAAAATAAAGCATCTCAATACAATTGGATGCTACACTTCCTTCCACTAAATAAAAAGAACACCTCGCTACAAATGGGTGCTCTAACCTATAGAAAAAGTTGAAAAAAAAATATGGAGATAAAAATATTAGAAATAAGAGACCCAATGGTCCACTGGGGAGATATACACAACAAGTGTTGACCTCAGGATAGAAAAATGGTGAGGAGAAAGCAACCAAACCTGAGTAAGACCAAGCCAAAGGCTTGAATTGGAATAATTGGGATTGGAAATTGATGTGTTAAGATCTGGATTTTTGCAACTTTGGATGCCTTTAGGACAATTCTCTTCACTAAGCACAGATGTTTTAAAATCATAGCTATTGAACCTTGGTATTGGGCAATGAAGCCTAAGAAATTAGGTTTTGAGGATTTAAAGTTGAGACCTAAAGGAGAAGAATTGACAAAATCCTAAGTCTAGAAGTTGTTCTTAGTACTCTAGGCTAGCAAATTAGAGTTTTACTACTGTAAGTTTGATTAATAATGAGTATATGGTTAATTTGCTTAAACTTAAATTGATAAAAGTCAAATATCATAAACAAAGGATTAACTTAACTCTATTGAGTTTTTGAGTTAAAATTTAATTCCCAATTCTTAAGTTTTGTTTTCTTTAAACAATTTGTATTCTAAGTTTGGGTTAAGAATAGTTACAAAGAATAAGAGATTTTTGAGAATTCTAATTCTTAATAAAATTCTTGTTAACAACATTATTTTTAAGTGTGTTTTGGAAATGTTGTAAGTATAAGTCTAAGTAAGAAAATTTTCACAAATGTTCTATATATTAATTATTTATATGAAATCTAAAAATTTCTGACCTAAGCTTTCCTCTACATGGTTCTTATTTATCTTAATTTAAACCCAAGTACTTTAAATCATCATATTTTTTGTTAATTTTGCAAGAGACTAGAAAAACTTTGGCTTAGAGGTACGATGAGAAGCTCATCATGATCTCTAATTACCCCTACTTAACTAGTCTTCCTAGTTAATTAGCTAAGAATATGTAAATATATGGATTAATTATAAAATAAGGGATATATAGTTAAGGACCTTAAAATAAGTTAAAAATGTTATTTTATCATTCAATTAATATTATTAATAATTTAATTAATAATTGGACTTGAGATATTAATAATCATTCATCTAATTAATAAGTTAACTAATCTAAGCATAATATATACATAAGTATGTAATAACTTAAGTAACATTACCTAATTAAACAAATTAATCTAAAAAAAGGTCAAAATGTAAATTTAAGGTCTAAATATAATAATTACCTTATTTACTATCATATATAAAAAGTTGAAAAAGATCTAATTTAAAATAAACCCTGAAAACCCAAGTTTACATTTTGGTCCTTATAATTCATTCCAATCGGGCCCTTATTTTCATATAGGTCCTTAAGTTTTATCACAGCCAGGTCCTTGACTTCTTCTTCTTCTTCTCTTCAGCCGGTTGAACGGTTGACAACTGAGGGTGCTACCACCACTCGATCATCGCCCATCTGACGTTACCTTACCTTCTCCAAGCTCCTGGAGCTTGCACTCACCATCCCATCTTCATCCATCGGTCTAGATGATACTTTTATCCTAATTTAGGGTAGGAGATAACTTCATCATCATCAGAGAAGGTGCAGATGGTTAACCTCCTCCTAGCCTCATACACGCCCAGACTCCTCCTTCGTTGCCGTCCACTATAAATACCCCTTGACCCCCTTGATTTTCTTCAAGTTGGCTCCCTTCCCTCTTCTTCACTGCAACCAACCCAATAGGCTATTCCCTCTACAACTCTGGCGAACTTCCACCTCATTTTCCGACTTCCTCCGTCCACTTCAATCGACTCAGGAACTTCGCCGAGGTCAGCCGCATCTCTGGACACAGGCGCTGACCAAGGAGTACCTCTGCTTCATCTCACATCCACCCGCCAGAGATCTTCCTAATTCCCCTCTTATTTTGCTCCTCCGTCATGAGCCTTGATGGAGTTCCTCTGTCTCCCTCGTCTAGGTAACAGTAGGATAGGAGTAGGAGTAGGAGTAGAGTAGTCTAGATAGTTAGTTAGGTAGGTAGTTTAGCGTAATTTCAATTTTTAATGATCATCTTCTTCGACTCTGGTGAACCCCTTGAGCTCGCCAGAGCCCTAGTTTTGTCTTTTGAATTCACTGTCCACCTTCTTTTATCATTCATGATCACTTCTAACACATTTAATCTCTAATATGATCACCGATTCACCTAATCCAAATCTACCTACATCAACTACTTCTACTGTCCATGGCAGCAGTAGTTGACTTAATTTCACATCCATCGAATCCTCCATCATTAATTCATCACTTGAGGATCCTAATTATTATCTTAATTTGATTAAGTACTATATATAATGTAAAAGCCTAATTTTATCTAAGTTCCTGAGCTCGCTGTCGATGGCGGCTCAAGAGCAGTTAAAACCTTAAATTAACTAGATATTTATGATCGCAAGCCTTCTTTGACTTGTCTTGACCACTCAACTGAGTGGGAGATCAAGTCCTGTGCCTTAATCCACTCAATTTTCACTCAAGCTGAATTCACTGATAAATCTTACATTTAATGAGTTAATGAGGAATTTAATGCAATTTTGAGGTTCTTGGTGACCTTAGGAACCTTTTCAAATAAAAAATGGCACAAAATATCTTTCTGTACATGGATTTCAACTTTTACTGGACTCATCGGAGCTCTGGCAAGCTCCAGCGAGTCAATTTTGATCTTCAGCCTGTAGAAATTGAAAAGAAGCTCCAGATTGATTTAATTTTGATCACTGACTTGTTTGAGGTTGTTTATTTGGGACTTTAACACCTGGAGCTTAGATTACTGATTTGTCTTCTCCAACTCCGACAGAGTTGGAGAAGTCTGTTCAGAAGCTTAAAAGTCACATTTGAGGAATTAAAAAGCTTTAGTGCAATGCACTGAACTTGATCATGTCTTTAAATCACTGTAACAAACTTCTAATTCTTCTAACGAACAAAGCATCTTTTGAGTTCAGGCGATGAGCCTGAAACCCTAGTTTTCAAGGTCAAATCATCTATTTAAGGGGTTGAGCGAATTCCTGAGGTTGAAAGAATCCTATTCTAGGCTTTAGTTTCTTGTAAAGAGGCTTAGAATAGAAAATCAATTTTTTAGCCTTTTAGTCAAACCTGAACTTGAGACTTTCATTCTGAGATCAATTTGATAAATTTAGAAGATTGAATTGTTGCTGAGATTCTGTTGAATAATTTTAGAGTGATTTGGTTGAGTTCTGTGGGTTTATTTGGTTGGAATTCATTAACTGCCAGTTTGAGTTGTTTTCAAACCAAAACTGTTAGCAGTGGTGTTTGGATGAAATTTGAATGTGATTCCTGCCCAGATCAGTTTGTTACAACCCTTAGAAGCTGTTCCAATAAATTAAGAATGATCATCTATGTCTGTTACACCTTTCTCAAGTTTAATTTCAGTCTCTGAAGCTTTCAGAGATGCTTAGAGTTTCTCTACAGTTACCTAAAGCTTTGAGAGCTCAAAACCTTCACAAGCAGCTGTGGAAATACCTGTAGAACCCATTTAGACCTTTAGCTAAGAGAGAAAGTCTAGTTTATGGACTCTGTTAGCTTTATTTCACTTCCAGGAAGAAAATATACCTGAAGAAACCCATAACTCCACCCTTCAAATCGAAGAGGAAATCTTCTCCTTAGCATTAAATTGACCTTGTAATCTTGTAGCGCTACTCAAGAGCTCTCCAACAAGCTTTGGTTCGCTTGATTTGGAGCTCTGAGCTAGGAGATATCCTCAGTTGAAGTTAGCTCTGGAAGGGGGAACATTAGTCCCACATCGGAAACCCTTGCACATCCATCTTGGTATAAAAGGTTTTTGATAAGTGGCTACTTCAATCGTCGGTGCTTGGTGCATGGATACCGGATACGAATGAGCATATGTGTGTGTGTGTGTGGGCGTGTGTGCCTGCGGGTGTGCGCCTGTGTGCCTGCGATGTGCGTGGCCCTGGGAGGGTGAGGCTTAGGAGGCGGTTGGGTCGGTTTGGCTCAAGAGAAATAAACCAAAAATAAATCGAATCAGGCGAGGACCTAGTAGGGTCTGGTCCCACCCTATACAGGTGCTGCGTATCCCTTAAAAGTCCTCGCCGAAAACCAAAAACCAATTTTCTGTCTATCTATCTGTCTATCTGTCTATCTGTCAATCTGTCTCTCTATCTGTCTATCTCTCTATCTATCTCTCTATCTGTCTTCATGTCTATCTTTCTATCTGTCTCTCTGTTTGTCTCTCTATCTGTCTATTTGTCCATCTGTCTATCTATCTGCCTGTCTGTCTGCCTATCTGTCTGTGTATCTATCTATCTATCTATCACTCTATCTGTCTATCTATTTGTCACTCTATCTGTCTGTCTATCTATCTACCTGTCTTTCTATCTGTCTCCCCATCTGTCTATCTACCTATCTATCTGTCTGTCTATCTGTCTGTCTGTCTGTGTATCTGTCTCTCTATCAGTCTGTCTATCTATTTGTCTCTCTATCTGTCTATCTACCTATCTATCTATCAATCTCTCTGTCTATTTGTCTCTCTATCTATCTATCTGTCTATCTATCTCTCTATCCATCCTCTTGATGTAAACACATTAATTGAGGGTAAAATGCCTATTCATGCATGTTCCTAGACTTAGATTTGCATTTAATGTTATAAATATTGCATAGCATGCATCATTTTGCATTTAGGATTGTTGTATATAATTTAGGATAATTGCATCCTTTTTGTGGTTAGGAGAGATGGATATTTTTTTAGGGCCTCGGATTGACGATCCGACCATACGGATCTGATCAAGACGACGATGGGAGTCCAACGCCTTTGAAATTGCCTCGATCAGAGTCCCATAGCACCATATGCAGTCTGAGGATGATCAACAGCCAAGGGACTAGGGGACACAATTTGGAGCTTCAAATGATAAATCCGACCACGTGGATGGATTCAAGTCGACGATCGCAGCCTAACAACATGAAAATCGACTCAATCTGACCTTTTTAGCAGCCCCTACAACAAGAAGAAGATGGACAGCCCAGACTGCACCATGTGGCGTAGCCTAGGCCGCCAGCACACGCACGCAGCACCACACGTGCACAGCAGTTCGAGTGTGCGAGCACGCGTGCAGGTGCACATGCGCACAGTGCAGAGTAACACAGTGCTAGTGTGTGGGAGCATATACATGCGCGGCAAGGTAGGAGCGCAGCGCCAACTATATGCATTTCTATCACTTTGACTAACTTTTTGTCTATCTATGTGTCTATCGGTCTATCCATCTCTCTATCTATCTGTCTATATCACTCTCTATCTATCTATCTATCTATCTATCTATCTATCTGTCTCTCTATCTACCTATCTATCTATTTGTCTATCTGTCTATCTATCTATCTTTCTATCTATTTCTCTGTCTTTCTATCTATCTATCTGTCTATCTATCAATCTATCTATCTATCTCTCCATCTATCTATCTATCTGTCTCTCTATCTATCTCTCTATCTGTCTATCTATCTATCTCTCTATCTGTCTATCTATCTATCTATCTGTCTCTCTATCTATCTGTCTATCTGTCTATCTATCTCTCTGTCAATCTATCTATCTATCTATCTGTCTCTTTGCCTCTCTATCTATCTCTCTCTCTATCTATCATCTATCTACCTTTCTCACTATCTGTCTCTCTATCTATCTATCTATCCCTATCTGTCTATCTACATATCTATCTGTCTCACTATCCGTCTATCTATCTATCTATCTATCTATCTCTCTATCTATCTCCCTATCTATATATCTATCTATATATTTGTCTATCTATCTATCTATCTATCTATCTATCTGTCTGTCTGTTTATCTGTCTATCTGTCTGCTCTCTTTCTGTCTACCTATCTATCTATCTGTTTATCCATCTATCTATCTCTCTAGAGGGCATTCGCAATCTAGTCGATGCCTCTTGTGGAGGGAACTTTCTCAATCGCGACACAGAATCCGCTTCAGAATTATTTGAAGGGATGACAGAGAACTCAATCAACAATGCATCCATGTCGCAATTTACGTAAGGTACGAATACAGCACATCAAAATCCACAAAAGGGCATTCACGAGATCGGTAATCCATCCAGTTCAAAGGATTTGGAAATTATTGCAGAAAAACTGGACAAAGTTGACATCGTAGCAAAGCATCTCGATGAGGTTCGAAATACTATGAAAACTCTTACACCTCTACTTGCTACGCAAAATCCCCCGCATTCACCTGTTTCATAAATTCCCACAGGGAGGGAATTTGTGAATAATCTGGATTCTAGAGATCCATCTTCCTTGGGCTTTATATCTACTCCTGCACCAACCCAAGGAGGAACCTTTGTCCCACAATCTTTCCCACCCTTTTCCCCACTCTTTACTGTTGCAGAAAACACACCATATCCTTTAGGTTTACACGCCATCCGGGAAAACATTCCAAGATCAAATCCATATTCTAATACTTATAATCCTGGATGGAGAAGCCATCCAAATTTCTCTTGGGCTGATCAAAATCAAAATCAAAGACCAAATTATCCAAATCGGACCCATCTAAATCCTCCTCCATTGTCAGCAACCAAATGTGAGGCCTAATCCTATGAGTATGCAGAATTACTCTAGGTCAATTTGAGATACGTAGCTTCACCAGATTTTGCAAGCTGTTGCAGAGAGTCAGCGACAGAATGCTGAAGCTCTCGCTGAGATCAAAAGGCAATGTAAGGTAGAATTGGTTGATTTATGAAATCAAATCACACTTTTGGCTGAGTCTCGTCAGCTAGGTACCCTTCCATCCCAGCCAATTTTGAATCCTAGGAATATGCAAAACCCTAGGCAACATCAAGGCCAAGTACATTCCTTAATCAGGCCTTTGATTCTAATCAGAACCCGTCCTCTGTACTTCCTGAAAATAATCCACCAAACTCACATCAGCAACCATTATTGTATCAAAATGATCCACCTATTATTGAGAATTAGAATTGACTCTGCTGATCTTCTGAACTTGGTTGGAATCATTTCTTAAATTGCCTCAATCTTTTATATTTTACATCACAACCTAAATCAGATCTAATCTTCACGAGATTCACTCTGATCTTTCTAAGATTTATATAGGAATCTGATTTTGGTTCTGCGAGATCTATTTTAGGCAATTTCTAGATGAGCTATTGGATGGTGACAAACCCTAGTGGAGCCTATAACATTCTCCAATAAGACCCAAAGGATGTGATTCCAAGAAGGGTTTTAAATGTTGACCATTGACTTTAAAGGGTTCATCCTTGTTGGGTTCAGTGATTTCGACAGCTCCGTTGTCGAAGACTCTAACAACAATAAATGGCCCTTGCCATTTAGACCTTAGTTACTAGGGAAAAGCTTCAAACGGGCATCAAACAACAACACCTTCTGTAACGAACGCATGCCCCAGACATCTTTTAAGACGTCTGGGAGGTGGCCCAGACGTCGGACCAGACCTCTGGGATCGTTTCCAGACGTCTGGAAATCCGTTATCTTCCACACGCGCGGGTCGTCTGCGCGCCTGAGCGCGCAGACCCGCATATTCGTTTATTCCCTGCGGCTGCAAACGCCCTGCCGTGTCCTCTCTCCTCCTCGCACGGCCTTAAAAGGCCACGCCTCCCCTCACTTCCATCACCACCGTCTCCTCCCTCTTCTCCTTCAGCCAGTGAGCGTGAGCGCGAGCGCGAGGGCGGCAGCGGCGGCAGCAGTGAGAGCGAAGGAGGTGCTGCATGCGAGAGCGGAGCTCTGCCGTGAGGGTGAGCTCGCCGAGGCTGCTAGGGCCGACCGGCGGAGGGCGTAGGGGGCACGGAGCGACGTGGAGGGGGGACTGCTGCGGTCTGAGCAGCAGGCGCGTAAGGTGCGACGCGGGTGGCGTCGCGAGAGGAGGCCGAGTGGCACCCTGATTCTAGAAAAATTTCCAGAATCAGATGTCTGGGTTGATAGCCAGACGGCGAGGGTGACGTCTTGAAGACCATCCAGACGTCTGAAAGGTGAGTTTTCTATCTCCTTCTTCCTTCCTGTCGACTGACCGTACTGAGGGAGGGAGATGGGTGTGCGCAGTCTCGGTGATTTGCCATCCATCGCGAACCAGACGTCTGGCAGTAGTACCAGACGGCGGAAGCGACCTCCAGACGTCCGGGGTGACCATCAGATGTCTGGGAGCTAGGCCAGACGTCCCCGCAGACTTCTGGACGTCTGGGAAACCACGCTGAACAAGGTAATTCTCTGATCCACTTTTTAAGATGTCTGGAATAAGTTCCAGACTTCTGATTTTGCACAGTGTCGTCGTTTTCGACCCGTTTAGGGCCCGTTCGGGTTCCGTTTTCCGCGATTCGAGTTGCGTTCTTTTCGGAATTAATTCCTCTACTCGTCTACAGTAGCTATACACTGTTTTGAGATACTCCTTGTGTTTGATCCTTGTGATAGGACCCCATTCTGTTGCAGTCTCGGGGGTCGCGGAGGCACGCGGGATTCTCGACCACGCCCCCATTTCTCCCATTGTACCTGGTAGAGTGGCTTTAAGTTATTAATAAAATCTGTTAAATTATGGAACCATAAATAGAACCTAGGACATTGCATGAATCCTAGGAATGAGAAATAGATGGAATGATAGCTCCCAGGTGTTGTATGAATCCTAGGGCTAGAAAACTAGATTGTATGATAGATCCTAGGATATGGCATGAATCCTAGGATGGGAAAACTAGTGGAATGTATAATACTGCAGTCTTGGAAAATGGAAAGAGATATAAAGCTGCCTGTAATTTTAATTACCAGCTGCCTGTTGTGAATAAATAACGTGGTTGAGAACATGGATTGTAAGAATGTGAAACTGGAAAGTGAAACCTGGATGTTTGAGTAAAAAGGATGGAACCCTACGGGGAAGTAGGAGTAGAACTCCTGGAAAGTGAATGGAATAGTATTGGGGAAGTGAGCTGGCCCTTGAGTACGGAGTACCAAGGAGAGCGACTGTCCCCCTGTTTAGTGCAGAGCGGAGCCAGCCGCCCCAGGGACCCGGGGTTAGGACTGGCCACTCTGTACCGACTTGTTGGCCCTCGCGTACGTAGTACCGAGGAGAGCTACTAGTGTAGGGAGGTACTAGCTACCCCACGGGCCCCGGGGTTCTACTAGCCTCCCACACCGACTTGTTAGGCTCGCTGGGGCAAACCAGGGTAGTCAGGAGAGGGTGCGCGAATTGTGGAGGGGCAAGGCCCCGGTTTGGTTACTGTGGAGGGGTTGGACCCCTGTTACTGAGAGGGCTCTGCCCTGGACTGGTTCCGTGCTGTGCTTTGGGCGCACCCGTTAACGGAAACGACTGACCGCGTGCCAGTACGGGTTAGCTACCTGTGCATTTATCGCGCGTGCCGTAGTCACCGTTACGTCTGTCAATGACCTTGGGGTGGTTGACTGAGAGTAGGATCACCACGGGGGACTCTCTCGGCCAGGAGAAAACCACGTGCTACTTCTACTTTTTGGAAAAGACTGCAATCAAGATCGTTCCCACGAGGAACATTCGAGATCAAGAAAAAGATCTGAGGAGTAAATGAAATAGTGAGACATTTGAAAGATGTGAATAAAGAAAGTAATCGAACATAACGGCTACTGTACACTCTACTGTTGCTTTTAGTTTTAGTTGCCACTCTACTCAGCGTTTTGCTGACGTGTTACACTCGTTACCTTTTTCAGGACCCGGTGTTGAGCAGCCAGGGTCAGCGGCTGCAGAGGACGCTGGGCCGAGTAGGGTCCAGTAGAGTTACCACTGTCTCTTGTACCTCTTTTTGTTACGTTGTAGTGAGTAGTTCTTGTTTCAACTGTACTTTCTTTACCTGCAGTTCAAATTATATTATGAATGTTGTTCTACTGTTGTGGTGGTACATACTGTGGTAGTTTCTTTCCTTACTGCTGTACTTTCTTACTGTTAGTTATATTCATGCTGAATGTGGTTTATTTTATTGCTCTTTTGGTTACTTCCTCGTTGGACGACTAGGTCTTGGGATTAGTTGAGTCGGTCCGGTTCTCGTGTCTCGTAGGGACTCGGGAACCGGGTCGTTACAGCTATTACCGGGTGGTTTTATCTGTTTTTCTATTTTTGAACCAATTCTTCCATAACTCCTTTGTTTTTACCATGCATATTCTTTTTAGGAGTTCTTTACTAGGGTTTACGCCTAGTTGAAGGTATAAAACTTAGCATTTTGTACATAGCTGTTTCCTACTTTCTACACTTTTCTTTTCCCATACACTTTTCTGATTTTTCACTTCATCTTATACTAATTATCTTCATTTAGTCCGACTACCACTCTGACCTTTGGTCAGATTTGAAATCGTATGCATAGAGATCTGTGATCTCCTCTATCCGACTCCTTCCATCATCCTATACTAAATGAAGTGTAATATCTTTTCACCTTTCTTATAATGAGGACATTGTAAAATCTTGGCTTGGGAGGGGGTGTGAAGTGAATTTTTCACTTCAAGTATATGTGTAGAGAAAATATATAAAAAAACACATAAAAATTAAATACCCACGAAATTTAAAAAAATTAGAAATACAAAAAATTCTAAAAATTTCAAAATAAAAATTTCATAAAAATTTGAAAAATTTTGAAAAAATTTATAAAAATTGGAAAATTTTATAAACATAAAAATAAAAATATACAAATACAAAAATTTGGAAATTGAAAAAAAATAAAAATAATAAAAGGGGTATTTTCGTCCAGAATAAAGAAAAGAAGAAAAAAAATAAGAGCTTAATTTTTCTTTTAGGTCAAAAATCAAAAAATAAATATAAAGAACATTTAGAGTATATATAAATATAAGAGCATTAAATTCTTATTTAGATTTTTACTTTTAACATTTTGAAAAACATACCTTTATTCACAAAATCTTAAAACAAGATTTTATTTGAATTAGAACCTTTAAACCTTAAAGCTTTATTTTTTCTATTCATACCCTAAAATTAAAAAACCAAGGTGTATTAAGTTTTAAACTTAAGTTTTGGAATAAAATTGTAACTTTTTAATCAATTAGATTAAGTAATCCTTTTGCTTTTTGAATATTTGATGTTATCATAAAGTTAAGTAAAAAGGCTAGATATTCAGAGTTAATTAAGTAAAGAGTTAGTAGAACCTTAGTCTTCAAGTCTATCAGGCTATAGTTAGCAGATGAGAACCTCATCATGAGCCATAACTAGATCATTTTGACCTAATACAAAGGATAAAAGCTCCTACATAACCCAAGGAAAGGCTTAACTCAGAGAGATTCTGAGTTCGCAAAGAAAATAGAAACTAAGGGGTAAAAATGCAATTTCACCAATCCAATCTGAAAACAGGGTAACTCAGGGTCCAAACATAGGTCAAAGAAACCTAATAAGAGGAAAAGTGGGATGAGATAATTCAATAAAGGCTACAGCAACTCCAAGCAATTAAATGACATCCTGTAACCCTAAAAACAAACCCACTTAAAAACACGAGGTTTGAGGCAAAGTAAAAATAGAATAAACCCTCTAAAATTCATATAAAAATCATCTCTAGGGTTTAGAACCTTCAATTTGGCCTTCGGAACCCTTTTTGACCTACATTGAGAACCAGGCCCAATTAATAACTTAATTTGGGTTTTTGCATAAATTGACCGGTCAAACAAGGTTTAATCTGGAAATAAAATTCACCATCATAATCCTTAGGCCCCAATTAGTCATGTATAAAAACTTGAGCCTAGGAGGAAACCTTCTTGACCAACTTTACACTTTGGTCCTCATTTATTTACTTTTTGGCCCTCAACTTTTGAACCCTCACATTTCTGCCCCTAACTCTCCTTCGTTCTTTGCATTCAGGTCCCTCCTGCCAAAACCTGACCAGCACCATGCTCCGGCGACCTTGCGCGGAGCATGGCGCCGCGCAGGGTAAGGGGGAGGGTCTCGCAAGTAAACCGGGGGTGCCCTGCATCGTCAGCCGTCGCAGGAACACCCCCTGGTTGCTGCAACCCACCATACCGGCCGTGCGAACGCACGGACGGTATGGGTCTCCATCTCCGGCGTCCTCCGGCGAGGGAGACACGTCGTCTCCCTCCGCCCTCCTCTCTGATTCTACCCTATAAGTACCCCCCGTCGCTCCACGGTTCGAGGGAGCTCGGTCCTGACGGAGAATGACCCCCACTTCCTCTCTTCCCACTCCGACAGGGAGCCCTCCAGCTCCGGCGGCCTCTCCTCTTCCACCTCGTCGCTCTGCCGCACTACCAGCTGCAGGGTTGTCCTCCCTCGCTCTTCCCGCGCCACGCCGTACCCAGCTGGCGCCTCTCCGGCCCTCTCCTCGCCGCCGCCCCTTCCCCCGGGCATCTTCTTCTCCGGCGACAGTCGATACGACTGCCGCCTTGCTCCAGCCCCTTTCGTCTCCGTAGCTAGGTCAGAACTTCTCCTCTTCCTCCCCTCTTCCTTTTCCTCACTTTACATCTTTACTGTTGCCCCGATCCGACCAATCGCCCTCACCTTCTCCACCTCCGGCCCCTGCTCCGGCGACCCGCTCCCATCACTCCAGCAACCCACACGGCTCGCCGACCACCGCAGAACCTCCACCTCCTCACCCTGATCAACCTCCGCCCTTCCACTTCCCCCAAATCACCCTCTGCAACTCCACCGAACAAACCCATCTCCCAACCTGCAGTTTGACCTAGGGCGACCCTTAGTCTCCGCCCCGCCGCCTGCACACCCCCCGACCACCTTCGCCGTACCACGACGAAGGTCCTCCGCGTTTCTGATTGGGCCGAGAGGCCGTTTCTCTGTGAGCAGGTACCTGCGCTCGCCGCCGCCATTGTTAAAGCGAAGCAGCTTCTTCACCTGCTGCCCCAGGTGCGCCACGCCCAGGTCACGCTCCCAGGCAGTGCGAGGCGTCTTCGCGAAGTACCAGGCTGCAGTCGAGTCGAAGCTCTCGCGCGAAGCCCCCGCGCTTCGCCTCGACTGCCGCTGCTTCCTCTGCGCAGGCATCCAAATTGGGGTGGGACATTTAGTCCCACCTCGGAAAGCCACTGAGGCGAACGGGCGCTTAAAGGCAAAAAGTGCCTTAAGCTGTTCGCCTCAGTTCACGGGGTGAGGTCCCCTTCACCCGCCCGACTACCCGGCCTCGTCCGCACGCACGCCTCGCGGACCTGGCCCGACCCGACTTAGCCTGACCTGCACTCCTCGCCCACCACGCACGCCGGTGGGCCTGGACCTGGGCGCGACCCGTACCCGACTACCCGGCAGCTCTGGGAGAGCTTTCCTAAGAGCGGCTTCTGTGAGAGAGAAACGCGGGGGCAGGGGAGGGTAGAGTAGGTTTTTGCCCGCTGACGAGAGCTTTGAAGTGTGCAGGCACAGGCGAAGAAGAAGAAGACGAGCGAGGCAGAGAAGAAGGACGATGAAAGCTGAAGGAAGGAGGAGCACTGTAGCAGCGGCGGTTTAAGTCGTCTGATTGGAAAATCAGACGACGCTCTGAAGGCAGAAAAGAGGAAGAAGAACAGGACCGCAAGGGAAAAGAAAAAGAAAGAGACAAGCAGAAACAAGAGCTGAAAGAAGAAGAAGAACATCACCCACTGCTGCAGATAAAGAAGACAGAAAGAAAAAGAAGAAAGAAGGAGAGACGACGTCCTGACAGCAAAAGCAGAAGAAGAGAGCACGAGAAGAAGATCTGAAGAACAGAAGGCAGAAGAAGAAGACCACAAGGAGATAAAGAAACCAAAAGCCAAAGAGGAAGAAGAGAAGAGAAGAAGAAGAAGAAGCCAAATTTTCATCTCTCTCTCTCTCTTTATTTTTGTAATAAGAATTTGTACCCCTAGAATACGACTTGCTCCCTGAGTTCGACCTCGGGAACTCTTTTATTTTCCGAGTAAAAAATTATATATTTGAAATGATGGCAATAACTGGCTATACTACAACGCTATAACAAAGCCTAGTTATCGCCACGTCATTTCTTGGCGCCATTGCCGGGGAGCAACGGCTATTCTAGAGATAATCAAATTCCTGTTTTTACATTGCTAACAATCTCTCCTTTGTTGTGCAAGAAAATACAAGAAAATCGAGAAGACAAGCAACCGCACGACAACCACTCCAAGGACAGGTAAAATTCTATCCTCTCAATCCCTAAACTCTAAAGAGGAAGAAAAGAAAAGAACAAGCAATATAGGTCTAACCTGTCTTCTATACTCAGTAAACCATCAAAAGTTGCATGTTTTCAACCCATTATTACTGCACACTATTAAGGGTATTTAAGGGCTAACACATTCTTGCTTGAGCCCTAATTACCCAACAAGAGCTAACTGGACCAAGTAGAGCCAACCTAGGATCCAACACTAGGGATTTAGAGACACACTCCTTAAGCAAGAATTGAGAAAACCAAATGAAGTGTGCCCAAGCCCTTGTCTGAAAATACCTATTCAAAGAAAAACCCAAAACAATTGGCTCTCTAAACACTTGAACCCTAAAAGACAAGACCCAAAAACTCTCAAAGGAAACAAGAGGTAAAGTTGCCCCCTTGGGTCAACCAACCTTAAATTAGGTCACTCTTTGCACTCAAAGAACTAAAGTTCAAGTGTAACTTTAAGCACCCTAATCTTAACCTAAAATTGGTAGACTTAAGAGGTCAAGATCCCCATTCTGGTCTACCTGGAACCGCAGTGACAAGAGAGGTCGGGTGGGGGAAACCCTGTAACCCGTGGGAACGCTCTACCGTGTAGGGGTCTTTTCGGGACTCTCCCTCTCTGGCTGCCCAGGTAATTCTCAGGTGGACGATCTTTCTGATCAAGGGGTCCATCTTCCCCGCACCTCTATAGTCACCCAACACATTTTTGGGTGTCTTGATTGGGTCCAGCACCTTCTAAACTCATCTGTTCCAACAGTGCATGTACGGTAGGAGGTCCTTAAGACCACCCTTAAGACCTCCTTTAGAAATTCACTCTCGTCAAGGCCAACCCTCGACGCCCGTGTTTGTGCAGCAACCCCCTCACATTATTCTCTCTTCTGATTCAGAACCAAGTTCTTCTTCTTCCCCCATCATGGCTCAGCCAGTTGAGGAAGAAAACAATCTGGAGCACCAGCTCCAGCGACTCAATGACCTCTTCCAAAACTTCGTGCACCCACCACAGCGTCCTATGATGCGGGACCACTACAATCCTGCTGCGGTGGCTATTGAGCCTCGAGTCAGAATCCCGACTGGAGGACCTGATTCCGAATTGAAGCCCAACATGATTCATGCTATACCTAAATTCCATGGGCTTAATTCCGAAGATCCCTTCCAGCACATCAAACAGCTAAAGCATCTGGCCCAAACTTTTGGGTCAGATGCGCAAAATCAGGATATTCTTCTCATGAAGATGTTCTCCTTTTCTCTTATGGACAAGGCCGCCCATTGGTATCAAACTCAGACCCGGCCGATCAACACTTGGGAAGAACTTCAATCCGAGTTTTTGAAGAAGTTTTTTCCGTTGGTCGGACCAACGCCTTGTGCCATCAGATTACGCACTTCACTCAACAATCAGGAGAACCTCTCCATGAGGCATGGGATCGTTTCCAGGATCTCATGAGAAAGTGCCCCCATCACGGAGTTCCTAAATGGGAACAAGTCCAGTCTTTTTACCAGGGACTCCGTGAGGACATCCGTCTTTTCGTCAATGCAACCTGCGGAGGAAATATCATGGGTCAGCATGAAGACACCGTGTGGGAGATTCTCGAAAATATGTGCGAGAACTCCATCAACAATGACTCCATGGGATTATTCGACAGGACGAATACCCACGCATCGACGAATCTTAGGGGAGCACATGAGACGCAGGGCCTGTCCGCATCAGTCGACCTGGAAGTAATGGCCAGTCGATTGGACAAGGTCTCAATTATCGAAAAGAAGGTGGACAAGCTGACTCAGCATTTGCAGCGAGCCACCTCTGCGCATAACCCTTTTGCACAACCTCCTTCCACAAGGGAAACTGTGCAAAACATTCTCCATCGACCTTCTCCTAGGATGGACCCATCATCCGAATCTTTGCCCGGTGGTCCTTCCGATTCCTTCTACACCTACCAGGGGAATTCCATTCCCTCTTTCTCTGACTCTCTAGAGGTTCCTCAGACCTGCGAGGACCTCAACGCCATCCAGAACAACCCATTCTCCAACACCTACAACCCTGGATGGCGAAACCATCCCAATTTTCAGTGGGCAGGAAATTCCCAAATCCAAAGACCACCTTTTCAGTCCCGCCCACAGCCCTCTCGTCATTACCAGCCGCCTCAGCCTCGGCCCAACCCTACTTATCCATTAGGGCCAAATCAGGATCAAATGTCCCTAATCCTTCAGACTCTAGCTGACATTCAAAGAACGAATGCGGCTATTCAAAAACAACATAAGGACGAACTTACAGAGGTTAGGACTCAATTGGCCCAGTTGGCAAATTCTCGCCAGCCAAGCACACTCCCTTCCCAACCCCTTCCTAACCCAAATAACGTGCCGACCCAGAAGCGTGTTATGAACCCAA
This sequence comes from Thalassia testudinum, assembly GCA_037157565.1. NCBI lineage: Eukaryota > Viridiplantae > Streptophyta > Magnoliopsida > Alismatales > Hydrocharitaceae > Thalassia > Thalassia testudinum. Next base: position 17,706,660 of record JAZHRO010000044.1, on the reverse strand, counting down.
ACCCGGGCCATGCCCATATGATTTATCAGGCCCCCTCTGTTCCTTCACCTGACGGGATAGAGGCCTCCACTTCTTTTGCAGGTTACCAGCAGCAAGCTATCTTACCCAATCCCAACCAAAACCAGGCAGGACTTAATTCCGTAACAACCCGTAGTGGTAAGGAGACCCAAGACCCACCTCATCCAAACCACTCCAAGCCGGGTATTGATCCCAAGCCTAGGACAGTAATCCAGGATGTCCCCACCCCTGTCCCGAATCCACAACCTGGACCTATCCTAGAAGAACCACCTAAGGTCCCATTTCCCGAGGCCTTGACCAAGGGAAAGAAGACTACCAAACCCGTGGCCCCTGAGGAGGACCTGGTCAAGCTCTTTGAGCAGGTCCACATAAACATCCCCTTGATGGATGCAATCCGCCACGTACCAGCTTACGCACGATTTCTAAAGAATATATGTACACCCCAGCGTAAGCCGCGAACCAAGGGAGGGAGCCCAATTGTTCTGTCAGAGCAAGCCAGCTCTATAATCCTCAGTAGACTCCCACCCAAGGCAAAAGATCCTGGTACTCCCCTGATTTCCTGCAAGATAGGTGGTACCCAATTTGATAGAGCATTGCTAGACTTGGGTGCATCCATAAACCTAATACCCACATCCTTACTTGACCATCTAGAAGAATCTGAGCTAAAACCAACTGAGGTGACATTACAATTATCAGATCGATCTATAAAGTCACCAAAAGGGATTCTCGAGGATGTTATCGTAAGAGTGTGGGATTTCTATTTCCCAGTGGACTTTATAGTCTTAGATATGGACGCACCTGAGAACCCTAGGGATACACCAATCATTCTAGGGAGACCTTTCTTGGCTACTGCTAGAGCCAACATCAGCTGTGAGGAGGGCCAAATAGAGCTTAAGTTTGGAGATCAAACACTGAAAATTGATATATTTAAGGCCCAACAAGGAATCAATTGCGGTGTCATCGAACAGATTTGTGACATTAAGACTTTGGTTGATGAAACACACTTCCAGAATGATCTAATTAGACCTCATCAACCGCAGAAGGATCTTGACCCGCAAACAGAGGAGTCGAATCCAGACATACACAACCCAGTAACTCCCACCCTTGAACCTCACATCTACATTGAACCACCCGCTGCTGCTGAAAACCCTGTCCTCGAGTTAAAGCCTCTTCCTGCTCACTTGAAATACATCTTTTTGGGTTCCGATCAGACCCTTCCTGTGATTATCAATTCCAACCTCAATCCCGAACAGGAATCCCGTCTGATTACTGTTCTCCAACAACATCGCAGAGCCATCGGGTGGACTCTCGATGATTTGACTGGAATAAGTCCCTCCTATTGTACTCATCATATCTATTCAGAAGAGGGCACACGACCTTCTCGTGAAATGCAGAGACGCTTAAACCCCAATCTCCAGGAGGTCGTGAAAAGGGAGATCATCAAGTGGTTAGATGCCAGAATTATCTACCCGATCTCCGATAGTCGTTGGGTGAGCCCAATTCAGGTCGTGCCCAAGAAGGCAGGACTCACCACTATAACGACTGAGACCGGAGAAATCATTCCTACCTGACTAGCCAACTCGTGGAGAGTCTGTATAGATTACCGCCGACTCAATTCCTCCACGAAGAAGGATCATTTCCCACTACCCTTCATTGATCAAATTCTCGAAAAACTTGCGGGAAATAGGTTCTTCTACTTTCTTGACGGGTACTCCGGTTATAACCAGGTGGCAATCCATCCTGAGGACCAAGAAAAGACCACGTTCACCTGCCCCTTCGGAACATACGCTTTCCGAAGGATGCCTTTCGGTCTTTGCAATGCACCCGCTACTTTTTAGCGATGCATGCTTGCCATATTCTCAGATATGGTAGGTGATTATCTGGAAGTCTTCATGGATGACTTTTCAGTTTTCGGAACATCATTCGACGATTGCCTCCAACACTTGGTCCAGATACTCAGGCGGTGCATCGATGTGAATTTGGTTCTTTCCTGGGAAAAGAGCCATTTCATGGTGCCTGAGGGAATTGTCCTGGGACACTCAATTTCGGAAAAAGGCATCCAAGTGGACCGAGCTAAGGTTGATCTGATTTCTTACCTTCCTATGCCTAGCTCGATCAGGGACATCTGTTCCTTTTTAGGGCACGTCGGTTTTTACCGCCGTTTCATTCCAGATTTCTCGAAAATCGTGCGCCCCTTGACTTCTCTTCTCTCCAAGGATGTACCTTTCAAAATTTCCAAGGAATGCACTCAAGCATTTGAGATCCTGCGTGACCGAGTCACCCAAGCCCCGATCCTACAGTCCCCTGATTGGTCTCAACCCTTTGAGATCATGTGCGATGCATCCGACTTCGCTGTAGGAGCGGTTTTGGGGCAGAAAGCCGACGGGAAGCCCGTGGTCATCTACTACGCTAGCAAGACACTTGACGAGGCTCAGCGTAACTATACGGTTACGGAGAAAGAGCTGCTAGCCGTAGTATTTGCCCTTGAAAAATTCCGATCGTATCTTCTGGGTTCCCATGTCATCATCTACTCGGATCACACAGCTGTGAGCATCTCCTTGCAAAGAAGGACGCGAAACCTCGATTAATCCGATGGATCTTGCTGTTGCAAGAATTCGATCTTGAGATACGCGACAAGGCGGGAAGGCAGAATGTGGTAGCCGACCATCTGTCCCGTCTTCCTTCTGAGATCATTAGCCCTTCCGGACCCATCACTGAGCATTTTCCCGATGAGCACCTGCTGACTATCGGTACTAGCCTTCCATGGTTTGCTAATGTAGTAAATTACTTGGCATCTCATCAGATCCCGTCCGATTGGCCGAAGGCCAAGAAGGACAAATTACGCTCCGATGCCAAGTATTACATTTGAGAAGACCCGTACCTCTTCCGCATAGGTGCTGATCAGATCATTCGGAGATGTGTCCCGGAAGAGGAAATCAGCCATATCCTATCCTTCTGCCATGACCAGGCATGCGGTGGCCATTTCTCAGGCCATAAAACCGCATCCAAAGTCCTCCAGTGTGGCTTCTACTGGCCTACACTATTCAAGGACGCATACAGCCACTGTAAGGCATGCAGTCGTTGCCAGACTTTGGGCAACATGAACCGTCGCGACATGATGCCTTTACAGCCGATTCTCGTATGCGAAATCTTCGATGTCTAGGGGATTGATTTTATGGGCCCCTTTCCTGTTTCGGATGGTTTCGAGTACATCCTGCTTGCGGTGGACTACGTGTCCAAATGGATCGAAGCCATACCGACCCGAACCTGTGATCACAAGATTGTTCTTAAGTTCATACATCAAAACATTTTCTCAAGGTTCGGGATTCCCCGTGCTATTATCTCTGATGGGGGGACCCATTTTACAAATGCTCAGTTTAGGTCACTTATGGCCAAATTTGGGGTGTCTCATCGAATCTCTACTCCTTACCACCCCCAAACAAATGGTCTAGCTGAGCTATCAAATCGGGAGATCAAGAAAATCCTGCAAGTCACTGTTCGGCCTGACAGGAAGGACTGGTCGTCCCGACTTCCGGAAGCATTGTGGGCCTATAGGATCGCCCACAAGACCTAATTGGGCATGTCTCCCTTTAGACTGGTGTACGGAAAGGCATGCCACCTTCCCATAGAACTGGAGCATAAAGCCTATTGGGCAGTACGGAATTGTAATCTAGATCTTTCCAAGGCTGGGACCCACAGAAAACTCCAAATCAGCGAGATCGATGAATTACACCTAGACGCGTACGAGAACTCGCAAATCTACAAGGAGCGGGTTAAAGCCTTCCACGACAAACACATCTCGAGAAAGATCTTTCATCTTGGTCAAAAGGTCCTACTCTTTGATGCCCGACTCAAACTTTTCCCGGGAAAGCTGAGGTCCAAGTGGGTCGGACCATATTTGGTCCGACGAGTTTTTGGAAATGGAGCAATCGAAATCAGTCCACTCAGCCACGATTCTGAACCTTTCATCGTGAACGGTCAGAGACTCAAGCCATTCATTGATGTGATTTCTACTGATTTGGCTGAAGCATCTTATATCCTCCATTCCCCTTGAGCTTATTGCGCCCAGCCGATGGCGTAAAACTTAGCGCTCAACGGGAGGCAACCCGTCATTTTCCAAAAAATCCAAAACTTTTTCTGACACCTTTTTGCACTTAAGGTTCACCCTTGTAGACAGCCGACCCCACCTCAGATGCTTGCATCTGGGATTAGAAATCGTCCACAAAATTCAACCCGACCCATTCACTCATCCAAATTTCTGTCTTAAGGAATGAACTAAGTTAAATAAAAACCCCCTAAGTTACAATGAGGACATTGCAAATCTTAGGCATGGGGGGGTATGAAAGGGAAAAACTTGTAAGAAAAGGTTTCAAACAAAAAATTCACATTTGCCAAAAACACCATAAAAATTAAAAATTTTCGAAAAAGAATAAAAGGAAAAGAGGAGAAGGAAATTTTGTGAAGGAGAAGGAGAAAAGAAACAAAATGAAAAAGGAGCACAAAATTATGAGAAAAGGTGATAGTCATTAGTAAGGAACTAAGGAATTAACCTAAGTTCTAGACCTCATTCAAGAAAATAACTGAAAAGTGCATAATGAGATTAGTAAGAACGCAAACCTTAGGCATTCTTGAATAGACTCTTAGTACCCATTAAGATCCAGACAATCCTCAAGAGGTTGAGGAAAATGAAAAGCTTAAGTACTAGGTCCAAGGCTTAGGGAGTATTTGGCCTCGTTAATTAATTTTTGGTTTATGGGACTTAGTAACCTAAGCACCCTAACCTCACACACAGCCTGGTTCAGTAAGCGTAAAAATCAAAATCACGCAGAAGCGTCGCAAAATTCTGAAAAGTACACCTAGAGTAGGAGCGGCCGACCAACACAAGTTGATTTGGACGAGTTCCCAGCGCGGAGAGGCGGGAAATCCCCTCGAAGATGCGTAACAAAATATCATCTCCTCGGTGCTTGTCTCTTAGGATATTTACATATCCTACTGGGGGCATGTAAGCACTCTGCTGATTCAGATTCCATGGATGGCATTATCTCGAAGTGTCAATTGCCAGGGTCTGGATTCAGCCACGGAACACCATGGATGGGATTATCTCAAAATCTCAATAGCCAGGGTTCCGGGGGTTGCCATGGGCGGTGCTATCTCGAAGCATCGATCGCCAGGAACCCTTGAGGATTGATGATGGGAGCAATGAATCAGATACAGACCGTGTTGAAAAGCCAATCCTAAGCTAGAATTAAAAAGAAAAAGAGAGAGAACTCTCCAAACAGATAAATTTTCTATCTCTCTCTCTTACAAAATGCACTGCGAACTGAGCCAGGGCTAAAATCATTTCAAGCACGGGTACTTTAACCACAAAGTCCAATAAACCTTAGGTTAGTTCTTGTGGGCCTTAAAAACCTTTGCTAAGGACTAAGGCTGAGGCTAGACAGATTTGGATCTTGATTGGTACTAGAGTACCTTTTAGGCCTATGGTCAGCATTCCAACCTAATCTAAGCTCAAATGAAAAAGCACTTATCTGAAGCTATTAAGAACTTCATGGTCTAGAACAAGGGTTGAAACCTTAAGTTTTTGCTAAGGGACTAGCAAAAGCTAGGCATGGGGGTATGATGAGAACCTCATCATGAGCCATAACTAGCTCATTTTGACCTAATACAAAGGATAAAAGCTCCTACATAACCCAAGGAAAGGCTTAACTCAGAGAGATTCTGAGTTCGCAAAGAAAACAGAAACTAAGGGGCAAAAATGCAATTTCACCAATCCAATCTGAAAACAGGGTAACTCAGGGTCCAAACATAGGTCAAATAAACCTAATAAGAGGAAAAGTGGGATGAGATAATTCAATAAGGGCTACAGCAACTCCAAGCAATTAAATGACATCCTGTAACCCTAAAAATAAACCCACTTAAAAACATGATGTTCGAGGCAAAGTAAAAATAGAATAAACCCTCTAAAATTCATAGAAAAATAATCTCTAGGGTTTAGAACCTTCAATTTGGCCTTCGGAACCCTTTTTGACCTACATTGAGAACCAGGCCCAATTAATAACTTAATTTGGGTTTTTGCGTAAATTGACCGATCAAACAAGGTTTAATCTGGAAATAAAATTCACCATCATAATCCTTAGGCCCCAATTAGTCATGTATAAAAACTTGAGCCTAGGAGGAAACCTTCTTGACCAACTTTACACTTTGGTCCTCATTTATTTACTTTTTGGCCCTCAACTTTTGAACCCTCACATTTCTGCCCCTAACTCTCCTTCGTTCTTTGCATTCAGGTCCCTCCTGCCAAAACCTGACCAGCACCATGCTCCGGCGACCTTGCGCGGAGCATGGCGCCGCGCAGGGTAAGGGGGAGGGTCTGGCAAGTAAACTGGGGGTGCCCTGCGTCGTCAGCCGTCGCAGGAACACCCCCTGGTTGCTGCAACCCACCATACCGGCCGTGCGAATGCACGGACGGTATGGGTCTCCATCTCCGGCGTCATCCGGCGAGGGAGACACGTCATCTCCCTCCGCCCTCCTCTCTGATTCTACCCTATAAGTACCCCCCGTCGCTCCACGATTCGAGGGAGCTCGGTCCTGACGGAGAATAACCCCCACTTCCTCTCTTCCCACTCCGACAGGGAGCCCTCCAGCTCCGGCGGCCTCTCCTCTTCCTCCTCGTCGCTCTGCCGCACTACCAGCTGCAGGGTTGTCCTCCCTCGCTCTTCCCGCGCCACGCCGTACCCAGCTGGCGCCTCTCCGGCCCTCTCCTCGCCGCCGCCCCTTCCCCCGGGCATCTTCTTCTCCGGCGACAGTCGATACGACTGCCGCCTTGCTCCAGCCCCTTTCGTCTCCGTAGCTAGGTCAGAACTTCTCCTCTTCCTCCCCTCTTCCTTTTCCTCACTTTACATCTTTACTGTTGCCCCGATCCGACCAATCGCCCTCACCTTCTCCACCTCCGGCCCCTGCTCCGGCGACCCGCTCCCATCACTCCAACAACCCACACGGCTCGCCGACCACCGCAGAACCTCCGCCCTTCCACTTCCCCCAAATCACCCTCTGCAACTCCACCGAACAAACCCATCTCCCAACCTGTAGTTTGACCTAGGGCGACCCTTAGGCTCCGCCCCGCCGCCTGCACACCCCCCGACCACCTTCGCCGTACCACGACGAAGGTCCTCCGCGTTTCTGATTGGGCCGAGAGGCCGTTTCTCTGTGGGCAGGTACCTGCGCTCGCCGCCGCCATTGTTAAAGCGAAGCAGCTTCTTCACCTGCTGCCCCAGGTGCGCCACGCCCAGGTCACGCTCCCAGGCAGTGCGAGGCGTCTTCGCGAAGTACCAGGCTGCAGTCGAGTCGAAGCTCTCGCGCGAAGCCCCCACGCTTCGCCTCGACTGCCGCTGCTTCCTCCGCGCAGGCATCCAAATTGGGGTGGGACATTTAGTCCCACCTCGGAAAGCCACTGAGGCGAACGGGCGCTTAAAGGCAAAAAGTGCCTTAAGCTGTTCGCCTCAGTTCACGGGGTGAGGTCCCCTTCACCCGCCCGACTACCCGGCCTCGTCCGCACGCACGCCTCGCGGACCTGGCCTGACCCGACTTAGCCTGACCTGCACTCCTCGCCCACCACGCACGCCGGTGGGCCTGGACCTGGGCGCGACCCGTACCCGACTACCCGGCAGCTCTGGGAGAGCTTTCCTAAGAGCGGCTTCTGTGAGAGAGAAACGCAGGGGCAGGGGAGGGTAGAGTAGGTTTTTGCCCGCTGACGAGAGCTTTGAAGTGTGCAGGCACAGGCGAAGAAGAAGAAGACGAGCGAGGCAGAGAAGAAGGACGATGAAAGCTGAAGGAAGGAGGAGCACTGTAGCAGCGGCGGTTTAAGTCGTCTGATTGGAAAATCAGACGACGCTCTGAAGGCAGAAAAGAGGAAGAAGAACAGGACCGCAAGGGAAAAGAAAAAGAAAGAGACAAGCAGAAACAAGAGCTGAAAGAAGAAGAAGAACATCACCCACTGCTGCAGATAAAGAAGACAGAAAGAAAAAGAAGAAAGAAGGAGAGACGACGTCCTGACAGCAAAAGCAGAAGAAGAGAGCACGAGAAGAAGATCTGAAGAACAGAAGGCAGAAGAAGAAGACCACACGGAGATAAAGAAACCAAAAGCCAAAGAGGAAGAAGAGAAGAGAAGAAGAAGAAGAAGCCAAATTTTCATCTCTCTCTCTCTTTATTTTTGTAATAAGAATTTGTACCCCTAGAATACGACTTGCTCCCTGAGTTTGACCTCGGGAACTCTTTTATTTTCCGAGTAAAAAATTATATATTTGAAATGATGGCAATAACTGGCTATACTACAACGCTATAACAAAACCTAGTTATCACCACGTCATTAGCTTCATCAATTAAAGGACATTTAGCTAAACTTGGTAATTTTTGTCTTGATAGATCCTATAGGATGAAACTAAAAATTTAAAGAACTTGAGAGTGAATGACTTTGTTGTACAAGCTCTGGTTTAAGAGCTAAGAAACCTAAACATCCAAAAATCACACACATAGAATTGTCTTGTTGGCATCTGAGACAGCGAAAACACAAAGGTTAAGAGATCAATTCTAAATCTTCTTTTGTCCAAAGATTTCCGTGGGGCGGTTCTTGAAAGGGTGAAAGATGTGCCACTGATGGTCGGCCTGGATAGGTTGTTAATATGATATTTTTATCGTTGAAATGTGTATAGTGGTTAACCTAATTCAGACCTAACCATCTCTTTACAAAATTTTTAACCTGGCCTAATTGATTTTATCTTGTCACTTTTAAGCCCAGGGTCGAACTCAGGGAAGTGGGGTTCAAGTCGAGTTTCTACGTTTTCCTTAAAACGCGTCTCTTCCGTTCGTTTATTCTGTTTTTGGTATTTTTCTTATTTAGGTTTTTTTTTGGTAATCCTTGTTCTTGAGGCACACCCTCAAAATTGTGTCCTTGGCTTTTAGCCAAAACAGAGTTTCAAAACACGTCTTGCTACTTGCAAGATGGGGTCCCTGCAAATCAAAGATTATCTTTTCACTTTTATACCTTTTTTTTATCTTTTTACTAAGGAAGCTATCAGATAGAAAGTAAATATAGTAGCTATAGATATATATTTATATGTAGTATATATATAAAGGGGTGGGGGTGGAGGTGACGATGGAGTGTAGCACTATGTCGAGTCAGCCGACGTCTAGAGAGACGCAACCAACACGACTAGGTGCCGCGTGGAGTGTGGATGGAGGATGGATGATGTATGGGACCACGCTTTTTGTACACGCTGTATCGTAGAATATCAGCAACTGGTGCAAATATTCCCGCGATACAGCGTATAGTAAATAACGTGAAAATATATGTACATATGTATGTATATAAATGTATAAGTATATATGTATAGATATATATAGATAGATATATATATATATATAGGTGTATATATATATATATATATATATATATGTATATATGTATATAGCTATGTATATATGTATATAAGTATATATATATAATACTATATAGATATATATATATATGTATATAGGTATATATGTATCTAGATATATATGTATATATATATATGTGTATATGTATAAGTATATAGATATGTATATATATATATATGTATATGAGTATGTGTATATATATATATATATATATTATATATGTATATGTATATATATATTATATTATATGTATGTATACATAACTATATAGATATACTATGTATATATAAGTATATATATATAGATATATGTATATGTATATATATATATATATATATATATATATATGTATGTATATAAGTTACTATTAGTGTGTGAGTGTGTGTGTCGGTGAATGGGTGTGTGTGTGTTGCTGTAAGTGAAAAAAAGAGAAAGAGAGAGAGAGAGAGATCGGCAGAGGGAGAGAATGCAGCCGCTCTGCAGGAGGCCCGATACGTCGTCTGCAGATGGCGGCCGACGTCGGGGAGTCTGCAGGCACGCGCGGGCGCTTGCAAAGGCTGGTAGGGAGGCAGGGAGACGCTTGGCCGGCCGCTGCAGAGGTGTGCAGCGGCCGGTTGTGGGTGCGGAGGGCGGGCGACAGAGCGTACTAACGGAAGCGGGGAAGGTCTGCAGGCACGCGCGGAGTGGCTGGGGCGCTTGCAGACGCTCGCGGAAGCTGCGGGGGCCGCTGCCGCAGCTGCTGCTGCTGCTTCCGCTTAGCTGCTGCTGCTGCTTCAAGCTCAGCTGCTGCTGCTGCTGCTTCCGCTTAGCTGCTGCTGCTGCTTCCGCTTAGCCGCTGCTGCTGCTGCTTCCGCTTAGCTGCTGCTGCTGCTTCAAGCTTCAGACCTTGAAGCGGCAGCAATGGCTAGAAGTGCGAGAACGGAAAACAAATGAAAACAGAGAGCCACCACGCCCACCGGCTCTTTGAAGAGCTGGGCGGTGATGGTCTCACTGTGGTGGTGTGCACCACAGTGAGCTCCTGCCCGCCGGGTTTCTCCTCGGAGGAGGACCGACGTATGGAGGGGAGAGGGAGGAGAGGAAGGTGGCGGCCTGCTGGTGGTGTTTCTTTCTTGCTGCAGCCAGCCCCCTGAAGAAGAAGAACCCGTGGCTTCTTATAGAAGAAGAGAGCATGGTCATGCAGCATGAGGGGAATGGGAGGAATGGCAGCCGCAGGGAATGGCTTGGGCAGGGAGAGGGCGCGGGAAGTTGCAGCAGCGGGAAGGACGGCAGGGAGAGGCAGCGGAGAAGAAGTTGCAGCAGCGGGAGAAAAAAAATAGAAATCAAGAGGAAATAAAAATAGAGAAGGGAATTTTTGCAAATATGCACTCGAGGAAAAAAGTGAATTATGAAGTCATTTATTTCAATCTTCCCTCCTCTTAATTAAATGCATGAATGCAAGTATTTTTACAGATGCGACTATAGGATTATAATATACATAGTTAATGCTAGAAAATAGCATAAGAAGGCGTCCTTATAGGCGTGTTTTGAGGTGCAAACATATACCCCCATGCTTATCTTTTGCTAGTCCCTAGCAAAACTGTATTTAGAAATGTTCTTAAGCTGAAGATTTTCTTCTGAGATGATATCGGTGTGTTTATTATCGGATATTGTGAGAACCAATTGTAAAGAAGACTACCAGTACTTTAAGTCTTACATGACAAAGATTATCTCTCAACTAACCAGGACTCTTGATATTTAAACCTTAAGTACGATTTCCAGGACCCAGGAGGTTTTTCCACACTCGAGAGCTCAAGAGGTTATGGTTTGTGCATAGTGAAGGATCAAGACTGACCAGATGAACCTTAAGACTCACTCCCAGGGTTTCACGAATTTTTAAGTACAGGTTGGTCCCAATTTCAGCTCGTGTTTTCGGATTGACCCTTAAGATGATTACGGAAAACTCAACTCCCATTTTCGAAAAACAAATTATACCGACATTTATGAGATATACTGACTCTTTTGCAACATCTCCTTTTTTTTTTTTTTTTTTTTTTTTTTTTTTTGAAACATATGTCAGTATATCTCTTACAACACATTTTGAAAGAGCACACTTTTTTTTTTTTTTTTTTTTTTTTTTGGTGGGAGAGTTTCTTTTTGGTGGAAAGAGCCACTCCTAAACACAAGACTAAAACTTGGGATAAAAAGTCTACCTGCACGCACAGGTAAGGACTCCACCTTTCCTAATGAACACTAGGGTTGGATCTTATGTTCACCTGATCTTTCCTGATATGTGTAGTGTGAACCAAGTTTACTTAAGCTCTCAAGAAAAAGCAAACCAACGAATCCTGTACTGTGTCTCAGGTACAAGAAACGTTCTTAGTTAGGAGAGATTTTGATCTATTTCGTCAATGCTTTAAGTGAATTAAGCCGAGCCTGAGCGAATCAAGCTTCTGTGGCCTGGAAATTCTTCAAAACAGAGGTTGAATATCCATAAACACTTATTGTATTTTTTTTTTTTGTTTCAGCTTTTAGATCATTACTAAACACCATTTATTACTATATATATATATATTTTTTTTTTTTTTTTTTCTTGCATATTTATAAATAGGTGGTAATTGTCTGATACCATAAAATACCCGGATCCTATGGATGCCTATCCACCCCCCCATGCCAAACAATGCTATGTCCTCATATGCATGCATGGAAAGGCAGAGGAAGATCGGGTAACAAGAGCTGAGGTTCAGGGTATAGATCAGGGTGGAAGGGTGGGTGGATGGTGGGTGGTGAAGAGAAAAGTGAAGTGATTGCGATAGAGGTGTGAAAAGTGATGGTGGATGGTGAGTGCTGTTAGGGTGCCTCCCAACAAGCGCTGAATTTAATGTCCCCAGCTGGACTCAGAATGAGGCAAAGAATTAGTTACCCTCCAGCAGGGCAACGGTTTCTCCAACGGGGGCAGGTTCATGAGTCAGATAGGGTTTCAAACGCTGCCCGTTGACCGTAAATTTACGCCCAGATTTGGGATCTTCGATTTCGACGGCCCCATTGGGGAATGGTCTTGAGACCAGAAAAGGACCAGTCCATTTGGACTTTAATTTCCCAGGAAAGAATTTGAGTCGGGCATTATAGAGCCAAACTTGCTGAGATGGCTCAAATTCCTTCCGCCGAACATGGCTGTCATGAAAAGCCTTAGTGCGCTGTTTAAAGGTTAGAGCAGAATTATAGGCTTCACGACGGAGCTCTTCCAGCTCTTGGAGTTGGAGTTTCCTTTCTCGTTCACACAAGTCTGGGTCGAGGTTACATTGGCGAACCGCCCAATAAGCGCGGTGCTCCAACTCCACAGGCAAATGACAAGGCTTCCCGTAAACGATTCTATATGGAGACATACCAAGGGGAGCCTTGAAGGCGGTCCGATACGCCCAAAGTGCGTCAGTCAGCTTGTCGGACCAATCCTTACGATCAGGCCGAACCGTTTTCTGGAGAATCTGCTTGATTTGCCGGTTCGACACTTCCGCCTGGCCGTTCGTCTGAGGATGATACGGGGATGCGATACGATGGTGGACTCCGTATCTCCTCAGAAGTGCCCGAAAAGAAGCATGGGTAAAGTGGCTTCCTCCATCCGAGATAATGGCCCGAGGGATCCCAAAACGCGCAAAGATATGGTCTTTGACGAATCGGGTGGAGATAACATGGTCAGCACGGCGCGCGGGAATAGCCTCGATCCATTTTGAAACATAGTCGACGGCCACGAGGATGAATTCGAAGCCGTTGGATGGAGGGAAGGGACCCATGAAGTCAATTCCCCAGATGTCGAAGATTTCCGCAGCTAGGATGTGTTGCAAGGGCATCATGTCACGACGTGCCATTGACCCTAAAGACTGGCACCCAGTGCAATGTTTGGCATAAGCGTGCGCATCCTGGTGAAGGGAGGGCCAAAAGAAACCGCACTGCAACACCTTGGCTGCAGTTTTCCTCCCAGAGAAATGGCCTCCACAGGCCTGATCGTGGCAGAAGGATAGCACACTGGGGAACTCACTGTCAGGAATACAGCGACGGATGATTTGATCAGCACCTATCCGAAAAAGAAGTGGATTATCCCAGAAATAATACTTTGCTTCTGCCATGAGACGCTCACGCTGGTTTTTAGGCCAGCCACGTGGAAGAGATCCAGAAGCAAGGTAATTGGCAATGTCGGCATACCACGGTCCACTTGCCGCATTTATTGCCAATAGGTGCTCATCAGGAAAAACTTCATTAATTGGCAGAGTAAGTCCAATATGGTCAGGGTCCAGTCTGGAAAGGTGATCAGCCACAACATTCTGGGCTCCGACCTTATCACGAATCTCAATGTCAAATTCCTGGAGCAGAAGGATCCAACGAATCAGTCTAGGCTTGGCATCCTTCTTGTGCATGAGATGGCGAATGGCCGCGTGATCAGTGAAAACAATAATGTGAGAGCCCAGAAGGTAAGAACGGAATTTTTCCAGCCCAAAGACGACTGCCAGTAGTTCCTTTTCAGTGGTAGTATAATTACGCTGGGCCTCGTCCAACGTCTTACTGGCGTAGTATACCACGAAGGGGTGTCTATCGCGTCTTTGTCCCAGGATGGCTCCGACTGCAAGGTCTGAAGCGTCACACATAAGTTCAAAGTTGAGGGACCAATCAGGCGGCTGGAGAACAGGGGCCTTGGTGACAGCATTACGCAGTTGCGTGAATGCTTGTATACAGTCAGGGCCCATGTCGAAGGGCACGTCGGTTGATAGGAGATGAGTTAAGGGTCGAGAAATTTTGGAGAAGTCTTTGATGAATCTCCTATAGAAACCGACGTGTCCCAAGAAGGAGCGGATTTGTTTGACAGAACCAGGCACAGGTAAATCAGCAATGATATCGAGCTTAGCTCTGTCAACCTCGATACCCCTATCGGAGATGATATGTCCAAGAACAACTCCTTCGTGCACCATAAAATGACTTTTTTCCCAGGAAAGCACGAGGTTTACATCAATACATCTCCTAAGGATGCGAGTCAGGTTGGCAAGACATTCGTCGAAAGATGGTCCAAAGACTGAAAAGTCATCCATGAAGACCTCGAGAAAGTCACCCACCATGTCATGAAATATCGCCAGCATGCATCTCTGGAAAGTTGCTGGCGCGTTACAAAGTCCGAACGGCATCCTTCTAAAGGTGAAGGTGCCGAAAGGGCAGGTAAAAGTGGTTTTCTCTTGGTCTCGGGGGTCTATTGCCACCTGGTTATATCCTGAGAATCCATCCAGGAAGCAGAAAAATTTATTTCCCGCTAACCGCTCCAGGATTTGGTCAATAAATGGTAGCGGGAAGTGATCTTTCTTGGTTGCAGCATTGAGTTTCCTATAATCTACACACACTCTCCAAGATGTAGGAGTGCGTGTAGGGATGGATTCGCCCCTGTCATTGACACGGATGGTGAGTCCTGCCTTTTTGGGCACAACGTGAATCGGACTCACCCAGGGGCTATCGCTGATCGGGTAGATTATACCCGCATCCAGCCACTTAATGATTTCATTCTTAACGACCTCCCGCATGTTAGGGTTGAGACGTCGCTGCATCTCGCGAGAAGGTCGAGCCTCCTCCTCCGTATATATACGATGAGTGCAGTAAGAGGGACTAATACCAGATAAGTCTGATAAAGACCATCCAATAGCTGCCTTGTGTTCTAGGAGGACCTTAGTTAGTTTGCACTCCTGCTCCATGGTTAATTTTGAACTGATGATTACAGGGAGCGTTTCATTTGGTCCCAGGAAAACATACTTGAGTGTATTAGGCAGCACTTTTAGCTCGGGAGTGGATGGGGAAGGATCTGGCATTTCTTGGGACGAGAGTGTCCCAGACGGGTAGGAGAACAAGTTAGGAGGAAGAAACTGGCCTTCAGATTGGCCAAGAAGAGGGGCTTCTTGGATAGATGGATCCAAAAATGAATAGCCCCAGTGAGAAGTATATGGGCTCAAGGTCCCAGTGTGGATTTGTAAATCCGCCTGATTTGGCGGGGAAGAAAGGGCAATTCGGTCTTCATGAGTGTGGACTGACAGTGAGTAGCCCGGATATGACTCAGACCACGAGGTATGGGAAGCGGAGAAAACCTCGTCAGAAGTCTGGCCAGGAGAAGGTACTGGACAAGGGAGGGATTGGGGAACGTCACAGTATGCGTTGGTTAGGCAGTTATCAGTGTTTATAGGTAATCCGCAACAGTCCGAATAGGTCCCAATTAGTCTGATACACGCGCTGACGGCCATGTCCTCGTCAGACGTGTCATCCTCAATGCAATCGCAATCAAAGTTCTTGGCTGCCTTGAATATGTTAAGCTTGAGCTTCTCAGATCCAACGGCAATCTCAATACAGCCCGACTCGCAGTCGATGTGGGCGCGGGCTGTGGCCAAGAAAGGTCGACCGAGGATGATCGGACAATCAGAAAGTGAACTAGGAACTTCCATATCTAAA
This sequence comes from Thalassia testudinum, assembly GCA_037157565.1. Taxonomy (NCBI): domain Eukaryota; kingdom Viridiplantae; phylum Streptophyta; class Magnoliopsida; order Alismatales; family Hydrocharitaceae; genus Thalassia; species Thalassia testudinum. Next base: position 17,690,760 of record JAZHRO010000044.1, on the reverse strand, counting down.
ACAAGAAAGTCAACAGGAAAACAGAGACTGTTGACCCTAACCACCACGTCTTCCACCACACCCTTCGGGATTTTGACAGAACGATCTGCCAACTGTAACGTGACAGGGGTGGGTTTCAGATTTCCCAAGGAAAATTTTTTGAGCATGATGGTCGGTATGAGATTGATGGAAGATCCTAGATCAAGCAAGGCACGGTTAAAACTGCAGCCTTGGATGCTACAGGAAATCAGTGGTGTGCCCGGATCTTTCTGCTTCGGTGGTAAGTTTGATAGTATAGCACAACTCGCATGAGGCGAGAGAACCACCGGATTCTTAGTCTTCTTTGACTGTCGCCTGGGTGTTGTGTAGTCTTTGAAAAATCGAGCGACAGTAGGTATGTGGTCGATTGCCTCGAGCAGGGGTACCTTGATTTCTACATCCCTGAACAAATTACGTAGGTTGTCAAAGGCCTGCGTATTTTTCTTTTTGCCTTTTGGCTCCCTTAGTAGAGCCTCAGGGAATGGGACTGATTCTGGCACAAGTTTTGGTGCATCATCCTCTCGCGAATGCGGTATGCATTCCGAATGAGAGGGCGAAGAAGAAGATGGGCCAGGATCAGGTCGAGGCGGATCGACGGTCTGCTTACCGCTCCTCGTAGTGATAGCATTGGACGATGCGGGTCCAGTGGGATCATATGGTGGAGGAGGGTTTGCAATGGGGATATAAGAGTGTGGTGCTGCAGCAGGATTAGCCTGAAATCCCGGTGGAATGTTCGGAGCTTGCAGAACTTGATTAACCTGTCCCTGAGAAGATTGTACCTGTGGTTGAGAACCACGGGGCACGAAATTTCGCGGGTTTGGAACAGGTTGGGCGGGAAGAGTGCCCTGAGATCGAGTCGCCATGCGTAGTTGACTGATCTCGGCATTCTGCTGCGCCAATTGGTGCTGAAGAGAGGTCATGTTCTCTTCATGGCGCTTTGACATTTCCGTCATCATTCGCATCAATTTGTCAAGAGGGCTTGATGCGTGTTCAGTTTGTGGTACGCAAGGGCCTGATGGCGGATTTGCCATAGGATTAAACTGGACCCTTGGGATGACGGGTGCAGTCGGTCGCATTGGTCCACCCGCGGGGTTTTGGCGTTGCGGGTTGTTGGACCATGCAAAGTTCGGGTGATTACGCCACCCTGGGTTATAAGTGGCAGAGAACGGGTTGTTCCCCAGGGTGCAAGCATCTTCTATGCCAGAAGACGCGTCCGCATGTAGATATGCGTCAGAGCACACGGAGGCTTGGTCCTCCGTGTCAAAATACTGGCTCGCAGAAGCCAGTTCCACATGACTTACCGAGTCGCTTGGCGCGACACTCGGTAAGGAAGGTCTAACGGGGTTTCTCGGGATAAGCCTGGTATTAGAAGAACTTGGATTGTGACGAAGTGGTGAAGAGGTGGTGTTTGCCATAGATCGGGCGGGGTTGGCCAGAAGCTCGTCCAGCTTCTTGTGCACGACGGAGACTTCATCCAGTTTTTGTGCAATAAGGCTTAGATCAGTGGATGAATGGGAGGGTCCCGTGTCAACTTCGTGGACATTTCGGGGCTGGCTGGTACGATTAAAGGCGACAATGGAAGCATTGTTCATCGAGTTTTCACTCATATTTTCAAACAGCTCGAATGCTCCATTCTCGTCTTTATTCATAAAGTTCCCTCCGCAGGAAGCGTCTGCAATCTGCTTCAAAGTCTCATTTAGCCCATAGTAGAAAATCTGGGCTATATGCCACTTAGGCAGACCGTGATGCGGACACTTCCTGAGGAGGTCGTTATACCTCTCCCATGCCTCATGAAATTGTTCGCCGTTTTGTTGCGTAAATGAAGTGATAGCACGGCGAAGCGCATTGGTTCGCCCGATTGGGAAGAACTTCTTGAGAAATGCTGTTCGCATCTCTTCCCAAGAGTGGATGGTTCTCCCAAGGGTGCGTAACCATTGCGACGCTTTATCCCGTAATGAAAACGGGAACATCTTCATGAGGACTATAGATAACCCGACATTTCTTGGTTTAACGGTTTCAGCAAGTCGGGTTAGGTCTTCCAAGTGGAGAAATGGGTCTTCACTTGCAAGACCATGAAAGTGAAAATTGATTAGGCCAATTATGTTTGGTTTTAATTCAAAGTCGTCCCCGCCCATGGGAACCCGAATTTGTCCTATGGTCTCTGTAGCAGCGGGATTCTGATAAGAGCTAAGAGACCTAGGCTCCTCCCGTTCGGGAGGGTTCTGCATTTCCTCCAATGTTTCCCGAATGGCTTCGATTTGCTCATTATACATTTCCATTTGGGCTTGGAGGCGGGTTATGGGTTCTAAGGCTCCACCACCTGGTGGATTCTGAGGGCGGTTTCCTCCCTCGGGATTTGGGGGTGGGCGTGCAGCCATGTTTGTGGAGGAGGAGGACGATTCGACTTGTTTTCTAGATTTATCAGTCAATTCAAATAGTTCAGGGTTTTGTGACCTCCTCCCAAACATGCACTACCGCAGGAAGAATTGGGGAGATGAGAAGGGAAAAGGGATGAGAGAAATGACGCCGCAAAGGTACACTTGATTACAAATCAATACAGTCAAGTTCCTAACCTCTACAGTGTGCCCTTAGACCTAAAGATCTAAGTTACCTACTATCACGAACTACGGAACCGAATGCGAGCACCACGGAACCATCGGGCCAGATTGAAAGGCCGTTTGCCCCAGTCTTAGACACCCGATAGCACGCGGGAACTCTCACCAGCACGTAGCCGCTACACGTAGGTAGTTAGACCTCCAATCCTTAAAAGGGTCAAGTTACTACCAGTTTTAATTAGAGGCTTAGGGTCAAGTGCTTTTGGAATGTAAAGGGCGTTGTTTACGGGTAATGCCCAAGTGATTGATTTTAAGAGTGTGTAAGAACAAGCATGCAACAGGGAAATCTCCCCGAATTGAAGTTTTTATTGGCGAATGATTTTTAGAGTTCAGCCTTAAGTAGTATGAATTTTAGGGTTTTGCTGAATTACCAATTCAACCAATCTCCGGGTTTTTGCAAAAATACAGGTTTTCCTTCTAAAACCCAAGAAACCCTTCTTCAATTATCAATTAGTTAATGCATGCTAAAATGCAATGGGCTACCCTAAATGGAGATTTCTATGTGTGGATGCGCGAATCAATTTTATACCAATGTGAAAGGGAGCCAAAGCACTTCAATTCAAGTGCTCCCAATCACTAGAAAGATATCCACACACAAGGCTTCAACCAACAGATAAAGAAAATAAAATTTTTGGGGTTGAAGTATTCAGGATCGAATCACAGGCAAATTTGAAAAGTCGTGGTGGGGTTGGAATCAACTCAATTCCAAGTCTCCCCACCAAAAACTGTGATCCTGAATTAAAGATAAGTGAGGCAAAAGAGGGATACAAGCAATCTTTTTCTTTGCCTCAAAGAATACTTCCCACGGCGAAAAATCTAAGAATGAAGATTCTCGGATTTTCGCTATGCGAAGTAAGGCAGGAAATCCCGGGGCAGTGGGAGTGAAGACAACCAATCAATCAAGTGAATTTTAATCCACTTGCCCTCAAGAAATCCCAAGAAGTTTTTCTAATTTTTAGTTTTAAAATTTTTTTTTTTTTGTTTTTTTGTGTGTGGTGGCAAGTTAACCCTAATTTGATGAGAAAAGAAAACCTACTTGTTCGGCAACGTGTGCGAAGTTCCAATGCGATGTCGGCGTCTTCACGCTCTCGTTCCCGCCTTGGATCTGCTCACGTCCTCGACTTTGTCAGCCTTCTTCTCCTTCCACCAGGTTCACCTGCACACCAAAAACAATAATACCCGTGAAGAGAGAAGAGACAAATTTAAAGGAATTGGATAGAAACTTACTCGAAAGCGCGCTTCCCCGGCAACGGCGCCAGAAAAGTTATGATGGTCGGCCTGGATAGGTTGTTAATATGATATTTTTATCGTTGAAATGTGTATAGTGGTTAACCTAATTCAGACCTAACCATCTCTTTACAAAATTTTTAACCTGGCCTAATTGATTTTATCTTGTCACTTTTAAGCCCAGGGTCGAACTCAGGGAAGTGGGGTTCAAGTCGAGTTTCTACGTTTTCCTTAAAACGCGTCTCTTCCGTTCGTTTATTCTGTTTTTGGTATTTTTCTTATTTAGGTTTTTTTTTGGTAATCCTTGTTCTTGAGGCACACCCTCAAAATTGTGTCCTTGGCTTTTAGCCAAAACAGAGTTTCAAAACACGTCTTGCTACTTGCAAGACGGGGGTCCCTGCAAATCAAAGATTATCTTTTCACTTTTATACCTTTTTTTTATCTTTTTACTAAGGAAGCTATCAGATAGAAAGTAAATATAGTAGCTATAGATATATATTTATATGTAGTATATATATAAAGGGGTGGGGGTGGAGGTGACGATGGAGTGTAGCACTATGTCGAGTCAGCCGACGTCTAGAGAGACGCAACCAACACGACTAGGTGCCGCGTGGAGTGTGGATGGAGGATGGATGATGTATGGGACCACGCTCTTTGTACACGCTGTATCGCAGAATATCAGCAACTGGTGCAAATATTCCCGCGATACAGCGTATAGTAAATAACGTGAAAATATATGTACATATGTATGTATATAAATGTATAAGTATATATGTATAGATATATATAGATAGATATATATATATATAGGTGTATATATATATATATATATATATATATATGTATATATGTATATAGCTATGTATATATGTATATAAGTATATATATATAATACTATATAGATATATATATATATATGTATATAGGTATATATGTATCTAGATATATATGTATATATATATATGTGTATATGTATAAGTATATAGATATGTATATATATATATATGTATATGAGTATGTGTATATATATATATATATATATATATTATATATGTATATGTATATATATATTATATTATATGTATGTATACATAACTATATAGATATACTATGTATATATAAGTATATATATATAGATATATGTATATGTATATATATATATATATATATATATATATATATATATATATATATATGTATGTATATAAGTTACTATTAGTGTGTGAGTGTGTGTGTCGGTGAATGGGTGTGTGTGTGTTGCTGTAAGTGAAAAAAAGAGAAAGAGAGAGAGAGAGAGAGATCGGCAGAGGGAGAGAATGCAGCCGCTCTGCAGGAGGCCCGATACGTCGTCTGCAGATGGCGGCCGACGTCGGGGAGTCTGCAGGCACGCGCGGGCGCTTGCAGAGGCTGGTAGGGAGGCAGGGAGACGCTTGGCCGGCCGCTGCAGAGGTGTGCAGCGGCCGGTTGTGGGTGCGGAGGGCGGGCGACAGAGCGTACTAACGGAAGCGGGGAAGGTCTGCAGGCACGCGCGGAGTGGCTGGGGCGCTTGCAGACGCTCGCGGAAGCTGCGGGGGCCGCTGCCGCAGCTGCTGCTGCTGCTTCCGCTTAGCTGCTGCTACTGCTTCAAGCTCAGCTGCTGCTGCTACTGCTTCCGCTTAGCTGCTGCTGCTGCTGCTTCCGCTTAGCTGCTGCTGCTGCTGCTTCCGCTTAGCTGCTGCTGCTGCTTCAAGCTTCAGACCTTGAAGCGGCAGCAATGGCTAGAAGTGCGAGAACGGAAAACAAATGAAAACAGAGAGCCACCACGCCCACCGGCTCTTTGAAGAGCTGGGCGGTGATGGTCTCACTGTGGTGGTGTGCACCACAGTGAGCTCCTGCCCGCCGGGTTTCTCCTCGGAGGAGGACCGACGTATGGAGGGGAGAGGGAGGAGAGGAAGGTGGCGGCCTGCTGGTGGTGTTTCTTTCTTGCTGCAGCCAGCCCCCTGAAGAAGAAGAACCCGTGGCTTCTTATAGAAGAAGAGAGCATGGTCATGCAGCATGCGGGGAATGGGAGGAATGGCAGCCGCAGGGAATGGCTTGGGCAGGGAGAGGGCGCGGGAAGTTGCAGCAGCGGGAAGGACGGCAGGGAGAGGCAGCGGAGAAGAAGTTGCAGCAGCGGGAGAAAAAAAATAGAAATCAAGAGGAAATAAAAATAGAGAAGGGAATTTTTGCAAATATGCACTCGAGGAAAAAAGTGAATTATGAAGTCATTTATTTCAATCTTCCCTCCTCTTAATTAAATGCATGAATGCAAGTATTTTTACAGATGCGACTATAGGATTATAATATACATAGTTAATGCTAGAAAATAGCATAAGAAGGCGTCCTTATAGGCGTGTTTTGAGGTGCAAACAGCCACTCACCTAGAAAAAGGATTTGGAGAATAAAGTTAGTAAGAAAAATGAGAAGAGGGAGAAAAATAAAAAAATAAAATAAAACACCCTGTAGTTAAGTACCTCGATACAAATGGGTACTTATGCAGTTTTTCCATAAAAATAAAGCATCTCAGTATAAATAGATGCTACCCTTCCTTCCATCAAATAAAAGAACACCTCGCTACATATGGGTGTTCTAACCTATAGAAAAAGTTGAAAAAAAATATGGAGATAAAAATTCGGAATAAGTGACCCAGTAGTCCACCGAGGAGATATATACAAAAAGTGTTGACCTTGGGATAGAAAACTGATAAGGAGAAAGCAACCAAACCTGAGTAAGGCCAAGCCAAAGGCTTGAATTGGAATAATTTGGATTGGAAATTGATATCTTAAGATCTGGATTTTTGTAAATTTGGATGCCTTTAGGACAACTCTTTTCACAAAGCACAGATGTTTTAAAATCATAGCTACCGAACCTTAGTATTGGGCAATGAAGCCTAAGAAATCAGGTTTTGAGGATTTGCAGTTGAGACCTAAAGGAGAAGGATTGATAAAATACTAGGTCTAGAAGTTTGTCCTTAGTGCTGTAGATTTGTAGACTAAAGTTCTACTACTCTAAGTTTGATTAATGATGAATATCTGGTTAATTTACTTAAACTTAGATTGATAGAAATCAAATATCATAAACAAAGGATTACCTTAAGTCTATTGAGTTTTTGAGTTAAAATTTAATTTCCAACTCTTAGGTTTTGTTTTCTTAAAACACTTTGAATTCTAAGTTTTAAGGGTTAAGAATGGTTACAAAGAATAAGTGATTTTTGAGATTGTAATTTTTGATAAAATTCTTGTTAACAACACTGTTTTTAACAAAGTGTGTTTTGAATATGTTTTGAGTTTAAGTCTGAGTAAGAAATTTTCACAAAATGCTCTGTATATTAATTATTTATATTAAATCTAAAAATTTTTTTCTGACCTAAGCTTTCCTCTACTTAGTTCTTATTTATATTAATTTAAACCCAAGTGCTTTAAATCATCATATTCTTAGTTAATTTTGCTAGGGACTAGCAAAACTTTGGCTTGGGGGTATGATGAGAAGCTCATCATGGTCTCTAATTAACCCTAATTAATTAGTCTTCCTAGTTAATTAGCTAGAAATATGTGAATATATGGGTTAATTATTAAATAAGGGATAAATAGTAAAAGACCTTAAAATAAGTTTAAAATGCTATATTATCATCCAATTAATATTATTAATAATTTAATTAATAATTGGACTTGAAATATTATTAATGATTCATCTAATTAAAGTGTTAACTAACTTAAGTATAATATAAACCTAAGTATGTAATAACTTAAGTAACTTTACTTAATTAAATAAATTAATCTAAGAAAGGTCAAAAATGTAAATTCAAGGTCTAAATATAATAATTGTCTTATTTATAATCATATATAAAAAGTTGAAAAGATTTAAATTAAAATAAACCTTGAAAACCTAAGTTTACATTTTAGTCCTTATATTTTATTTCAATCGGTCCTTATTCTCCATTTAGGTCCTTAGTTTTCACTACAAACAAGTCCCTGAACTTCTTCTTTTCTTCTTCAACCGTCTGGACGGCTGACGACAGAAGGCGCATCCACCGCCTGATCACCGCCCATCCAACGTCAGCCCTTCTTCTCCAAGCTCCTGGAGCTTGTCCTCGCTATCTCCTTCTCATCCACCAGTCTGGATGATGCCAAAATCCTATTTTAGGGTTGGAGATAACCTCACCGACGTTGGAGAAGATGCCGGTGGTTACTCCCCTCTTAGCCACTAATCCGTCCAGATTCCACCTCATTCTCAGTCGCCGCCACCTATAAATACCCCTTCACACCCTCAATTTCCACTAAGTTGGCTCCCTTCCCTCTTCTTCACTGAGCTAACTTCGATAGGCTATTCCCTCCATAACTCCAGCGAATTTCCTCCGCTTCATCTGACTTCCTCCATCCATCTTCAATAGCTCTAGATCTCCATCGAAGTCAGTCACGTCTTCTGACAAAGTGCTAACTAGGAGTTCTCCTCTACTTCACCTCACAACCACCCATCGAAGATCTTTCGACAACCCTCTGATTTCCTCCTCCATTATGAGCCATCAACGGAGATCCTCTATCCCCTTCATCCAGGTAACAGTAGATTAGGTAGGTAGATTAGTTTAGTTAGTTAGTTAGGTAGATTAGGTAGTGTAATGTTAGCTTTAGCATTCGTCTTCCTCAACTCCGGTGAGCTCTTTAAGCTTGTCAGGAGCAGTTATTTTGTCTTTTTAAGTCACCGTTCATCTTCTTGAATCTTCCATGAACATTTCTATCATCTTTAATTACTAAATAGATCACTTAATCACCTAAACCACCTCCACCTCCACCAACTACTCCTGTTGTCCATGGCAGCAGTAGTTGAGTTAATTCCACCTTCACTGGGGTCCTCCACCATCTATTCATCACCTAAGGACCCTGTTCTACACTTTAATTTGAATAATTACCACCTATAATGTAAACGTCCAATTTTAATTAAGCTCCTGAGCTCACTGTCAATGGCAGCTTAGAAGTAGTTCAAGTCATTAATTAACCATATATATACTATCGCAAATATCTGTTGACTTGTTTTCTCCACTCAATTGAGTGGGAAAACAAGTCCTAAGCCTAATCCAACTCAGATTCTTTGTAAAATGAATTCACTATTTAATTTTTACTCTAATGAACAATTTAAGGAATTAATTTGTTCCTGAGGTTCCTTGTGACCTCAAGAGGCTTTTTGAATCTTTAATGGTACAATTTCACATCATCTGTACACATTTTACCTTTTTCTAGACTCACCAGAGCTCCGGCAAGCTCCACCCAGTCAAAACAAGTTCTTCAGCCTATTAAACTTGGTGTGAAGCTCCAGATCAATGAATTGAGGATCAGTGATTATGCTGAGGTTGTTTCTTTGAGATTTAAGTGTCTAGAGTTGCTGATAGGTCTTCATCTTCTCCAACTCCAACAGAGTTTGAGAAGTCTAACAGTTAGGTTTCAGTCGCAATTAAGAGGTCTGAAAGCTTTAGAAACTTGCCCTGAGTTCATTTCTATGCTTAAATCATTGTAACAAACCTTGATTTATCCTAACGAAGAAACACCTTTTTGAGCTCAGGCGATAAGCTTAGAACCCTAAGAAGTGATGCGAAAATTCACGTGATTTGTAATTAGGGTTTTTAAAGTCGTAACACGTGAAATCGCATATGCTTTTAAATTTCTATTCTTAGATAGGGGAGTATCTAGGGTCGTCTAAGGAGGCAAGTTTGCAATTCAAATCTCTCACTTTTAAAGGAAACTCAATCTTTCTTTTTGGTATTTTAAATATATAATTTTTATGTTTTTGAAATTAAGGCAACATGCGAAGTTGTTGGCAGGAAAAATTACTACACCTACTATGCTAATCTAAGTGACAAAAATTATCCTCTTTCTAAGCTCAACCTAGGCGCGTGGAGGCCTAGGTTAATTAGAAAGGAGGAGTGAAACTACACTAAAGATAAAGCAAGGTAATGCAATAAAAATAGTGCAACAACAAATCAAGACAACTTCTTTTCTTTTATATTAAAGGAAATTGTCTACTAGTATATGAATGCTTCTACAAAAAAAACAAATTGAAAAATAAAATAAAGACAAATCCTTTAGATGATGATGGTGATGAAGAGGATAAAGCTCTTCTTGCTCCAAGCCTGGTAGCTCCCGGGCTTGAAAAGGTCATCAGCTCCTTCCTTCTATAGCTCCACCAAGATGATGTCCTCCAAGGGCAAACCCTCAAGAAATGCAAGTTTTTGAATCAGAAACTAAGTCAGATACTTTCCAAATTACAAAAAAGGATTAAGTCACTTGAACTATCATGAGTTCAGGTGAAATTTTAGAGAAGGATATCTAATCTAGTCTAAAAATAGACCTTGAAATTCTAATGATCAGATCCACATCCTCATCCCTAGTTTGTTAAAGATTAAATCCCATTGTAGTCAAAAGTGAGTTTTTCGACCTTAGTCCCAATTTCAAAATTTTTCCTCAAAAAGTTTTCAACCTTTTTATTTTTTTGGGTATGCAAGCAAGAAAATAACTAAAGAAAAATGCATGTTTCTAGGTTTTGAAAATCCTAAATCGATCATGAAAATTTTAAAAGCACCCCCCCATACTTAAGATATGCAATGTCCCCATGCATTAGAAGGGAAAAGGGATCACCTTAATGAAGAGCGGTCGGGTTTAGGATGGTCAAAACCTGGAAAAAGAAAGAAAAAAGGAAAGCAGGAAAAATGATGGGTTACCTCCCATCCAGTGCTATCTTTTACGCCATTCAGTTGGGTGTGAAGGTATGCACGGAAAATGGACAATCATGTAAATAATTTGACACTTGAATGTCCTTAAGAAATGTGTTTTCCTCAAGATCCCTGAAAAGATGAATGGTAAAGAAGTTGGGATCAAAATGAAATGGAAAAATGGAAGAATGACCTGGATCTAGCCATGGTTTAAGTGCATGTAAGATGCCAAACTCTGGTGGGTCGAGTGATAGGTCCAATTGAAAGGGAGGGGGAAAGGAGTCAATGAGATGTAGGGTGGGTGAAGTTAGTGTGGATGTTTTTGGTGAAAAATCAGGAAGATTGAAAGAGTAAAAGTCAAACCCTAGTTGATCTGAAAAGTCTCGACCACAAAATCATCCTTAGAATAGGAATCAATAAAATCTAGATCCATGGTGGTCAAAGCTAAGTTGGATTTGATCAACAAAGATTTCTCACAAATTGCTTCCATTGTATTATCAGTGTCCTCGAAAATTTTATGATCAATGGACCTTTTGGAAGCTTGAAATAAATCTAATGAGAAAATCTAGTTACCGCAACTTATATTCATTTTCCCAGAGTGAGAGTTGATATTAGCTGTTGCGGTAATCAGAAGGGGTCTTCCAAGAATGGTGTTAGTGAGAGATGTAGGTACCTCTATGTCAAGGACCATAAAATTTACCGGATTTAGACAATTCCAGACCTTGACAATATGATCCTCAATGATTCCCCGCAGTTGAATGGTAGATCGATCTCCCAATTGAAATTAAACCTTAGTAGGTTGAGGGGCACAAAAAAAGGTGGTGTTATTTATGACAACCAAGATGAGAGATGCACCTGGGTCCTTTTTTGTGAGAGGCAGCTTACTCTAAACAACTGAGCTTGCTGTCTTAGAAAGGACCACCCTTCCTAGATTCTGAGCTTCCCTTGTTGGAGTAAACTTTTCTTTCAAAAATTTAGCAAAGGAAGGGGTGGCATCTAGGAGGGGGATATTTCTCTCGACTTGCTCAAATAACTCCAAAAGATCTTAGTGAGAGGGCTCTGATTTTTTATCAAAAAGATTGGATTGCAGTGTTTGAGAGTGAGAAGTAGGATTTGAATCAAGTGTTTTTGGGATTTCTTTTTCTTCTTCCTGAGTGGGGTTAGGAGAGTTAATTTGCATAGGCTGAGAGTGGGTTTCATCAATTTGATTTGAAGGCCCTAAATTAGTGGTGGTGTTCCCACTCCTCAACATATCTGCATATGCAGTTTGGTTATCACTGGGAGGAGGTGGGGGCTTGATGTTGATAGAAACCAGGTTGGTGCTGAGATATTGGGTTGATAGGAGGATGAACAGTGTGGTTCTGATGTTGGTGTCCACCCCGGTGTTGGTTCCTTTGATTGACAAAGTTTGGTGTGGGTTGGGATGGTGAATGTTCTGTATGTCCTTGAGTCAAAATAACCCCAATTTGATCATTGATATTGTTAACAACACGGGTGATTTTCGTAGTTTTTCTTTGCATCTCCTGCAGGGTTTTCATCATTTGGAAATTGATGTCTTCTTGAGATGGCCCAGATTGATAAGTTTGATTTGAACCATACCCTCCAAATGGGTTTTGTTGTTGGTGAGGAACTGGATTGGTCCAGGAGTGAGTCGGATAATTCCTCAAATTAGAGGAATTTTGCAATTGCTCCTAGAAGGTGGAAACATTTTGAGTAGGGTAATGATTTGGATATGTATAATTCCCCGTTGAACCATAGAAAGCCTCAGAATAATGATTATACTCAGCACGGGTCATATGCAAATTTTGTCTCTTTGGGATGTGAGAAGGGGTGAGATGTGGAATGTGTGGAGCTTGGGCAGGTGTGGCAGGACTCCCTTGGTTGGCTAGGTTTGTTAAATCCTTATGCAACCGTTGTTGCTTAACTTGTAGCTGAGCCATTATGGAGTAGAAATTAGGTAGGGGGGCCTGATTAAGAAGCTCCTGGGTGGAAAGATTGGGGAAATAATAATTAGCATGCAAGTTAGAGGACCAATTTTTATTTTCCATTTTTAACGATGAGGAAAAATGTAGGAAATGTCTTTTTGGGGAGGCAAAATCAAGTGGTCCCTCCAAGTGTGGAGTTTTGGACCGCCGCCCGTGCAACATGGAAGAAATGGTAGGGAAGGAGAAGAGATGGAGATGAAAGAAAGTGTGCAATCAATCAATCAAAATTCTAGACCTAACTTAAATGTGACTCCCTAAAAATTAACCTAAGACTTGATCTACCTAGGAAATAAGTAATCACTAGTGAATACCCGTTCTGTCAACAAGTCTAGCCAAGTTGTTTAAGGGGAGGTTTGGGCCCAAGCGTTTCCCAGGAAATCCCCAAGTGCTTGTACAAACCTGCGCTTGGTTGTTTGACATGGCCCCTCAGTCTGAACACCAGATATAGATGACAGAATTGGTATTAACTATAGAAAACTTAAGACATAAATAGCAATCTTAAGTTGATAAAAACCTTAAGGGTCAAATTGCTACCAATTTTAATTAGGTCTAGGATACTAGTGTGCACATAGAATGTGGAGGGCGTTGATTGGGTTATTGCCCTATTATTTCAAATTTTTTGTGTGTGTGCAGGAATTGGAAAGTAGTTCCAATTAAAAAGCAAGTTGTCACACAATTTCTTGTATTTTTATCTTTTAGGATTTGATTTAATTCAATGTGTTTTAGGATTTATCTTTTTAAATTTTCAAACAAGTTTGAAACTCCACAATTAAAGGAAAAACAAGCTGTATTGGTGATGGTTAATTTCCTTTAATGTGAGTCTCTAAAAAGAAAGAAAGAAACCCTATGTTAATTGTCCTTAAGACAGAAAATTACTACCAATGAATAGTTTTTAGGCTTTTGGTATTAAGTAGTGGTCCAAACAAGTCAAACAACACCACTACTTTGAAGAAAATCAAACAAGGATTCCAAAAAAATTTTTTTAAGATTTTAGGAATTTGTTTGATATTTGTTTTGAATTTTTATTTGTACTGATGTCAAAGTCTAGAAATGATACCCGTGGGTGTTTTAGACTTTTTAGTATTACCACCGACCTCAGAAAATTTTGGTGATTTTATATGATGTGTAAAATTTTACAAGGATTCCACAAAACTAAATTTCACAAAAATTGGATGAGTATAAAAATCCTAAAAATTCATGGACAATATAAAAATAGGAAGATTAGAGGGTGTGACCCCTTTGCAATCCATAAATTTTTAAAAATTAAATACAAGGCCAATTTATCCAAAATTTGGAACATATGTTACTAATGTAATTTGGAATCACTGTACGAAAGTTTATGATTTTATGAGGCTTGTGGTGTTTGGAATTGATTTTTCAAGTTCGGATAGAAATCTAAACTTGAAAAATAGAACACCAATACTTGAAATGGAGTGGTGTTGATGGTGCAAACAAGCAATCAATGAGTTTTAAAATACACCACTCTACTTAATTAAGTTATTTAAGGTCCAAAAAGCCAAGTTTAGTGTATTTTGGTAGTCTTTTAGTTTAGGTGCGACAAGAGAGAAGAAACCAACCTGAAAATCCGTGGGAAGAAAAGGAACTTTGAGCTTTTGCTTCCAAATTCCCGCTTTCTTCCTGTAATACCTGCACACACAAGAGAAAAGAAAGAGAAGGGGATGAGATCTACTTTAAGCAAGAGAAAGATAGATTAAGCAAAGCCATGCCTCCCTGGCAACGGCGCCAAAAAGTGATGCGAAAATTCACGTGATTTGTAATTAGGGTTTTTAAAGTTGTTGTAACACGAAATTGCATACACTTTTAAATTTCTATTCCTAGATAGGGGAGTATCTGGGGTCGTCTAAGGAGGCAAGTTTGCAATTCAAATCTCTTACTTTTAAAGGAAACTCAATCTTTCTTTTTGGTATTTTAAATATATAATTTTTATATTTTTGAAATTAAGGCAACATGCAAAGTTGTTGGCGGGAAAAATTACTACACCTACTATGCTAATCTAAGTGACAAAACTTATCCGCTTTCTAAGCTCAACCTAGGTGCGTGGAGGCCTAGGTTAATTAGAAAGGAGGAGTGAAACTACACTAAAGATAAAGCAAGGTAATGCAATAAAAAGAGTGCAACAAGGAATCAAGACAACTTTTTTTATATTAAAGGAAATTGTCTACTAGTAGATGAATGCTTCCACAAAAAAAATAACTTGAAAAATAAAATAAAGACAAATCCTTTAAATGATGATGGTGATAAAGACAAGGAAGCTTTTCTTGCTCAAAGCCTGGTAGCTCCCGGGCTTGAAAAGAAGGTCTTCAGCTCCTTCCTTCTATAGCTCCGCCAAGATGATGTCCTCCAAGGCAAACCCTTAAGGGGCATGCCCTATGCTTCTCTCCAAGGGTGGATGTCCACCCTAAGTCCTTCTCCTTTGCTTGGCCGTCCTCCTTGAAGTAGAATGCTCCTCCTCCTTGGCATGGCACAAGTTGAAGAAAGTGGGGAGAAGAAGGCACCAAAGGGGTGGGTGATGTGCCCCCTTAATCTTCTTCTCTACTCCTTCTTGGCCGTAGCTGTAGGTGGATGTAGGTGGAATTAAACACTAATGGAGGATGGGAATTATGCGGTGGTAGGGTATGGTATTTATAGGATGGGAAGGGGGTGGTTATGGTATTTTTTTTGGAGGGAAATGAAGGGGTGCTTGGATATTTTTGGAGGGAAAAATGGGAGGGAAATGAAGAGGTGCCTTGGTTTTCCCTCCAAAAATACCTTCTAGAAGGTATTGATTTTGGAGGGAAAAAATGGAGGGTGGAGATGGGTTTTGATGGTAGATGTAGGGTGGTGATGGAAGGGATAGTTGGCACCAAAATAAAGTAGGAGTAGGTGGTCTTTTTGCTAGAGCGTAGGTAGTAGGGTAGTAGGGTAGTAAGTTTTGGTGCCATGGAGGTGGACTAGCTAAGCTAAGCAGCTTAGCTAGCTTAACTAGTAGGGAGTAGGGTTGGAGGCATTTGGAGATAGGGTTTTTAGGGAGAAGAGCTGGAGGTAGTCATCTTGAGCTGCACTGGAGCTGGTGGTTGCTGAAGAGAGCTGCAAGGAGCTACCTTAGCTGGCTTAGCTTGCTAGTTCTTTGCTAGCTACTAAGCCAAGCTAAAGCAAGCTGGCTTTTGCTGAAAGGAGCTGAGGTGAGCTAGGTCTAATGCTCCCAGGGAGGACCTAGCTAGTTGAGGTAGCTAAGATAGCTTAAGTCGACTAAGTTGAGCTAAGCTGAGTCCCTGGGAGCTAGACTTGAGCTTCCTGAGCTAAGATGAAGTCATCTTTGGCTGGCTGGACTTGAGTGGAGCTGGATGTAGCTGAACCTGAGCTGGGGTGAACTCCAATCAACTCAGCTAAGCTAGCTAGAGCTCCCTGTCAACTAATGGGAGCTGAGATGAGCTAGACTCAGCTAAGTTGAGCTGGATCTGAGCTGACTTGAGCTAGGGTAAGCTAAGATGAGCTCTCTTGAGCTACCTAATGAGTGCATTTTAATGGACTAATATTACGCCTAAGTAACTTTAATCTTACCTTTTAGGTTTGTTAATAACTTCATTAAGTGATAGAATGTTTGCATGCATCATGATTTAAGTTTACATCTATTTTATAGCATTCTATAACTTAATATGTAATGATTTTATGTTTTTATGTGCAGGAAGAATATTGGGAAAAGAACAAGGAGGGGAGGGTAAATTCCCCTTTCAAACAACTGGCGGCATCTTTTCCCCATCCTCCGGCCACCCTCAACGCATCCCTCAACAAATGCAAACCACCGCCAGCCAAAATTAGAAAAAGGATTTTGAAAATCCCTTGGGAGGCGAAGGAGAAGAAATATAAAGGAGAGGCGGGGGGGATTGGAAGGGGGAAGGAACCATGCAACCGTGCTTGCACTGTGCACCAAGCGCCCTCCACCACAAACACCAATAGCCTGCACTCCGCCTGCCCACCGCGCACCTGCACCATCTGCAGGCGCAGGCACAACTGCACCCTACTGCCCACCGCCCTTGCGCCTTCTCCCCGCAGGTGCTTCCCCCTCTCCAGCGCGAAGCACCGCGCTTGCCCAGCACCACCCCAGCCTGCACCTACCTTGCACGCCCGAAGCACCACGCCCTCCAACCAGTGCACGCAGACGCTGCACTTCACCTCTGTAGAATGCCCACGCCCCTCCAACGCCCGCCTGCCCTTGCACGCCTGCAGGTCCACGTGCGCCTTCAACAGCATAACGCCCGCACCCTCCCTGCGGGCCTGCAGTGCCTCACCCCACACTTCCAAACTGCGCGCACTTCACTGCGTGCGCCTTCACTTTGCCACACCACCGCCTACAACCGCGTGCCAGCACCTGCAGCCACACCCACGTCGGTGCGCACCTGTGCGCTCTACAGAACGACCACGTGCCTACGCCTCCGCATCTCCTTGCACCTACAGCACGAGTGGTCGACTGCAGCTTCTTCATTACCGACACTCCTCTCATTCAGCAAGCCAGCTCCGGCCACCTCACAGCACACCGCTACCATCACCACAACGGCCTCGCTCCAGCCAACCTCCCGTGGGAGTCTCTCCTCGATTGAACCTCTCTCCCATGCGCAAGGAGGAGAGAGGTAAAATCCCCTATTTTAGTGTTAATTAAAAATTAAATTTTCTTCCATTGCCACCAGAAATCAATTTTAATTTATGATTATTTTATTATGGCAAAATTGCGACTGCACACTCATGCTTTCTGATAATTGCACGTTATTGATATTCACATGTTTCAACATTGGTTTTGGGATTAACATGTGCATAAATTTTCTCTAATATATGTCAATTGAAAATTACATAAAATCATCACATATTTATTGAATATTTTATTGAGGAAAAATTGCACATATACCCTTATATTTTTGAGTTATTGTGCATCTTCTTTCCATCGCATTTAATGTCGAATTTGATTAAGGATTTCGCACTTGATCGAAAGAATATGAAATAATCGAGTTTATTGCATAATTGCCTCCCTGTGGACACGACCTGCTCTTCTGTGAGTAGCTATTTTTATTTTTGATTAGTCAACTTTTCCACCACTTAAATACTACAAGAACGCGTTATTTCATTTGCGAAACTTAATCGAAAGCGGAAAATCAATGTGTCAAATTGGCGCCGTTGCCAGGGAGGCAACAGACGCAATAGATTCACTTCATTATTTTTTAATATTCTAAGTTGCATAATTATCTGATCAATTTTTTTACTGTGAGAGGAATATGACGAGGCGCAACAGAGCGGCGACAGCAACCACGAGCTAAGCCACATGAGGAAAAGACGTAGGAGACCAAGATCCTACTTTCACAAAGGATTCTCCATCGTCACAAAATTTATTTCTATCTTTTCGCCCTTGTAGTAATTGGGGTTGAATTTTTGGGGGTTTGTCCCTACATTCTTTAGCTACTAGGGCTTACATTTTTTTTGCATGCGTGATTCTATTTTCTGCTTGCCTACCTTTAAAACCAACAAAGAAAATATCGAGCTGCCTATTTAGAAGTTGCACGCCCTTAGGTGCATGCATTTAGGGGTGATTAAGCAGCACATTAGGTCTTATTATTGCATTGCAAGCATATTAGCACAAAGATTGCTGGAGACAGGTACACCTTTCTAACTTTTGCATCCAGCTCCTATTCACGCATTTGCATTCAAATTAAAATTCAAGACCACCAAGTTGTTTGAATTTACTAATTAAGTGGTCGCATAACTAAAAGTGGGACTGATAATCAGATTCAACCCTAAAAGCAATTCACATTTGATCTGATTCTAAGGGACTTGTCTGTGATTTCAAAAGAAATTACAAAGATTTGCAGTGTGTTGCACACTTTTGAAACTGAGCACGCACATTAGGCACTGCACTAAGGCTCGATCCCTTAAGGCTATAGGCACTGATCTCTTTATCGGTGCAAACCCTCTTATTGTGCTTTGTGGTGGTGGTGATACTATCTTTTGACCAAGTGTTTTGATACTCCATGGAGGGGGACACCCCTTAAAGGAACAAAAGGGTAGTTAAAGGGCACCGCATACGCATTGCCTCAAAGGAAGGGTTCGCCCTAGTTGCATCACTTTGTTCGTCCTTGGAGTAACTTCTCACTTGATCACCTAGGAGTATCATAAAAGCAAAGTATAGGTCCTATGGCACTCGAAGGTTGAATTAAGGCACGTAATTGCAGTGAAAAACTCATTTGGCCATTTATATTAACTAATTCGACCTCCGCAATAAGGAAGGTTAAGATTTCAAGTCCACACCCCTCTTATACCACTTACGTGGGAACGGAGGGATAAGTCTTGATCTTTTGACTTATCTTTGGAGTGGAGGCTTCACTTACTCAATAAGAACCTGAATTGTGTTTTGTATGCTTGGTAGATGCTCTCTTGAGGGTAGTCTAGTGTTTGATCGTGATCCTGAGAGAATTCTTAGGAGAGCTCACCTAGGAGAGAAAAAAGAAGGAATGGCTGATCGAGGAGAAAATCAACAAAGGACCCTAAGGGACTATTTTATTCCAACTAACCAACCTACACAAGCACTAAGACGACCAGCAGGGGATAATCCGTATGAGATCAAGAGCAGTACCATATCTTTATTGCCCTCTTCTTATGGTACTACTAGGGAGGACCCCTACCGGCATTTGAAGGAATTCACCGAGGTCTGTTCCACAGTGAAGCTCCAGGGATTTACTGATGAAGCCCTGATGAGGACTCTATTTCCTTTCTCCCTAAAGGATAATGCCAAGCATTGGTATCATACCCTCGATGCAAGGGTAAATGATTGGGCCACCCTTAAGGGAGAATTTTTGAAAAAGTATTTTCCTATGAGTAAAACCAACCATTACAGAAGAGAGATTATGGGTTTTACTCAACAGGAAGGGGAGCAATTTCATGAGACTTGGGAGTGCTTTAATGACCTTCTTAGGTTATGCCCCCACCATCAAGTGCCAAGATGGCAGTTGGTCGAAAGGTTCTATAATGGATTATCTGAAAGGCATAGGCAAACCATCGATGCAGCCTGTGCAGGAACCTTCATGACCAGAATTGAGGATGAAGACTGGGCATTATTTGAAACATTAAGCGACAACTCCATACATTTGTCCTCTACCTATCAAGAAAGAAAACCATCAATCTTGCAGAGGAAGATAAAGGCCCATGAAGCCGGGGCTTCTCAGGATTTGGCTTATCAGATTCAACTATTAAAAAAAAACTTTGATAGGCTTTTAGCAAACCCCGGCATGAACCCGAAAGCAGCCTCTATTTTTCAGGCTTCAGGAGAATGCTCCATTTGCCAAAGCACAACGCACACCACTGCGGAGTGCCATCAGGAAAACCAATTCCCTGAGTTGATTCAGGCCGACTTCAACGCGGCCCAAGGTTTCCGCCCCCCTCACAATAACCCTTATTCCAATACTTATAATCCAGGGTGAAGGAACCATCCAAACTTCTCTTAGAAGCAAGGTGATGCTTCTAACTCAGGGAATAAAAGACCCTTACCTCCCCAACCCATATACCAACCTTCTTATGAAAACCCTCCTCCGAATAAGCCCTCTGAGATGGATGAACTGAAGGCCATGATGAAAGCAATGCAAGAGCATTAGAATATGGTTATTCAATCTCAGAATAAGATGATTACTAATATGCAATCCCAAATTGGTCATCTTACTGAGGTAGTTAGGCAACGTGATCCAGCGAAGCTACCTAGCTCTTTTGAGGAGAACCCTAAGGGCAAGGGGGTTGTATTCAGGGAGCATGCCCAAGCAGTGACCGTGTTGAGGAGTGGAAAAAAGATTGACAAACCTGATAACACTCCTACGGTTACATCTCAGAATTCCCCTTCCACACCTGACCTGACTTCCATCTCTACCGAGGAAGAGCCACACTGCTCTCCCTCACACAAAATCACCCACAATGAGGATGTTGTCCTTCCACCACCCCTTTCCCGCCATGACGACCCCTCTACCCATAAGTCGAGGGTGCCCTATCCAGAGTGTCTATCTGCTCCAAGGGAATCTTCTATTGGCTTGTCTGGAGCCAAGGATAGGACGGAAGAGATTATGGATACTTTTAGGCAAGTCCATATTAACTTTCCTCTGTTGGAAGCAATTAAACAGATTCCGTCCTATGCCAAGTTTCTGAAGGACCTGTGCACCCAGAAGCACCGATCTAGGAAACAGGTCCAAACTAAGGTCATCCTGCCTGACCATGTTAGCTCGGTTCTCCAGCATGGAACACCCCCAAAATGAAAGACCCAGGGACCCCGTATATTTCAGTGGTTATAGGTAACCAACACATTGACGAGGCTCTGCTCGATCTGGGTGCAAGGGTGAACATTCTACCGAGCTCTGTCTACAACCTTTTGGGAGGAGGCAAGCTAAAGCCTAGTCCAGTAATCCTCCAGGTTGTAGACAGATCACTTAAGACACCGCGAGGTTTGTTGGAAGATGTCCTTGTGAGAGTGGAGGATTTCTTCTTCCCCGTTGACTTTCTGGTACTTGATACTGACCCATCTAATAAGCCCACAAAGCCGTCCATTATTCTGGGATGCCCCTTCTTGGCCACAGCCAATGCCTCTATAAATTGTAAATCTGGGGCACTTAAAATGGGCTTTGGGAACAAGAAGATCCGGTTGAATGTTTTTGATACTTACAAGCAACCTGGATTTGAAGATTGTTCTCAAATTGAGGTTGTTGATGAAATAATTGAAGATGCTACTCCAGCACTCTTATGTAGAGATCCCCTTCAGAAGGTCATATCTAAGGACCATCCCTCGCTTATTAAAGAAATTGAAAAGGAAATGCCCGAATTAGAAGAGTTGTTGGGGATACACACTGAGTCTCTGTCCCTACCTTGGACTGTGAAGGTAGATCTGCTCCCTGAGGAGGGGACATCTCAACTAAAACCCTCAATTCAAAAGGCTCTTGAATTGGAGTTGAAACCCCTCCCAAGCACATTGAAATATGCTTTCCTTGGCCCTAATAACACGCTCCCCGTTATTATCTCGTCTGCATTATCTGAATTGCAGGAGGGAGCTCTGCTTGAATGTTTACAAAGGCACAAGGAAGCAATTGCCTAGACAATTGCTAATATTAAGGGTGTTGATCCCTCTTTGCATGCATCATATATACACGAACAAGTCCGTGAAGCCTTTCCGAGATATGTAGAGAAGGCTTAATCCAAATATGCAGGAGGTTGTTAAAAAGGAGATTCTGAAATGGCTGGATGCAGGGATTATCTATCCCATTTCAGATAGTAAATGGGTCAATCATATTCACAAAGTTCCCAAAAAGGCAGGAATCACTATGGAAGAAAATGACCAAGGAGAACTGGTGACCACTAGACCCTCAACTGGTTGGAGGGTCTGCATTGATTACCGTTGTTTAAACACGGCTACCCAGAAAGACCATTTCCCCTTACCGTTTATCGATCAAATTCTGGAACAATTGGCGGGGAACAAGTACTTTTGTTTTCTTGACGGGTACTCTAGGTACAATCAGATAGCCATTTTTTCTAACGATCAGGAGCGTACCACCTTCACGAGTCCGTATGGCACTTTTGCATTCCGTTGAATGCCATTCGGGTTATGTAAGGCTCCTACCACTTTCCAACATTGTATGATGGCTATCTTTTCTGATATGATCTACGAGTTCGTTGAAATTTTCATGGATGACTTCTCCACTTATGGCTCGTCATTTGACCTATGCCTTTCGCACCTTGATAAAGTCTTAACCTGTTGTGAAGAGGCAAAGCTGGTGCTTAGTTGGGAAAAAAGCCACTTTATGGTCCAGTAGGGCATTGTGTTAGGGCATATAGTTTCCGAGAGAGGATTAGAGGTGGACACCGCAAAAATCAATTCCATCTCTAAGCTTCCATTTCCCACCAATGTTCGTCAGGTTAGATCTTTCCTTGGCCATGCTAGATTTTATAGGCGCTTCATTAGAGATTTTAGTAAAATCTCTAAGCCACTTTATGACCTGTTAGCGAAGAATGTCTCCTTCAATTTTGATGATAAATGTGGCAAGGCTTTCCAAGTTTTGAAGAAAGCCCTCATTACCGCGTCGATTCTCCAAGCACCAGATTGGACCCTCCCATTTGAGCTTATGTGCGACGCTTCTAATTTTGCAGTGGGAGCGGTCTTAGGTCAAAGGGTTGATGGCAAACCTCATGTGTTGCATTATGCCAGCAAGACCCTTACGGATCCTTAGCAAAACTACACGGTCACTAAAAAGGAACTACTTGCTGTAGTATTTGCTTTGGAAAAGTTTCAATCTTATCTTTTGGGATCCAAGGTTGTAGTGTTCACTGATCATTCTGCCCTAAAGCATCTTCTGGCTAAAAAGGACACCAAACCTTGCCTAATTCGTTGGATTCTGCTACTCCAAGAATTTGACCTGGAAATTAAAGACAAGAAAGGAGTTGAGAATGTGGTAGCAGACCATTTGTCTAGGATCCCTATTAAGCCATCAAACCCTACTGGCGGTATTCAAGAAACTTTCCCTGATGAGTCTTTGATGGTCGTGGAAGCTAAACTCCTTGGTTCGCTGACATAGTGAACTATCTGGTCACGGCCATTACCCCCAATACTTGGGACAAGCAGAAGCGATACAGGTTTCTCGCCAACGCTAAATTTTATCACTGGGAGGAACCCGAGCTTTTTAGAATAGGCCCTGACCAGCTTTTTCGCCGTTGCGTCCCTGATGAAGAACAAAGAAGTGTTTTGAGTTTCTGCCATGAACTCCACTGTGGGGGACATTTTAGTGGGAAGAAGACTGCCTATAAGGTTCTTCAGTCTGGCTTTTGGTGGCCCACACTATTCCGAGATGCACATACGTATGTGGGCGCATGTCTACGTTGCCAACAGATGGGAACCATTGGAAAAAGGGATGAGATGCCCCAACAACCTATTCTCCCTATTGAAATCTTTGATATTTGGGGCATTGACATCATGGGTCCCTTTCCTGTGTCCTTCGAATATGAATACATCCTTGTTGCTGTAGACTATGTATCGAAATGGATAGAAGCCATACCTATGCAAACCAATGATCATTCCGTGGTCTTGGGCTTTGTTAAGACTAATATCATTTCTCGATATGGGTGCCCAAGGATGATCATAAGTGATGGAGGACCTCACTTTAAGAATGTACACTTCACAAGGCTACTCCAAAATTTAGGAGTCAACCACATGATAGCTACAACTTATCATCCCCAAACGAGTGGACAAGTTGAAGTGTCTAATAGGGAGATTAAGCGAATTTTAGAAAAAACTATCAGGCCTGATCGGAAGGATTGGTCTAAAAAACTAAATGATGCTCTTTAGGCCTACAGAACTGCATATAAGACTCCCTTGGGCATGTCTCCTTTCCATCTTGTCTACAGAAAAGCGTGCCACCTTCCCATTGAAATCCAACATAAAGCTTATTGGGATATTAAAAACATTAACTTGAATCTGGATAAAGCGACAAAGGCACGTACGTTAGAATTAAGTGAGCTTGAGGAGCTTCGTAATGAAGCTTATGAAACTTCTCAAGCGTACAAGCAACGTACAAAAGTCTTTCATGACAAGCACATCATTAAAAAGACTTTTGAGCCCAACCAATGGGTCTGGCTTTTCAATTCTAGACTTAAATTATTTCCTGGAAAGCTCAAGTCCTACTGGGATGGGTCATACATTGTTATCAATACTTTCCCTCATGGAGCTGTAGAGATTCGAAACCCTATTTCAGGTGCGAGCTTTAAGGTAAATGGCCAATGACTTAAACCGTATATTACTCTTTCAGATGGCCAGGTTTTGGATGCCCTTTGGCTTGAGGAGCCTTAGCTCTACGCACTCTCCTCCTTAGGTGATATTCTTCTATGTCTGCATTTTTTCCAACGAGGACATTGTCAGTCATAGGCATGGGGGGGTATAACCTGAGAATGTTTATAGCATTTATAAATATTTGCATGCATATATATTTATATGTATAAAAAAAAAATTCTCTTTTCTTGAGCTGAATTGGTTAGTCCCTAGCAGAATACCTTTGTCATTGGAGGTTTTTCTTCTTAAAATTATTTCTTAAGTTTAGAATCCAGTACATTTATTTCACGTGCATGTAGACTTGGTAATAGATCCTTGAAGAAAACCAATAATGATTTGTAGTCTACTAAACCCTTGGACAGTTCATAAGGAGTCAGACATACTATCTTCTAGTAGATCCACCTCATATTTGTGAGAAGAAAGTAGAGAGATTACTGGTGTAATAAGTCTAGTGCAAGGACTCTTAAGTTTTGGACAATTAGATGATGATACTTCAGAGTTAGGCGCAGTTTTCGCTCTCTGTTCCTGTGTGCGTACTTTGTGTGAATTCCTGAGAGTCACCAAATAAGGCAAATACACAAAGATTGAGTCTTAATAAAGCTGACTATGGTGGATGGTTACGACCGTCCTTCATAGAGTCCTCGGCTGAAGGAGGGTAATAGTGTCAAAGGTTAGAAATACGCCTATCCTATCCATTCCTTCCCGATGCCGAGAATAGGCACTTCCACCAAATAAGCCACACAATATCCTCTTGACCATCATCATCCCTAATAATGCCTCATAAATAAAAGTTCGTGTCGTATTATGTTGATTTATAAAAAATAAAAAAATAGAAAAATAAAAAAGAGAAGAAAAAGAAGAAACATTTATATTATACCAAAAAAAAAATCCAAGTTTATAATGTAACATTGTTTCTGAGGCAACAGAACACCTATCGCATTCCACCAAATATGACCCATACCTACCTTCTAGTATTTCTGATCGCCCGAATACTGGTTGAGGACTCTAACTTAGTTGTAGAGTTATTAAGACTTTAATTGAAGTATGGATGCCATGTGAGGCCACCAAACAATGAGTACAATTACTAAATTTGGCGAGATTTGTGATCTCATAAAGAAAGAAAAGAGGAGTGCCCAGGAACATCAAGAGAGCACAGTTGTGTAGCCTCTCTCAGAGTTGACTTGTCTAATAGTCTATTTATCTAGAGTCTGTAGTACTAGACTATATGTAGCACCAGAGGAGTGTGTGCCACCAAATACAAATCCAATCTACTCGATATCTCCTACCTAAGCCAAAAGCCAAGGTCAAATTACAGATTATCTTCTGCTTTATCCCCGAGGGAAGTAGTTGCCTCTCCCGACAGAAATATTTACCAAGGGTGAAGTATGAACTTCCAATGCGAATTGGCTTTTTCACTTGGATCTGTTACCTAGGCTATCATTACTTCACATTTGTCTAGATCTCTAAAGTTTTGAAATAAGAAAAGAAGAAATCTTCTGATTACTTAAATTATTTTTCATTTTTGCTAGGGACTAGCAAATCTTAGGCATGGGGGTATTTGATGAGTCCATTTTAATGGACTAATTTTACACCTAAGTAACTTTAATCTTACCTTTTAGGTTTGTTAATAACTACATTAAGTTATAGAATGTTTGCATGCATCATGATTTAAGTTTACATCTATTTTATAGCATTCTATAACTTAATATGTAATGATTTTATGTTTTTATATGCAGGAAGAATATTGGGAAAAGAACAAGGAGGGGAGGGTAAATTCCCCTTTCAAACAACTGACATCATCTTTTCCCCATCCTCCGACCACCCTTAATGCATCCCACAACAAATGCAAACCGCCGCCGGCCAAAATTAGAAAAAGGATTTTGAAAATCCCTTGGGAGGTGGAGAAGAAATATAGAGGAGAGGCGGAGGGGATTGGAAGGGGGAAGGAACCGTGCAACCGTGCTTGCACGTGCACCGAGCGCCCTCCACCGCAAACACCAACAGCCTGCACTCCGCCTGCCCACCGTGCACCAGCGCCATCTACAGGTGCAGGCACAGCCACACCCCATTGCCTACCACCCTTGCGCCTTCTCCCCGTAGGCGCTTCCCCCTCTCCAGCGTGAAGCACCATGCCCGCCCAACACCACCCCAGCCTACACCTACCTTGCACACCCGAAGCACCGCACCCTCCAACCAGCACACACGAGCGCTACACTTCACCTTTGCAGAACTCCCACGCCCCTCCAGCGCCCACCTCCAGTGCCCACCTGCCCTTGCACGCTTGCAGGTCCGCACGAGCCTTCAACAACAGAACGCCCGCGCCCTCCCTACAGGCCTACAACGCCTCACCCTGCACTTCCAGACCGCGTGCACTTCAGTGCGTACGCCTACACTTTACCGCACCACCACCTGCAACCGCGCGCCAGCACCTGCAACCGCAACCACACCCACGTCCGTGCACACCTATGCGCTCAGCAGAATGATCGTGTGCCTACACCTCCACATCTCCTTTCACCTGCAACATGCACGGCCTGCTACAGCTTCTCCACCGTCGCCACTCCTCTCGTCCTACAGGCCGGCTCTGAACACCTCACGATGCACCGCTGCCATCACCACGATGGCCTCGTTCCAGCCAACCTCCCGTGGGAGTCTCTCCTCGATTGAACCTCTCTCCCATGCGTAAGGAGGAGAGAGGTAAAATCCCCCCTTTTAGTGTTAATTAAAAATTACATTTACTTCCATTGCCACCAGAAATCAATTTTAATTTATGATTATTTTATCATGGCAAAATTGTGACTGCACACTCATGCTTTCTGATAATTGCACGTTATTGATATTCACATGTTTCAACATTGGTTTTGGGATTAACATGTGCACAAATATCCTCTAATATATGTCAATTGAAAATTACATAAAATCATCACATATTTATTGAATATTTCAGTAAGGAAAAATTGCACATATACCCTTATATTTTTGAGTTATTGTGCATCTTCTTTCCATTGCATTTCATGTCGGATTTGATTAGGGATTTCACACTTGATCGAAAGAATATGAAATAATCGAGAGTTTATTGCATAATTGCCTCCTTGTGGACACGACCCGCTCTTCTGTGAGTGGTTATTTTTATTGTTGATTAGTTGATTTTTCCACCACTTAAATACTACAACAACGCGTTATTTCATTTGCGAAACTTAATCAAAAGCGGAAAATCAACGTGTCACTACCATTCAGTTGAGATGAGCTTAATGGAGCTAGGATGAGCTAACCCTAATTCAGGTGAGCTAAATTCCAACTATGGTGAGCTGGATCAAGCTGAGTTCTAGCTAGTGAGAGCTTCTCCTTCACCAGTTGCCTTCCTGAGTACTAGGGTACTAGGGATCTGGCAATCTGTTTATCCCTAACACTCACAAAAACACATTAAAAACACAATTAAAAAATGCAATGCATGCCTAACCTAATTTATGCCTAAATGCAACCCAAAAACATGTTTGCAGAGCATAATCCTAAGAGTTAGGTTTATTTTAATGCATAAGAATAATGATAAACTAGCATTTATCAGGAACCTTAGTTGAAACACCTTTTTAAGGGTCTGAACCTATTCCTGTGATTGAAGAGAAGATATTTTAGTTTTTAATTTCATCTAAAAAGGTTAAACTTAGAAAGTCATAATTCGAGGCTTTACAGTCAAACCTGAGTCTGATCCTTGGATTCTGGATTGAATCAGATGAATTGATGAGTTCAAATTATTTCTAAGATGATTGTGAATGATTTAGATGAGTTTTGGATGAGCTCTGATGGATTATATAGTAGAATTGAATTCTATTCAGTTTGGGTTATTTTTGAACCCAAACTGATGACACTAGCCTTTTGATGAGATTTGAATGTAAAATCTACCCATATGAATTTTTAACAAACTCTATAGGTTGTTTCAATTGATTAATTAGGTCTTTAGCTATCTGTTAGGACTTTTCAGAGTCTGAATCTCATATCTGAAGCTCCCTGAGAAGCTTTTAGCTTCTGCTCATCTCCTGAAGCTCCTAAGAGCTTTGAACTTTCACCAGCAACTGTGGAACCATCCCTTGAACCTAATTAGCACTTCAACCAGAAGTTAAAGCCCAGTCTGTGGACTTAGAACTAAAAAGTCTACTCTCCAGGCCATTTTGAACGTAATAAATACAAAACCTTCACCCTTCAAATCGAAGAGCTTAACTTCCCCTTTGTATCAAATTGACACTTCAATTATGTAGAGAAACTCAAGAGCTTTCCAACAAGCTTTTATTTGCTTGGAACGGAGCTCCGAGCTAGGAGAAATTGTCGTTTGAATCTCGGTCTGGGAAGGGGAAACTTAGTCCCACCTCGGAAGAATCTAAGCGGCCGCGTGAGTATAAAACGTTCTTTTGATATGGCCTCTTCAGTTGACAGTGCACGGTGCAAGGTTACGAATGAGCATATGAGTGTGTGTGTGGGTGCGTGTGTGCTCGGGTGTGTGTGCACCTGTGGGTGTGCGAGTGTGGGCCCGTGAGGGCATGAGCATGGTCCCGAGAGGCCATTAGCCAGATGGGCTCGAAACTTTGAACTGGAAATAAACTAAACTAAATAAACTAGGCTTGGACCTAGTAGGGTCTGGTCCCACCCTGAGAGGGGTGCTATGTATCCCCGACCGGTTCAAGCCGCCAATAAAAAAACCTAATTTTTGGTTAAAAAGAAAAAAAAAAACCAGTTCAGTTCAGAATGAAGGTCTACGAGAGTTCTAAAGAATGCTGAGGGCTCAGAAGAAATGCTAAGGAAGGAAGGAAGGAAGAAATGCTAAGGCTAAGAAGAAGAGAAGAAGCAAAGAAAAGAAAGAGAAGGAGAAGGAAGAGAGAATTCATAGAAGGAAGGTTGAAAAGGCACTAAAGAGAAAAGGTAGAGTAAAGAAGAGAAGAAAGAAAGAGAAGAAGACTTGTGAAAGAAAGAGAGCTCGAGAAAAATAAGAAAAAGATTAAGGAAAAGATTAAGAGAAAGATTAAAAAAATAAGTAAAAAGAAAAGAAGAGAGAAGAAAGATAAGAAGATGTGAGCTCGAGAAAGATTAAAGAAAAAGATTAAGAAGAAGATTAAGCAAAAGGTTAAGAGAAGATTAAGAAATAAGTAAAAAGGGAAAGAGAAAGAAAGAGAAAAGGTAAAAGAAGAAGAACAAAAAAGAAGAGGCTGAAGATAAAGAGAAGAGAAGGAAATGGTTTAATTTCTTACATATTTTTTAATTTCTTTTTGAGTTTAATATTGTAATAAGGCATACTTTTATTAGTAATACTTTCTATTGCCTTAATCTCTTTGAAAAAAAAAGAAAATAAACATGTTTACTTGTTAAAGAAGATCATTTGTGTAAATATGTTTTCTTATGAAATTTTGCATACTCTTTAATTTGAAATCATTAAGCAAAGTTCATGTTCTTAAAATAAACTTAATTATACTCTCTATAAGTAGTTTAGATTTATTAGTGAATTCTAAATAAGCTATGCCTCCCAATGAAAGACCTAGACTCAATCAGTTAAAAGAAACAAAATCTAAAATGTTAGGTTAACTTGACCCTATACTACTCAATCGACACAAATTCAAGTTGACCTAAGTTGCTTTCTTCTCCACATAATTAAGCACACTTAACTTAATTAACTATGTTGAGGAAAGGATCGATCATCAGTCTATCTATCTGTTTATCTATCTGTCTGTCTATCTATCGGTCTATCTGTCTGTCTGTCGCTATATCTATCTATCTATCAATCTCTCTGTCTATCTATCTATCTTTCTATCTATCAATGTATCTGTATATCTATCTATCTGCCTATCTATCAATCTCTCTGTCTATCTATCTATCTATCTGATTCTCTATCTATCTCTCTATCTGTCTATATGTCTATCTGTCTATCTATCTATCTGTCTCTCTATTTGTCTATCAATCTATCTGTCTCTCTATCTATCTATCTGTCTATCAATCTCTCTGTCTCTCTATCTATCTATCTATCTGTCTATCTGTCTCTCCATTTATTTGTCTATCTATCTATCTGTCTGCTTATCTGTCTATCTATCTATCTATCTGTCTCACTATCTATCTGGCCATCTGTCTATCTATCTGTCTATCTATCTATGTATCTATCTATCTGTCTCACTGTCTGTCTATCTATCTATCTATCTATCTATCTATCTATCGATCTTTCTCCCTATCTATCTATCAATCTATTTGTCTATCAGACTATCTATCTATCTATCAATCCATCTGTCAACCTATCTATCTCACTATCTATCTATCTATCTATCTATCTCTCTATCTATCTATCTATCTCTCTATCTGTCTATCTTTCTGTCTACCTATTGATGCGTCCTCTCCTCAACACAGTTAATTAAATTAATTGTGTTTAATTATGTGCAGAAGAGAGTAACTTCGATCAACTTGAATTTGTGTCAATTGAGTAGTATAAGGTCAAGTTAACCTAACATTTTAGATTTTATTTATTTTAACTCGGACTCCAGGCCGTTTGCTGGGAGGCATAGCTTATTTAGAATTCACTAATAAATCTAAGCTACTTATAGAGTGTATAATTAAGTTTACTTTAAGAACATGAACTTTGCTTAATGATTTCAAATTAAAAGACTATGCAAAATTCCATAAGAAAACATATTCACACAAATGATCTTCTTTAATAACAAGTAAACATGTTTATTTCTTTTTATTTCTTTTTATTTCTAAGAGATTAAGGCAATAGAAAGTATTTCTAATAAGAATATGCCTTATTACAACATTAAACTCAAAAAGGAATTAAAAATAATAAAGGAAGAAATTGAATCATTTCCTTCTCTTCTTTTTGTCTTCAGCCTCTCTCTTTTTCTTCTTTTACGTTTCTCTCTTTATCTTTTCTTTTTATTTATTTCTTAATCTTCTCTTAATCTTTTTCTTATCTTTCTCGAGCTCTCTTTCTTTCACAAGTTTTCTTTTCTTTCTTTCTTCTCTTCCTTACTCTACCTTTTCTCTTTAGTGCCTGTTCAGCCTTCCTTTTCCTTCTACGAATTCTCTCTTCCTTCTCCTCTCTTCCTTTCCTTTACTTCTTCTCCTTCTCCTTAGCCTTAGCATTTCTTCCTTCTTTCCTTCCTTCTGAGCCTTAGCCATTCAGAACTCATGCAGATCTTTCTTTCTGAACCAAACCAGGTTTTTTTCCTTTTAACCAAAAATTAGTTTTTTTTATTGGCGGCTTGGACCAGTCGAGGATACACAGCACCCTTCTTAGGGTGGGACCAGACCCTACTAGGTCCAAGCCTAGTTTATTTAGTTCAGTTTATTTCCGATTCATAGTCTCGAGCCAAACCGGCTCACGGCCTCCCAGGCCCATGCTCACGCCCTCAATGGCCCACACTCGCACGCCCACAGGCGTACACACACCTGGGCACACACGTGCCCACACACACACCCAATGCTCGTTCATAACCATGTGTTGTGCGCTGTCAACTGAAGAGGCCATATAACAAAAACCTTTTATACCTATGCGGTCGCTCAGGTTCTACCGAGGTGGGACTAAGTTTCCCCCTCCCAGACTGAACTTCAAACGATGATTTCTCCTAGCTTAGAGCTCCGTTCCAAGCAAATAAAAGATTGTTGGAAAGCTCTTGAGTTGCTCTACAGAATTGAAGTGTCAATTTAATTCAAAGGGGAACTTAAGCTCTTCGATTTGAAGGGCGAAGGTTCTGTGTTTATCTGTCTAAAATGGCCTGCAAAATGGATTTGTGATTCTAAAGTCCACAAACTGGACTTTGCCTTCCAGATGAAGTGCTAAATAGGTTAGGAGATGAATTCCGTAGCTACTGGTGAAGGTTTAAAGCTCTCAAGAGCTTCAAGAGATGTGCAGAAGCTAAGAGCTTCTCAGGGAGCTTCAGATCTAAGATTCAAACTCTAAAAGATCCTAACAGACAACTAAAGACCTAATTAATCAAATTAAACAACCTCTAGAGGTTGTTACAAATCCATCTGGGCCGATTTTACATTCAAATCTCATCAAGAAGATACTGCCGTCAGTTTGGGTTCAAAAACAACCCAAACTGAACAAAAATCAAATTCTACAACAAAGTCCATTAGAGCTCATCCAAAACTCATCTAAATCTTTCACAATCATCTCAGAAACAATTTGAATTCATCAATTCATCTAATTGAATCCAGAATCCAAGTATCAGACTCAGATTTGACTACAAAGCCTTGAATTTTGACTTTCTAAGTTTAGCTATTTCAGATGAAATTAAAGCCGAAAATATCTTCTACTCAATCACAGGGATAGGTTCAGGCCCTTAAAAAATCGTTTCATCTAAAGTTCCTAGGGTTTCAAGCCTATCACCTGAGCTTCAAAAGTAGTTTGTTCGTCGGGACAAATCAAAGCTTATTACAGAGGTTTAAGCATAGAAATGAACTCAGGGAATAGCATTGAAGCTTCCAAACCCCTTAAACAAGACTAAAACCTATCTGTCAGACTTCTCCAACTCTACCGGAGTTGGAGAAGATGAAGACCTATCAGCAACTCTAGACACTAAAATCTCAATTTAAATGTCTCAACATAATCAGTGAACCTCAATTCATAGTTCTGGAGATTCACACAAAGTTTAATAGGCTGAAGAACTTGTTTTGACTCGCCGGAGCTCGCCGGAGCTCTAGTGAGTCCAAAGAAAAGTAAATGTGTACATATCATGTGAAATTATGCCATTAAAGATTTAGAAAGCTTCCTGAGGTCACAAGGAACCTCAGGAACAAATAAATTCCTTCAATTATTCATAGAGTAAAGATTTAACAGTAAATTCATTTTATATAGAATCTGAGTTGGATTAGGCTCAGAACTTGTTTTCCCACTCAATTGAGTGGAGGAAACAAGTCAACAGATAATTGCGATGATATATATATAATTAATGATTTAAACTACTCCTTAGCCACCATTGACAACGAGCTCAGTAGCTTAATTAAAATTAGGCATTTACATTATAGATGGTAATTACTGAAATTAGAGTGTAGAATAGGGTCCTTAGGTGATGAATAGATTATGGAGGACCCCAGTGAAGGTGGAATTAGCTCAACTACTGCTGCCATGGACAACAGAAGTAGTTGGTGGAGGTGGAGGTGGTTTAGGCAATTAAGTGATCTATTTAGTAATTAAAAAGGATAGAAATGTTCGTGGAAAGTGTAAGAAGGTGAACAGTACTTAAAAAGACAAAATCGTTGCTCCTGACAAGCACAAGGAGCTCGTCGGAGTTGAGGAAGATGAGTGCTAAATCTAACATTACACTACCTAATCTACCTAACTAACTAACTAAACTAATCTACCTATCTAATCTATTGTTACCTGGATGAAGGGGATAGAGGATCTCCGTCGACGGCTTATAATGGAGGAGGAAATCAAAGGGTTGTCAAAAGATCTCCAGCGGGTGGTTGTGAGGTGAAGCAGAGGAGAGCTCCTAGTCAGCACTTGTCAGAAGACGTAGCTGACTTCGGCGAAGATCCAGAGCTATTGAAGATGGATGGAGGAAGTTGGATGAGGCAGAATAAGTTCACCGAAGTTTTGGAGGGAATAGCCTATTGAAGTTAGCTTCAGTGAAGAAGAGGGAAGGGAGCCAACTTAGTGGAAATTGAGGGTGTGAAGGGGTATTTATAGGTGACGGCGACTGAGAAGGAGGGGAGTAACCATCGGCATCTTCTCCAACGCCGGTGAGGTTATCTCCAACCCTAAAATAGGATTTTGGCATCATCTAAACTGGTGGATGAGAATGAGATAGTGAGCGCAAGCTCCAGGAGCATGGAGAAGAAGGGATGACGTCGGATGAGCGGTGATTAGGTGGTGGATGCACCTTCTGTCGTCAGCCATCCAGTCGGTTGAAGAAGAAAAGAAGAAGAAGAAGTTCAGGGACTTGTTCGTAGTGAAACTTGAGGACCTAAATGAAAAATAAGGACCCGAATGAAATAAAATATAGGACTAAAATGTAAACTCAGGTTTTCAAGGTTTGTTTTAATTTAAATCTTTTTTAACTTTTTATATGATTATAAATAAGATAATTATTATATTTAGACCTTGAATTTACATTTTTGACCTTTTTAGATTAATTTATTTAATTAGGTAATGTTTACTTAAGTTATTACATACTTAGATATATATTGTTCTTAAGTTAGTTAACACACTAACTAAATGAATTATTGATAATATTTCGAGTCCAATTACTAATTAAATTATTAATAATATTAATTGGATGAAAATATAGCATTTCTAACTTATTTTAAGGTCCTTTACTATTTATCCCTTATCTAATAATTAACCCATATATTCACATATTTCTAGCTAATTAACTAGGAAGACTAGTTAATTAGGGGTAATTAGAGACCAAGATGAGCATCTCATCACCTATCTATCTATCTGTCTCCCTATCTATCTATCTGCCTATCTATCTATCCGTCTATCTATCTGTCTATCTATTTATCTATCTATCTGTCTATCTGTCTATCTATCTGTCTCTCTATCATTCTCTCTATCTATCTCTCTATCTATCTATCTATCTATCTTTCTATCTATCCATCTGTTTATCTATCTATCTATCTATCTATCTATCTATCTATTTATCTTTCTATCTATTTGTCCATCTATCTCTCTATCTATCAATCTATCTATCTATTTATCTATCTTTCTATCTATCTGCCTCTCTGTCTATCTATCTATCTAAATATCTCTCTATCTATCTATCTATCTATCAATATATCTGCCCCTTTATCTACCTATCTATCTGTCTATCTGTCTGTCTCTCTGTTTTTCTCTCTATCTATCTATCTGTCCCTCTATATATCTGTCTATCTATATCTCTGCCTCTCTGTCCATCTATCTATCTATCTGTCTATCTATCTCTCTATCTATGTCTCTATCTATCTATCTATCTGATGAGAGACTCATCATAAACCCTAACTAGCACATTTTGATCCGAATAAGTGTACAAAAGCTCCAACAAAATCTAAGGAAAAGCCTAAATCAGATAATTCTAAATTTAAGAATAAAATAATTCATAAGGGGTAAAATTGTAATTTTACCAATGCAGTACACAGACGGGGTGTCTAAGGGTCTAAAGATAGGTCAAATGGGCTTAATAATAAAGAAAGTGGAATGACCTGATCCGAAAAGTGTTATAGCAACTTCTAGGAATTAAATGACATTCTGTAAGCCTGAAACAAACCTGCTTTAATTCACGAGGTTCCAGGTAGGATAAAAATCAACTAAACCCCCTAAAATTCATGAAAAAATATTCCCTAGGGTTTAGAACCTTCAATTTATCCTTTGGAACCTATCTTGACCTAAATTGAGAACCATACCCAATTTTTGACCTAATTTATATTTTTGTGCAAATTGACTGGTCAAACATGGTCAAACCAAAAATCAAACTTCACCATTGAATTCCTTAGGTCCAAATTAGGTTTATACCAAAATTTGGACCTAACGGAAGGCCATATTGACCTACTTTACAAATTGGTCCTCTTGAATTACTTTTCGACCCTTATCTTTTTGAACCCTTGCATTTTGCCCCCCAACTTCTCTTTCGTTCTTTGTAGAACGGTCCCTCTACCACCCCACGCAGCCGCCCATACCTCCAGTGACCTTGCGCGGAGGATGGCGCCACGCAGGGTATGGGGGCCGCTCTTAGAAACGAAAGGGGGGTTCCCTACGTCATCCTCTTTCGCAGGGACCCCCCTCCCATGTCCTGCCATCGCCCACTCCTCTCTTGCGAATGCGCGTGAGGAATGGGTCTCCATCTCCAACCAACTCTAGCAAGCTCTCCACGATCTCTCCTCGAGATTCTCCTCTCGCCTGCTGCTATAAAAGGGACGGCAGGGCTCTCCGGTAGTCTCAAGACTGATTTGGCCGAGGAATTCCCCCAAACTTTGTCTCCTCCTCTAGTCAAGCGCCCGTAGGCTCCGGTGACCCTTCCTCCTCCCCTTCGTCGCTCTGCTGCCATACCTGCAGCAAAGTTCACTCTGCCTCATCCTCCCGTGCTAGGCCGCACTAGCTGGCGCCTTCCAGATCCCCTCCTCGTCGCCGTTACCCCCCTCTGGGCATCTTCGTCTCCGGCGTCGGCAGGCACGCGCCGAGCGCCTCCTCCCCCCCCCTTTCGTCAATTAAGTAGGTGAAACTCTTCCCCTTACTCTCTCTTTCATTTCCCCCTTTTTTATTTGCTATTTCCACTCACCGACCACCACTGTCCATCACCACCTTCTCCATCTCCGGCCGCCCTCCAGCGAGGCGTTCCCACTGTTCCACGCCTCCATCCGCCTTGCCAATCACCCCTTAAGCACCGTGACACCTCACTGACACTAAATCTGCACTCCACTCACCACGCCACACCTCCAGAACACCCCCCGAACACACCCACTCTCACGCACACAGTGTGCCCTAGGCACGCGCACTCCGACTCCCCATGCCACGCCGACCCCCGCACTGTCTTCGCCGTGCTCTGGCGAAGCTCACCAAGTGTTCTGACAGGGCCGCAAGGCCGTACTAGCGGTTT
Organism: Thalassia testudinum; assembly: GCA_037157565.1. Taxonomy (NCBI): domain Eukaryota; kingdom Viridiplantae; phylum Streptophyta; class Magnoliopsida; order Alismatales; family Hydrocharitaceae; genus Thalassia; species Thalassia testudinum. Next base: position 17,653,828 of record JAZHRO010000044.1, on the reverse strand, counting down.
CAGGTCTCGTACCCTCACCACCATTGGCGAGAAGCTTGGAGCAAGCTTGCAAGCAGCTCCAAGCCTCTTCAGCTCCAGGTCTACAGCCCAGGTCGCGCGGAAGGCTTTTGCGCACTCACTCAGGACCTCAATTGGGGTCGCAGGCTTCTATCGCTACCCCAATTGGACGAACCTTCCTCCCACAGATGCCCGAGATCGGAGGTGGGACTTTAGTCCCACCTCAGAAGTGTGTGGGCGTGCGCCCACACATAAATTGAAAAAGTGCTCCTGGCTATTCGCCTCGAAACACTAAGGTGAGGTCCCTCCTCACCTATCCACCGGGTATCGTCCGCGGCATTGCTTATGCGGACCTGACCCGTGACCCGACTACCCCCACTCCTATGCACTCCTCGTGCACCACACCCATGCCGGTGTGCCTGGACCCGGGCACACGACCCGACCCAATTACCCGGCTCTGGAAGAGCGTACCAAAGAGAGATTTAGAGAGAGAGAGACGCGGGAAAGGGTAGTGGTAAGTTTTGCGTCGCGTGTGTGCAGGGAACAGGTGAGGAAGAAGAAGAAGAGGAAGAGTGGGCGGCGAGGACTTAGCCTCAAAGATCCCGCAGTAGAGAAAAAGAAGAAAGGAGAAAAAGGAAGGGAAGCAGCGAAGATTTGGCTATGAGAAGCAAGAAGAAGGTGAAGGAGAAGCCACAGCAGCCGAAGAAGAAAGAAGGAGGCACTGTAGCAACAGGGCTGATAAGGCATCCGACTCGAAGAATCAGATGTCCGGAGCAACGAAAGGCAAAAAGAGAAGAAGAAGAAGAAGAAGGAAGGAGCTGCTGAAGAAAGGAGAAGGAGAAGAAGACGTAGAAGAAAGAAGAAAGAAGAAGAAGCAGCAGCAAAGAAAAGGAAGAGAAAAAGAACCGCAGCAGAGGGTAGAAGAAAGAAGGAGAAGAAGCTGCTGAAAGAAAAGAGAGAAGAAGAAGCCAAGAGAAGAAAAAGAGAAATTTTTGCTCACTCTCTCTCTCTTAAATTTTTGTAAAACAGTATTTAGTCAATTGTGAATTCATATGTTTCTAGAATGACGTGTGCTCCCTGAGTTCGACCTCGGGATATTTTAAAATCTCGAGTAATAAATAAATTAAAATGATAATCATCTTTCATAATACAACAACCAATACATCATTAAAACCCGAAGGACGAGAACAAACACTATCTATCTACCTATCTATCTATCTATCTCTCTATCTGTCTCTCTGTCTATCTATCTATCTCTCTATCAATCTATCTATCCATCTATCTATCTCTCTGTCTATCTGTCTCTCTATATATCTATCAATATTTCTATCTCTCTATCTATCTATCTATATGTCCATCTGTCTATCTGTCTATCTATCTCTCTGTCTATCTATCTATCTATCCGTCTATCTATCTATCTATCTATCTATCTCCCTATCTATCTCTCTATCTATCTATTTGTCTATCTATCTCTCTATCCATCTATCTAATAGTCTATCTATCTATCTGTCTATCTATCTCCTTGTCTATCTATCTACCTATATGTCTCACTTCCGATCTATCTATCTATCTATCTGTCTATCTATTTGTATATTTGTCTCTCTGTCCATATATATGTCATTCTATCTGTCTGTCTAACTATCTGTCCATCTGTCTATCTACCTTTCTATCTATCGATCAATCTCTCTGCCTATCTATCTATCTAACTGTCTCTCTATCTATCTATCTATCTATCTGTCTATCTATCTATCTAACTGTCTATTTATCTATCTGTCTAACTCTCTATTTGTCTATCTATCTATCTATCTGTCTGTCTATCTGTCTCTCTTTCTGTCAGTCGATCTCTCTATCTATCGGTCTATCTATATGTCTGTCCATCTATCTATCTATCTGTCTCTCTATCTATCTTTCTATCTATCTATCTATCTATCTATCTATCTCTCTATCTATCTATCTATCTGTCTATCTGTCTATCTATCTATCTATCCATCTATCTCTTTGCCTATCTATCTATCGATCTGTCCATCTATCTATCTGTCTATCTATCTGTCTTTCTGTCAATCTACCTCTCTATCTATCTATCTATCTGTCGATCTATCTACCTGTCTATCTATCTCTCTGTTTATCTATCTATATATCTGTCTGCCTATCCACCTGCCTATCTATCTCTCTATCTATCTATCTATCAAACTCTCTGTCTATCTCTCTGTCTATCTATCTATCTATCTATCTGTCTGTCTATCTATCCGTCTATCTGTCTCTCTATCTATCTGTCTATCTTTCTATCTATCTATCTCTCTATTTGTCTGTCTATCTATCTGTCTATCTATCAGTCTCACTACTTGTCTGTCTATCTATCTGTCTATTTGTCTATCTATCTCTCTATCTATCTATCTGTCTCACTATCTGTTTGTTTATTTGTCTATCTATCTGTCTATCTAACTATCTCTCTATCTGTCTATCTGTCTATCTATCTGTCTATCTGTCTGTCTATCGGTCTATCTGTCCCTCTATCTATCTGTCTATCTATCTATCTGTCTCACTATCTGTCTATCTGTCTATCTGTCTATTTGTCTATCTGTCTCTCTATCTATCTGTCTAGCTATCTCTCTGTCTATCTATCTATCTTTCTGTCCTTCCATCTTTCTATTTGTCTATCTATCTGTATATCTATCTATCTGTCTGTCTATTTATCTGTCGAATTGTCTCACTATCTATCTATCTGTGTATCTATCTGTCTGTCTATCTCTCTATCTATCTGTCTATCTAGCTCTCTGTCTATCTATCTATCTCTCTATCTATCCATCAATCTATCTGTCCATCTATCAATCTGTCTATATATCTATCTGTCTATCTATCTCTCTATCTATCTCTCTATCTATCCCTTTATCTATCTATCTACCTATTTGTCTATCGGTCTATCTATCTATCTATCTGTCTCTCTATCTATCTGTCTATTTGGCTATCTATCAAACTGTCTATCTGTCTCTCTGTGTATCTATGTATCTTTCTATCTCTTTATGTATCTGTCTATCTATCTATCTATCTATCTATCTATATATCTATCTTTCTATATATCTATCTGTCTCTCTATCTATTTGTCTATCTATCTCTCTGTCTATCTATCTGTCTATCTATCTGTCTCTCTATCTATCTTTCTTTCTTTCTTTCTTTCTTGCTATCTCTCTATCTATCTGTCTATCTATCTATCTATCTATCTCTCTATCTGTCTATCCATCTATCTGTTTGACTATCTGTCTATCTGCCTATCTATCTACTCTCTATCTGTCTATCTATCAACCTATCTATCTGTCTATCTATCTATCTCTGTATCTATCGATCTATGTATCTATCTGTCTCTCAATCTGTCTATCTATCCATTTGTCAGTTTATCTTTCTAAATGTCTATCTGTCTCTCTATCTTGCTCTTTATCTGTCTTTTTGTCTATCTATCTGTCTATCTATATCTCTATCTATCTATCTATTTCTCTATCTGTCTCTCTATCTGTCTATCTATCTATCTGTCTGCCCATCTGTCTATCTATCTGACTCACTATCTGCCTATCTATCTATCAATCTGTCTATCTATCTCTTTGTCTGTCTATCTGTCTATCTATCTGTCTCTCTATCTATCTATCTATCCATCCATCTATCTATTTGTCTGTCTGTCTCTGTATCTGTCTATCAATCCATCAACCTATCTCTCTATCAGTCTATCTATCTATCTATCTGTCTACTTTTCTATCTATCTATCTATCTGTCTATCTATCTATCTATCTATCTATTTGTCTATCTATCTATCTATCTATCTGTCTGTCTCTCTATCTATCTATCTATCTATCTAAATATCTCTCTATCTATCTATCTATCAAGATATCTGCCTCTTTGTCTATCTATCTATCTATCTGTCTGTCTGTCTCCCTTTCCTTCTCTCTATATATCTATCAGTCCCTCTGTATATCTATCTATCTCTGTGCCTCTCTATCTCTCTATCTATCTCTTTGTCTCTCTGTCTATCTGTCTATCTATCTTTCTCTCTATCTATCTATCTTTCTATCTGTGTCTCTATCTATCTGTCTATCTATCGACCTATCTATCGATCCATCTATCTCTCTATGTATCTGTATGTCTATCTATCTATCTATCTATCTGTCTGTCTCTCTGTCTATCTATCTATCTCTCAATCTATCTCTCTGTCAACCTATCTTTCCATCTATCTATGTCTCTGTCTATCTGTCTATTGATGCATTTCTGACACAACTCAGTTAATTAAGTTAATTTTACTTAATTAAAAGTAGAGAAAAGTCACTTAGGTTAACTCGAAATTATGTCGGTTGTGTAGTATAGGGTCGAATTAACCTAATATTTTAGAAATTTTTACTGGTTGAGTCCAGGTCGTTCACTGAGAATTATAATTCATTTTAAATTCGCTAGTTATCTTTATTTTTTCTTTATAAGTATAAGAGGTATATTAAGTTAATTTTAAGAACTTGAATTTTGCTAAAAATTGATTAGAATAGAATAACAAGCAAAATCCCATAAGAGAACATATTTACTCAAATGATTTACTTTGTTAGCAAGTAAACATGTTAATTTCCAATTTATTTTAAAGAAATTAAGGCAATATAAAGTTCTTCTATTAAAACTTGCCTTATTACAACATTTAAGAACAAAAAGAAATTTAAAATAATGCAAGAAAAATAATTTCTTTTCTTTATTCCTTCAGCCTCTATCTCTCTCTTTTCTTCTTTCTTTCTCTTTTTTCTGGTATGTATCCTTTATTTTTTTACTCTCTCTCGAGCTCTCTTTCTTTCTTCTCTTCTTCTGCTCCTACCTTCTTCTTCCCTTAGTATTTCCTTAAGCCTCTTCCTTAGTCTTCAAGACTATTAACCTTCAACCTTTATGCTTTATCTTCTTCAACACTTAGTCTCTTCAGCATTTAGCCATCAGCTCCTCTTTTTCTTAAGCCAGTTGAACCAGGTTTATTTCTTCTTTAACCAAAAATTATTTTTTATTTGGGATGAGGTCCTTTCGAGGATACACAGCACCATGAGATCAGGGTGGGACCAGACCCTACTCGGTCCTTACCTGATTTCAATTATGGTTCAATTTTGATTTATTTTTCGATTCACAGATTCGAACTAATCCGGCTCAACTGCCTCCCAGGCCTCGCCCTCCCAAGGCCAACACATTCGCAGACCCACTTGGGCGCACACCCGCAGGCACACGCACCTGCACACACACACGCATGCTCAGAATGAATGCTCAATCAGTAGCCGTGTGCCGAGCTCTGACGACTGAAGGGTCCATGTAACAAATTCATTTTATTCCAAGGTGGCCATTCAGAGCTAACCGATATGGGACTATCTTAACCCCTCCCAAAGCAAACTTCAAGTAACAATATCTCCCTACTCAGAGCTCCAAATCAAGCGATTCAAAGCTTGATGGAAAGCTCTAAGGTAGCTCTACAGAATTGAAGTGTCAATTTTAAGATAAGAGGATGTTTTCCTCTTCAATTTGAAGAATGAAATCAAGGGTTCCTACGAGTTTAATGTGCCTGGAAATGGAATAAGGGTTCACAGAGTCCACAGATGGACTTGCCTCTCTTAGTTAATGGTCTGAATAGGTTATACATATGATTCCACAGCTTCAGGTATAGGTTTTGAAGCTCTTAAAGCTTCAGGAATAGCAGAGAAGCTTGAAGCTTCTCTGAAAGTTTCAGAGAACGAATTTCAGACTTAAAAATGTGCCACAGACACTTAAGAACAAATCAGATTGATTAAAACAGATTCTAAGGGTTTGAACAAATTAATCTAGGCAGGATTTCAGATTAAATCTCATCAAACAACCACCGCTATCAGTTTGGGTTCGAAAATAACCCAAGCTGGTAGGGTTTGAATTCTCACCAAATCACTCATCTGAGCTCATTTAATTCACTCTAATATCATTCAAAAGAATCTCAGAATCCATTCTATCTCATCAATTCCTCAAATCAAGCTCAGAATCAAATTCTCCTTCCCAGGTTCGACTAAAAGGCTTAAAATTTGACTTTCTGATTAATGCCTTCTTACAAGGAATTAAAGCCTCAAATAGGGTTCTTTCAACATCAGGAATTTTCTCAGCCTCTTTAATAGGTGTTCTAACCCTAGAAATTAGGGTTCCAAGCTCATTGCCTGAGCTTCTAATGTAGTCTGTTCGTCAGGGTATTTGAGAGGTTGTTTCAGTACTTTGAAGACATGAATAGCTTCAGTGCACTGCACTGAAGCTTCTAGACACCATAAATGTAACTTTAACCCAACTGACAAACTTCTCCAACTCTGCCGGAGTTGGA
>JAZHRO010000044.1:17597500-17642500 GCA_037157565.1 Thalassia testudinum | reverse complement strand
TCTATCTATTTATCTATCTTTCTATCCATCTATCCATCTGTCTACCTTTCTGTCTATCTGTCTATCTATCTAATTTTCTATTTGTCTATCTATCTATCTGTCTATCTATCTATTTATCTATCTATCTACCTATCTATCTGTTTATCTATCTGTCAATCTATATATCTATCTGTCAATCTGTCTCTCTGTCTATCTATCAGTCTCACTATCTAAATATCTATCTATCTATTCATCTATTTCCCTATCTGTCTATCTTTCTATCTACTTATCTATATTTCTGTCTATCTATCGGTCTCTCTATCTATCTATCTACCTCTCTATCCATCTATCGATCTGTCAATCTATCCATCTATCTCTCTATCTGTCTATCTATCTATCCATCTGTCCACCTATCTATCTATCTATCTATCTATCTATCTATCTATCTATCTATCTATCTATCTATCTCTCTATCTATCTCTCTACCTGTCAATTTATTTATCCGTCTATATGTCTATCTCTCTATCTATCTGTCTATCTATCTGTCTATCTTTTTATCCGTCTTTCTATCTATCTATCTATCTATCTATCTATCTATCTATCTATCTATCTATCTGTCTGTCTGTCTCTTCGTCCATCTGTCAATCTATCTATCTACCTAGCTATCTATCTATCTCTCTATCTATCTATCTATCTATCTATTGCTCTATCTATCTATCTGCCTATCTATCTATCTATCTGTTTATCTATCTTTCTCTCTATCTATCTATCTATCTATCTATATGTCTACCTATCTATCTATCACTCTATCTGTCTATCTATCTATCTATCTACCTATCTATCTGTCACTCTATCTGTCTATCTATCTATCTATCTATCTACCTATCTATCTATCTATCTGTCTATCTATCTATTTGTCTCTCTATCTATCTCTCTATCTGTCAATCTATCTATCTTTCTATCTATCTATCTATCTATCAATCTTTCTATGTATTTGTCTATCGATCAATCTATCTATCTGTCTGTCTATCAATCTGTCCATCTGTCTGTCTGTCTCTCTATCTATCTATCGATGTAACTATCTGTCTATCTATCTATCTATCTATCCCACTATCTATCTATCTATCTATCAGTCTGTCTATCTATCTATCCATCTCTCTATCTATCTATCTATCTATCTATCTATCGATCTACCTATCTGTATATCAATCTATCTATCTGTCTATCTGTCTATCACTCTATCTGTCTATCTATCTATCTGTCTATCTGTCTCTCTGTCTACCTATCTATCTTTCTATCTACCTGTCAATCTGTCTCTCTATCAATCAGTCTATCTACCAGTCTATCTATCTTTTTGTCTATCTATCTGTCTGTCTATCTATCTATCTGTCTCTCTATCTATCTATCTATCAATCTTTCTGTCTATCTATGTATCTGTCTATCTATCTATCTATCTATCTGCCTATCTTTCTATCTATTCATCTATCTCTCTCCGTCCATCTATCTATCTATCTCTCTATCTATCTCTCTATCTATCTATCTGTCTATCCGTCTATCTGTCTTTCTATCTATCTATCTATCTAACTGTCTATGTATCTATCTATCTATCTATCTCTTTGTCTATATGTCTCACTATCTGTATCTCTATCTATCTATCTATCTATCTATCTATCTCTCTGTCTATCTATCTATATGTCTCTCTATCTGTATATCTATCCATCTGTCTCTATATCTATCTGTCTATCTACCTCTTTGTCTGTCTATCTATCTTTCTATTTCTCTATCTATCTATCTACCTAACTATCTATCTGTATACCTATCTCTCTATCTGTCTGTCTTTGTGTCAGTCTATCTGTCTATCTGTCTCTCTGTCTGTCTGTTGATCTCTCTATCTGGCTATCTATGTATCTGTCTATCTATCAGTCTCTCTGTCATCTATCCATCTGTCTATCTGTCTATCTCTCCATTTGTCTATCTATCAATCTATATATCCATCTATATATTTGTCTCTTTGTCTATCTATCTATCTATCTATCTATCTATCTCTCTCTGTCTATCTGTCTATCTATCTCACTGTCTATCTATCCATCTTTGTCTCCATCTATCTATCTATCTATATGTATTTGTCTCTCAATCTACTTCTATCTATTTATCTATCTATCTATCTATCTCTCTGCCTATCAATCTGTGTCTCTATCTATCTATCTATCTATCTATCTATCTATTTGTCTATCTATCTATCTATCTTTCTATCTATCTATATATCTGTCACTCTATTTATCCATCTGCCTATCTATCTATCTGTCTATCTATCCATCTTTCTCCCTATATGTCTATCTATCTATCTATCTCTTTATCTGTCTATCTTTTTAACTGTCTATCTATCTATCTATATATCTACCTATCTATCTGTCTCTCTATCAATCTCTCTATCTATCTCTTCTATCTATCTTTCTATCTGTCTATCTATTTATCTATCTATCTATCTATCTATCTGTCTGTCAATTTCTCTCTATCTATCTATCTATCTCTCTATCTATCTATCTATCTGTCTATCCATCTATCTGTCTATCTATCTATCTATTTATCTATCCGTCTCTCTATCTATCTGTCTATCTCTCTCTCTATCTATCTATCAGTCTATCTCTCTATATATCTCTCTGTCTTTCTCTCTATCTATCAGTCTATCGGTCTGTTTATCTGTCTCTCTATCTGTCTATCTATCTCTCTATCTGTCTCTCAATCTGTCTGTCTATCTATTTGTCTCTCATGTCTATCTATCTGTCTCTCTATCTATCTGTCTATCTTTCTTTCTATCTATCTATCTATCTATCTGTCCATCTATCTATCTATCTATCTATCTGTTTATCTATCTCTCTATCTATCCATCTGTCTGTCTATCTATCTATCCATCTATCTGTCTATCTATCTATTTATCCGTCTTTCTGTCTATCTGTCTATCTATCTATCTTTCTGTGTTTTACACTATCTATCTATCTATCTATTTATCACTCTATCTGGGTATCTATCTCTCTATTCATCTATCTGTCTATCTATCTATCTGACTATCTATCTATCTCTCTATCTAACAGTCTATCTGCCTATCTATCTATCTATCTATCTGCCCATCTTTCTATCCATGTGTCTATCTTTCTCTCTATCTATCTATTTGTCTATCTATCTATCTATCTATCTTTCTATCCATCTATCTATCTATCTGTCTACCTTTCTGTCTATCTAATTGTCTATATGTCAGTCTATCTATCTATCTATCTATCTACATATCTATCTGTTTATCCATCTGTCTATCTATATATCTATCAATCTATCTGTCTATTTGTCTATCTATCTATCTCACTATCTAAATATCTATCTATCTATTCATCTATCTACCAATCTATCTATCTTTCTGTCTACTTATCTATCTCTCTGTCTATCTATCTGTCTCTCTACCTATCTATCTATCTGTATATCTATCTATCTACCTCTCTATCCATCTATCGATCTGTCAATATATCCATCTATCTGTCTATCTATCTATCTGTCTACCTATCTACCTACCTATCTATCTATCTATCTAACTATCTGTCTGTCTGTCTCTCTAACTATCTCTCTATCTATCAATTTGTCTATCCGTCTATATGCCTATCTCTCTATCTATCTATCTTTTTATCTGTCTTTCTATCTACCTCTCAATCTATCTATCTATCTATCTATCTATCTATCTATCTATGTGTCTGTCTGTCTCTCTGTCTATCAGTTTATCTATCTATCTATCTATCTATCTACCTATCTATCTATCTATCTGTCCATCTATATATCTGTCGCTCTATCTATCTATCTGCCTATCTATCTATCTATCTATCTATCTTTCTCTCTATCTATCTAAATATCTGTCTATCAATCTATCTATCACTCTATCTATCTATCTATCACTCTATCTATCCACCTATCTATCTGTCTATCTACATATCTACCTATCTATCTATCAATTTGTCTCTGTTATGAACGCGTGCCCCAAACGTCTTTTAAGACGTCTGGGATGTGTCCCAGACGTCGTACCAGTCGTCTGGGATAGTTTCCAGACGTCTGGAAATCCGTTATTTTCGACACACGCGAGTCGTCTGCGCGCCTGCGCGCGTAGACCGCATATTCGCCTTTCCTCCCACCGCAGCTCCAGATTCCCCTGCCGCAAATCCTTCTCTCTCCTCTCCACGCGGCCTTAAAAGGGCACGCCTCCCCTCCTGTCGTCTCCACCGTCCCCTTCCTCTTCTCCTTCCTGTGCGCGAGAGCGAGTGAGAGCGAGGGCTGCAGCGGCGGCCGCAGCGAGCGCGGAGGAGGTGCGGCGTGCGAGAGCGGAGCTCTGCCATGAGGGCGAGCTCGCCTGAGCAGCTTGGCCGGCCGGCGGAGGGCGCAGGGGGTGCGGAACGACGCGGAGAGGGACCTGCTGCAGTCTGAGCAGTAGGAGCGCGAGGTGCGACGCGGGCGGCGTCGCGAGCGGAAGCCGGGTGGCGCCCTGTTCTGGAAAAATTTCCAGAATCAGACGTCTGGGTTGATAGGCAGATGGCGAGGACGACGTCTGGTAGATCATACAGACGTCTGAAAGGTTAGTTTTCCGCTTTCTTCTTCCTTCCTGTCGACTGACCGTACTGAGGGAGGGAGTTGGCTGTGCGCAGGCTCGCTGATTCGCCATCCTTTGCGAATCAGACGTCTGGAAGTTGTACCAGACGGCTTGAGTGACCTCCAGACGTCCGGGGTGACCATCGGATGTCTGGGAGCTAGGCCAGACGTTCCCGCAGACTTCTGGACGTCTGGGAAACCACGCTGAACAGGTAATTCTCTGATCCACTTTTTAAGACGTCTGGAAGAAGTTCCAGACGTCTGATTTTGCACAGTATCGTCTTTTTCGACCCGTTTAGGGCCCGTTCGGGCTCTGTTTTCCGCGATTCAAGTTACGTTCTTTTCAAAATTAATTCCTCTACCCGTCTACAGTAGCTATACACTATTTTGAGACACCCCTTGTGTTTGATCCTTGTGATAGGACCTCATTCAGTTGCAGTCTTGGGAGTCGCGGAGGCACGCGGGATTCCCGATCACGCCCCCATTACTCCCGTTGTACCTGGTAGAGTGGCTTAAGTTTATTTTTAAAATCTGTTAAAGTATGGAACCATAACTAGAATCTAGGACATTGCATGAATCCTAGGAATGAGAAATGTATGGAATGATAGCTCCTAGGTGATGCATGAATCCTAGGGCTGGAAAACTAGTTGTATGCTAGATCCTAGGATGTGGCATGAATCCTAGGATGGAAAAACTAGTGGAATGTATAATACTGCAGTCTTGGAAAAATGGAAAGGAATATAAAGCTGCCTGTAAATTGAATTAATAGCTGCCTGTTGTGAATAGATAACGTGGTTGAGAACATGGATTGTAAGAATGTGAAACTGGAAAGTGAAACCTGGATGTTTGAGTAAAAAGGATGGAACCTTACGGGGAAGTAGGAGTAGAACTCCTGGAAGGTGAATGGAATAGTTTTGGGGAAGTGAGCTGGCCCTTGAGTACGGAGTACCAAGGAGAGCGACTGTCCCCCTATTTAGTGCAGAGCGGAGCGAGCCGCCCCAGGGACCCGGGGTTAGGACTGTCCACTCTGTACCGACTTGTTGGCCCTCGTGTACGTAGTACTGAGGAGAGCTAGTAGTGTTAGGAGAGTACTAGCTACCCCATGGGCCCCGGGGTTCTGCTAGCCTCCTTCACCGACTTGTTAGGCCCACTAGGGCAAACCAGGGTAGTCAGGCGAGGGTGCGCGGACTGTGGAGGGGCAAGGCCCCGGTTTGGTTACTGTGGAGGGGTTGGACCCCTGTTACTGAGAGGGCTCTGCCCTGGTTCCGTGCTGTGCTTTGGGCGCACCCGTTAACGGAAACGACTGACCGCGTGCCAGTGCGGGCTAGCTACCTGTGCGTTTATCGCGCGTGCCGTAGTCACCGTTACGTCTGTCAGTGACCTTGGGGTGGTTGACTGAGGGTAGGATCACCACGGGGGACTCTCCCGGCCAGGAGAGCACCACGTGCTACTTCTACTTTTGGAAAAGACTGCAATCAAGATCGTTCCCACGAGGACATTCGAGATCAAGTAAAGGATCTGAGTAATAAATGAAATAGTGAGAAAATTGAAAGATGTGAATAAAGGAAGTAATAGAACATAACAGCTACTGTACACTCTACTGTTGTCTTTAGTTAGTTTGCCACTCTACTCAGCGTTTTGCTGACGTGTTACACTCATTACCTTTTTCAGGACCAGGTGTTGAGCAGCCAGGGTCAGCGGCTGCAGAGGACGCTGGGCCAAGTAGGGTCCAGTAGAGTTTACCACAGTCTTTTGTACCTCTTTTGTTTCTGTTATAGTGAGTAGTTCTTGTTTCCGCTGTACTTCCTTACTGTTAGTTATATTCATGCTGAATGTGGTTTATTTTACTGCTCTTTTGGTTACTTCCTCGTTGGACGACTAGGTCTTGGGATTAGTCGAGTCGGTCCGGTTCTCGTGTCTCGTAGGGACTCGGAAATCGGGTCGTTACAAGATGGTATCAGAGCAAGGTCGTCCCGAGAAGTGAATCAACTGACTGAAAAATAACCAATTCACATGTTTATAGCTAGAGTAGCCACCACAACATATCTCTTGACATGAGCTCTTAGAAGTTTTGTTAGGTACCGTCTGTTTTGACGTTTCCGTTTTGTTCGCGTCTCCTTGCAGAAGATGCCTCGTCACGAGATTGGCCGCGGGCGCGGCCGAGGGCGAGGTCGGCGAGATGGACGTGCTGTTGTTGACATCTCGATGGACCAGCCACCACTCCCTGGCATCCAGGCCCAGGACCTCGCCAGACTGATACGAGATATTATACGAGAGGAGCTCCACCCACCGCCCCGAGCGCCTCCTCCTGGGGCTGCAGAGGGGGAGTCCTCTGTGGGACCACGCGACGGACACGGCGCTGGACACGAGGGAGGGGATGGGCCCCTGTCGCCCCCACCTTCCTCCGACACTTCTGTACACAAGGCACCTTCGCCTGGAGGTGCACCAGCACCTCCCCTACAGCGCCACTTCGAGCTTTTCGGACAGTTCTGAAAGCTGAAGCCCCCCTCCTTCAAGGGGGATGAGGACCCGACCGAGGCAGAGGACTGGCTTGAGCAGCTGGAGAAGATCTTCGACACCCTTCGCCCCCCGGTGGAGTGCCGCGTGGCCTTTGCCACGTACCAGCTGGAGAGTGCGGCACACCGGTGGTGGAGGGCGGTCCGGGTACAGGAGAGGGACGAGCCGACGTGGGACCAGTTCGTCACCCTCTTCTGCGAGCAGTACTTTCCCCAGACGTGGCAGGACCAGAGGAGGCGGGAGCTCCACACTCTCCGCCAAGGGACGGTGACTGTGAGCGTGTACCGCACGCGTTTCTTGGAGCTGTCCCGCTTTACAGCGACAGCGGTAGCCACTGAGGAGGAGCGCCTTTGGAGGTTCACCGAGGGGCTCTGGCCTGCGATCCGGGGGTATGTCAAACCCCTGAAGCTGCCTACGTTTTCGAGGGTGGTAGAGGCAGCTATGACTTACGAGGAGACCAACCCGTCCGCGCGAGAGACCGACGGCAGGCGGAAGAGGCCCTTTCAGCCAGACTTCTCACAGGGCCGGCGAGAACGGAGACACGTGGCGTCCGCAGGAGAGCTGTCACGTTGTGCAGGGCCATCAGTGGCCTTTGGGGGCCCTCGATAGGGGCCAGTCGCCAGCTCCGGACCCCCGCCTAGTCGACAGCAGGGACTCACTGAGGGCGGGAGTCGGGTTCCCCTCTGCTACCAGTGTGGCCAGTCGGGCCACGTCAGGAGGGACTGCCCATCTAGGGTAGGAGGTCAGCAGATACTTCCCGTGCAGAGCACTGGAGGGTGCGCAGGAGGCCGCGGTTCCCAGGCACGAGGAGGGTACCGGCCAGCACCTACCCGTCCGACGCAGAGTGTGGCTACTTCGTCCGCACCTAGAGCTGAGGGGCGTATCAACGCCCTAACACACAGGGATGCCAGAGCTTCGGGATCCGTGGTAGCAGGTATGGTTGCAGTTTCTGTCAGACTCGTTTACACGCTTTTCGATTCCGGCGCTACGCACTCGTTTGTCGCAGCCAGTTTCGCAGTTAGTTTGGACCAGGATTATACACTGTTAGAAAATCCGTTCGTAATCAGAGGTCCGAGTGGTCAGTTGTTTGTAGCTGAGGAGGTGTACACGGATTGCGAGGTCAGCGTTGGAGGACATAGCCTGCCAGCTGACCTGATTATGATCCAGATGGAGGACTTTGGTGTGATTCTGGGGATGGATTGGCTGTCCGCTTACCACGCCTTGGTAGATTGTTTTGAGAGGAAGATTGTCTTCTCCATTCCGGAGTTGCCTTCTTTCGAGTTTCATGGACAGCCAGTGGACGGAGGTTTCAGGTGCATTTCGGCACTTCGGGCGGCGAGACTTTTGAGCCAGGGGTGTGAGGGCTTCCTAGCCTGTGTGGTGGCAGAGCCCAGCCCTGTGGCAGACTTCCAGAGCATCCCGGTGGTCAGAGAGTACCCCGACGTGTTTCCAGACGAGTTACCAGGACTACCGCCCGAGCGCGAGATCGAGTTTGAGATCTCACTAGTACCAGGGACCAGCCCCATCTCCACCGCGCCATACAGGATGGCACCGCTTGAGCTGCGAGAGCTCAAGTCCCAGTTGCAGGACCTTTTGGAGAAAGGTTTCGTGAGGCCCAGTGCGTCTCCCTGGGGAGCCCCGGTACTGTTTGTGAAGAAGAAGGATGGGACCCTACGCCTTTGTGTGGACTACCGACAGCTGAATAGGGTCACCATCAAGAACAGATATCCGCTGCCGAGGATCGACGATTTGTTTGACCAGTTGCGGGGTGCCACGGTGTTTTCCAAGATAGACTTGAGGTCTGGATACCACCAGTTGAGGATCAGGGAGACCGACGTCTCCAAGACAGCTTTCCGCACCCGGTACGGACACTACGAGTTTTTGGTCATGCCGTTTGGGCTGACCAATGCCCCCGCTGCTTTCATGGACCTGATGAACCGGGTGTTTAGACCATACTTGGACCAGTTCGTGGTTGTTTTCATAGATGATGTGCTCATCTATTCTAGAGATCAGATGCAGCAGGGACAACACTTGCGGATGGTTCTGGACACTCTGAGACGGCGCAAGCTGTACGCCAAATACAGCAAGTGCGAGTTCTGGTTGAGGGAGGTGACCTTCTTGGGTCATGTGATCTCTGGTAACGGCTTGGCGGTGGACCCCGCCAAGGTCGAGGCAGTGCTCAGGTGGGAGAGACCGCGTTCAGTCACTGAGATTCGCAGTTTCCTGGGACTGGCAGGTTACTACAGACGGTTCATCAGAGGATTTTCACAGATTGCACGTCCTATGACACAGTTGACCCGGAAGGACGTGCCTTTCGCTTGGACAGACGCCTGTGAGGCGTGTTTTCTGGAGTTGAAGGAGAGGTTGACCTCGGCTCCCGTGCTCACCATCCCTGACAGTAGTGGTGGGTTCGTTGTGTACACGGACGCTTCCTTGCAGGGGTTAGGAGGTGTGCTCATGCAGAGGGGTCATGTTGTCGCTTACGCGTCGCGGCAACTGAAGCCCCATGAGCATACCTACCCTACCCACGACCTAGAGTTGGCAGTTGTTGTCTTCGCGCTAAAGACCTGGAGGCACTACTTGTACGGTGAGACCTTCGAGATTTTTACAGATCACAAGAGCCTCAGATACCTTTTTGATCAGAAGGAGCTCAACATGAGACAGAGACGTTGGTTGGAGCTCCTGAAGGACTACGATTGCAGCATCTCCTACCACCCGGGAAAGGCCAATGTGGTGGCTGACGCCTTAAGCCGTAAGGCGCCCGCACGCTTGGCCAGTCTACAGTTACAGAGTTGGAGCCTTTTAGAGGAGGTGGGCAGTTGGCGACCTCTAGAGTTACGAGGGTACTGTGGGGCAGTGACGGTGACGCGGCAGACCAGGCCAGAGCTGATAGACCGCATCATCACAGGGCAGATGGCCGATCCGTACTTGCAGTCTTTGCGCGACAGAGTACAGTCAGGAGACCCTGGGGACTTCTCTTTCACAGACCAGGTGCTACGCTTGAAGGGATGGTTGTGCGTTCCCAGGGACGAGGAGCTGTTGAGAGAGCTCCTGACTGAGGCACACGGTTCCAGATTCACCATACATCCCGGAAACACGAAGATGTACCACGACTTGAGATGCGAGTTTTGGTGGAGGGGGATGAAGCGGGATGTGTGTGAATTCGTGCAGCAGTGCTTAGTGTGCCAGCAGGTGAAAGCCGAGCATCAGAGACCTGCAGGGCCGCTCCAGCCGCTTCCAGTGCCAGAGTGGAAGTGGGAGAGCATCACCATGGACTTGGTGGTGGGCTTGCCTGTTACCCAGCGGGGACATGACACAGTCTGGGTAATAGTGGATAGATTGACGAAGACGGCACGGTTCTTGCCGATCCGAGTCACTTTGGGACCAGCACAGTTGGCAGAGAGGTATATCCGTGTTGTGGTACGACTACACGGAGTTCTGCGGGAGATCATATCCGACCGGGATACCCGCTTTACGTCCCAGTTTTGGGCTGAGTTTCAGCAGGCCTTGGGGACGCGGTTGAGGTTTAGCACGGCTTACCACCCCCAAACGGATGGACAGTCTGAGCGCACGATACAGACACTTGAGGACCTTTTGCGTGCCTGTGTACTGGACTGGAGGGGCTCTTGGGAGGAGCACCTGCCCCTAGCGGAGTTTGCATACAACAACAGTTATCACTCGAGCATCGGCATGGCTCCCTACGAGGCTCTGTACGGACGGAAATATACGCACCCTTGAGTTGGGTTGAGGTGGGGACCAAGTGGGAGGTTGGCCCCAGGTTGATCCGGCAGAGTCAGGAGGTAGTTGAGCAGATCCACAGATGACTCCGCACTGTCAGGAGCAGACAGAAGAGCTACGCGGATCGGAGACGCAGAGAGGTACAGTTTGAGGTTGGGGACCACGTCTTTCTTCATGTTTCGCCCATGAAGGGCCTGCAGCGGTTTGGGGTGAGAGGGAAGCTCGCGCCGAGGTTCGTGGGGCCCTTTGAGGTCCTGGAGCGGGTTGGACCCGTTGCTTACCGACTTGCCCTCCCCCCGCAGTTTTCTGGTGTGCACGACGTGTTCCACGTGTCCAACCTCAGGAAGTACGTAGCCGATCCCAGCCACGTACTGAGTCACGAGAGCGTCGAGGTGGGCGACGACCTGACCTACCCCAAGCAGCCAGTGCAGATTCTAGACCGAGCCGTCCGCAGTTTGAGACGAAAGCAAGTACCCCTGGTAAAGGTTTTGTGGAGGAGCCAGCGGTACGAGGAGGCTACCTGGGAGCCTGAGGCGGCAATGCGGGAGCGGTACCCAGAGCTTTTCGCGGGTACGTCTTTTCGGACCGGTTTCGGTCCTCTTTGAGTTTGTTATGGTTATTTGGACATCTTCTCCCCGCACCCTAGTTGGCGCAAGTTTCGGGGATGAAACTTCCTTTGAGTTTGTTATATTGTTACGAATGCGTGCCCCAGACATCTTTTAAGACGTCTGGGATGTGTCCCAGACGTCGTACCAGACGTCTGGGATAGTTTCCAGATGTCTGGAAATCCGTTATTTTCGACACACGCGAGTCATCTGCGCGCCTGCGCACGCAGACCGCATATTCGCCTTTCCTCCCTCCGCGGCTGCAGATTCCCCTGCCGCGAATCCTTCTCTCTCCTCTCCGCACGGCCTTAAAAGGGCACGCCTCCCCTCCTGTCGTCTCCACCGTCCCCTTCCTCTTCTCCTTCCTGTGCGCGAGAGCGAGTGAGCGCGAGGGCTGCAGCGGCGGCCGCAGCGAGCGCGGAGGAGGTGCGGCATGCGAGAGCGGAGCTCTGCCGTGAGGGCGAGCTCGCCGGAGCAGCTTGGCCGGCCGGCGGAGGGCGCAAGGGGCGCGGAACGACGCGGAGAGGGACCTGCTGCAGTCTGAGCAGCAGGAGCGCGAGGTGCGACGCGGGCGGCGTCGCGAGCGGAAGCCGGGTGGCGCCCTGTTTTGGAAAAATTTCCAGAATCGGACGTCTGGGTTGATAGGCAGACGGCGAGGACGACGTCTGGTCGATCATACAGACGTCTGAAAGGTTAGTTTTCCGCTTTCTTCTTCCTTCCTGTCGACTGACCGTACTGAGGGAGGGAGTTGGCTGTGCACAGGCTCGCTGATTCGCCATCCTTTGCGAATCAGACGTCTGGAAGTTGTACCAGACGGCTTGAGTGACCTCCAGACGTCCGGGGTGACCATCGGACGTCTGGGAGCTAGGCCAGACGTTCCCGCAGACTTCTGGACGTCTGGGAAACCACGCTGAACAGGTAATTCTCTGATCCACTTTTTAAGACGTCTGGAAGAAGTTCCAGACGTCTGATTTTGCACAGTATCGTCTTTTTCGACCCGTTTGGGCCCGTTCGGGCTCCGTTTTCCGCGATTCAAGTTACGTTCTTTTCAGAATTAATTCCTCTACCTGTCTATAGTAGCTATACACTGCTTTGAGACACCCCTTGTGTTTGATCCTTGTGATAGGACCTCGTTTAGTTGTAGTCTTGGGAGTCGCGGAGGCACGCGGGATTCCCGATCACGCCCCCATTACTCCCGTTGTACCTGGTAGAGTGGCTTAAGTTTATTTTTAAAATCTGTTAAAGTATGGAACCACAACTAGAATCTAGGACATTGCATGAATCCTAGGAATGAGAAATGTATGGAATGATAGCTCCTAGGTGATGCATGAATCTTAGGGCTGGAAAACTAGTTGTATGCTAGATCCTAGGATGTGGCATGAATCCTAGGATGGAAAAACTAGTGGAATGTTGATGAGAACCTCATCATGAGCCATAACTAGCTCATTTTGACCCAATACAAAGGATAAAAGCTCCTACATATCTCAAGGAAAAGCTTAACTCAGAGAATTCTGAGTTTGAGAAGAAAACAAGTCATAAGGGGTAAAAGTGCAATTTTACCAGTATAATCTGCATACAGGGTAATTCAGGGCCCAAACATAGGTCAAAACAGCTTAATAAGAATAAAAGTGGGATGAGATGATCTAGCAAGGGCTACAACACTTCCAAGGAACCAAATGATAATCTGTAACCCTAAAACAACCCACTTCAATTCACAAGGTTCGAAGCAAAGTAAAAATAGAATAAACCCTCTAAAATTCATAGAAAAATAATCTCTAGGGTTTAGAACCTTCAATTTGGCCTTTAGAACCCATTTTGACCTACATTGAGAACCATGCCCAATTAATAACTTAATTTGGGTTTTTGCGCAAATTGACCGGTCAAACAAGGTTTAATATGAAAATAAAATTCACCATCAGATTCCTTAGGTCCTAATTAGTCATGTATAAAAACTTGAGCCTAAGAAGAAACCTCCTTGACCGACTTCACACTTTGGTCCTCATATATTTACTCTTTGGCCCTCAACTTTTGAACCCTCGCATTTTGGCCCCTAACTCTCCTTCGTTCTTTGCAAACAGGTCCCTCCTGCAAAACCCTGCCAGCACCATGCTCCGGCGACCTTGCGCGGAGCATGGCGCCGCGCAGGGTGAGGTGGAGGACCTGGCAAGTGTACCGGGGGTGCCCTGCGTCGTCAGCCGTCGCAGGAGCACCCCCATGGTCATTGTAGCCCCCCATACCGGCCGTGCGAACGCACGGACGGTATGGGTTCGTATTCCGACCATTCTCCGGCGAGGGAGACACGTCGTCTCCCTCCGCCTTCCTCCCTGCTTCAACCCTATAAATACCCCCCGCCGCTCCACCGACGAAGGCAGCCTGGATCTGACGGAGAAAACCCCCAGCTTTCTTCTCTTCTTTCTCCGGCAGACGCTCACCAGCTCCGGCGACTTCCTCCCCCTCCACCTCTTCGCTCTGCCGCAATACCAGCAGCAGAGACCTCCTCCCCTGCTCTTCCCGCGCCACGCCGCACCCAGCTGGCGCCTCTCCAGCCCTCTGCTCGCCGCCGCCCCTCTCTCTGAGCATCATCTTCTCCGGCGACAGTCGATACGACTGTCGCCCTGTTCCTCCCCCTTCGTCCCTGCAGTTAAGTTAGACTTACTCCCCTTCTCCTCCTCTTTCTTTCCCCGCTTTCGATTTAGTCAATTAAGCCCTCTACCGACCCTGTTCACCCTCATCCTCTCCGCCTCCGACCACCCTCCGGCGAGCCGCTCCCATCACCTCAGCGACCCACACGGCTCGCCGACCACCGCAGAACCTCCGCCTCCTCACCCTGATCCTCTTCCGCCCCTCCACTTCCCACCAAACACCCTCTGCAGACCCACCGAACACACCCACTCCCTCGCTCACAGTTTGACCTAGGACGGCCTGACAGCTCCATCTCGCCCCCTGCAGACCCCCTGACCACCTTCGCCGTGCCACGGCGAAGGTCCCCCGCCTGTCTGATTTGGCCGAGAAGCCGTGCTATTGATTTCAGGTTCCAGGCCTTGACCGCCATTGGCGAGGAAGCTCGAAGCCTGCTCGAGGTTGCTTCAAGCCGAGATATCCCAGGTTGAAAAGCCACGGCCAGCGCGGAAGAGTCTCGCGCACACACCCTGGCCCTCAATTGGAGCTGTGCGCCTCAACAGCTGATGCAATTGGAAGCGCCATCCCTGCTGCAGGCGTGAGAGAAACGGGTGTGCGGATAGTCCCACCTCGGAACCTCTCGAAGG
The DNA here is from genome assembly GCA_037157565.1 of Thalassia testudinum. Lineage (NCBI taxonomy): Eukaryota > Viridiplantae > Streptophyta > Magnoliopsida > Alismatales > Hydrocharitaceae > Thalassia > Thalassia testudinum. Next base: position 17,627,775 of record JAZHRO010000044.1, on the reverse strand, counting down.
CGCGCGGACGCATAAAGGCAAAAACTGCCTTATGCTGTTTGCCTCAGTTACCACGGGGTGAGGTCCCTCTCACCCGACCCGACCCGACTCGGCCTCGTCCGTGACCACGCTCCGCGGACCTGGCCCGACCCGATTAGACTGACCTGCACTCCTCGCCCACCACGCACGCCGGTGGGCCTGGACCCGGGCCTGACCCGAACCCGATTACCCGGTAGCGCTCTGGGAGAGCTTCCGAAGAGTGATTTCAGAGAGAGAGATACGCGGGGGAGGGGGGTAGAGTAGGTTTTTGCCTTGACGAATAAACTCTGAAGTGTGCAGGCCAAAGAAGAAGAAGCAGACCCGCTGAAGAAGAAGGAGCTGCTGCACTGTAGCGAAGGCATTGTTAAGTCGTCTCAGCACCGGGGCAGACGACGGAAGGTCAGCAGCCAAAGAAGAAGAAGACCCGCTGAAGAAGAAGGAAGAGCAACGGCCATCGCGAAAGAAGAAAAAGAGAGGTCAAGGCAGGTGAAGACAAAGAAGAAGAAGGAATGAAGAGAAGCAAGAAGCAAGAAAAGAAGAAGACGATCTGACGAAAAAGAAAGAAAGGAAACAAGGAAGAACAGAAGAAGAAGAGCACGAGGGGAAAATCTGAAGAAAGCAGAAGAAAAAGAAGAAGAAGAAGAAGAAGAAGAACAGGAAGAACCAAAGACAAAGAGGAAGAAAGAAGAAAAGAAGAAGAAGCCAAATTTTCATCTCTCTCTCTCTCTTTATTTTTGTAATAGAACTTGTATATCTCTAGAATACAACTTGCTCCCTGAGTTCGACCTCGGGAACTCTTTTATTTTTCCGAGTAAAAAAATTTTTTATATGAAACGTTGGTAACAACCGGCTTTACTACAACGATATAACACAACCCGGTCAAACCAGACGCACATCATTTTGGCGCCGCTGCCGGGGAGCAACGGCTATTCTAGAGGTAAACATTCCTGTATCTTTTAATTTCTGATAATCTCCTCTCTTTTGTGCAGCTACAGGAACTCAAGAAGACAAGCAACCACACGACAAAGACAGGTAAATCTTTTCTCTCACTATTAACCCCTACACTCTAAAGAGAAAGAAAAGAAAAGAACAAAGCAATATAGGGCTAACCTGTCTTCCATACTTAGTAACCATAAAAAGTTGCATGTTTTCAACTCATCACTCCTGCACACTATTAAGGGTATTTAAGGGCTAACACATTCTTGCTTGAGCCCTAATTGCCCAACAAAGAGTTAAATGGACCAAGTAGAGCCAACATAAGGTCAAACATTAGGATTTCAGTAGAGACACACCCCTTAATCAAGAATTGAGGAAATCCTAAAGAGGTGTGCCCAAGCCATTGATTGAAAATAATTAACAAGAAAAATCCTAAACAATTGGCTCTCTCTAAACACTTGAACCCTAAAAGACAGGACCTAAAAGCTCTTAAAGAAAACAATAGGTAAAGTTGACCCCTTGGGTTAACCAACCTTAAATTAGGTCACTCTTTGCACTTAAAAAGACTAAAGTTCAAGTGAAACCTTAAGCACCCTAATCTTAAAATTGGTAGACTTAAGAGGTCAAGATCCCCATTCTGGTCTACCTGGAACCGCAGTGACAAGAGAGGTCGGGTGGGGGAAACCCTGTAACCCGTGGGGACGCTCTACCGTGTAGGGGTCTTCGCGGGACTCTCCCTCTCTGGCTGCCCAGGTAATTCTCAGGTGGACGATCTTTCTGATCTAGGGGTCCATCTGCCCCGCACCTCTGCAGTCACCCAACACATTTTTGGGTGTCTTGATTGGGTCCATCACCTTCTAAACTTACCTCTCCCAACTGTGCATGTACGGAAGGAGGTCTCTAAGACCACCCTTAAGACCTCCTTTAGAAATTCACTCTCGTCAAGGCCAAGCCTCGACGCCCGTGTTTGTGCAGCAACACCCTCACATTATTCTCTCTTCTGATTCAGAACCAAGTTCTTCTTCTTCCCCCATCATGGCTCAGCCAGTTGAGGAAGAAAATAATCTGGAACACCAGCTCCAGCGACTCAATGACCTCTTCCAAAACTTCGTGCACCCACCACAGCGTCCTATGATGCGGGACCACTACAATCCTGCTGCGGTGGCAATTGAGCCTCGAGTTAGAATCCCGATTGGAGGACCTGATTCCGAACTAAAGCCCAACATGATTCACGCTATACCTAAATTCCATGGGCTTAATTCTGAAGATCCCTTCCAGCACATCAAACAGCTTAAGCATCTGGCCCACACTTTTGGATCAGATGCACAAAATCGGGATATTCTTCTCATGAAGATGTTCTCCTTTTCTCTTATGGACAAGGCCGCCCATTGGTATCAAACTCAGACCCGGCCGATCAACACTTGGGAAGAACTTCAATCCGAGTTTTTGAAAAAGTTCTTTCCCGTTGGTCGGACCAACGCCTTGCGCCATCAGATTACACACTTCACTCAACAATCAGGAGAACCTCTCCATGAGGCATGGGATCGTTTTCAGGATCTCATGAGGAAGTGCCCCCATCACGGAGTTCCTAAATGGGAACAAGTCCAATCTTTTTACCAGGGACTCCGTGAGGACATCCGCCTTTTCGTCAATGCAACCTGCGGAGGAAACATCATGGGTCAACATGAAGACACCGTATGGGAGATTCTCGAAAACATGTGCGAGAACTCCATCAACAATGACTCCATGGGATTATTCGACAGGACGAATACCCGCGCAGCGACGAATCTTAAGGGAGCACATGAGACGCAGGGCTTGTCCGCATCAGTCGACCTGGAATTAATGGCCAGTCGATTGGACAAGGTCTCAATTATTGAAAAGAAGGTGGATGAGCTGACTCAGCACTTGCAGCGAGCCACCTCTGCGCGTAACTCCTTTGCACAACCTCCTTCCACACAGGAGACTGTGCAAAACATCCTACACCGATCCTCCCCTGGGATGGATCCATATCCATCCCCATCTGATTCTTGGACTGGAAGATCATCCGATCCTTTCTTCACCAGCCGGGGGAACTCCATTCCCCCTTTCCCTGATTCTCAGGAGGTTCCTCAGACCTGCGAGGACCTCAACGCCATCCAGAACGACCCATTCTCCAACACTTACAACCCTGGATGGCGAAACCATCCAAATTTTCAGTGGGCGGGAAATTCTCAAACCCAAAGACCACCTTTTCAGTCCCGCCCACAGCCCTCTCACCACTACCAGCCGCCTCAGCCTCGGCCCAACCCTACTTATCCATCAGGGCCAAATCAAGATCAAATGTCCTTAATCCTTCAGACTCTGGCTGACATTCAAAAATCGAATGCGGCCATTCAAAAACAACACAAGGACGAGCTTACTGAAGTTAAAACTCAGCTGGCCCAGTTGGCAAATTCTCGCCAGCCAGGCACACTCCCTTCCCAACCCCTTCCTAACCCAAATAACGTGCCAACCCAGAAGCGCGTTATGAATCCAAATTTAGGCCAAGCTCAATGGATTTATCAGGCCCCCACTGCTCCATCTCCAGACGAGATGGAAGCCTCTACTTCTCGTACGGGATTTCAGCAGCAGCCACCCCTCCTACCAAATCCAAACCAAAATCAGGCCGGATTAAATTCTGTAACAACACGTAGTGGTAAGACAACTCAGGACCAGCATTATCCAAACCACGCCCAGCCTGATAATCATGACCCTAGGATAGTTATCCAAGGTACCGCTGTTCCAGACCCACAACCAGGACCTATCCTAGAGGAACCAACCAAGATCCCGTTTCCCGAAGCCCTGACCAAGGGAAAGTAGACCACCAAACCCGTGGCCCCTGAGGAGGACCTGGTCAAGCTCTTTGAGCAGGTCCACATAAACATCCCCTTGATGGATGCAATCCGCCACGTACCAGCTTACGCACGATTTCTAAAGAATATATGTACACCCCAGCGTAAGCCGCGAACCAAGGGAGGGAGCCCAATTGTTCTGTCAGAGCAAGCCAGCTCTGTAATCCTTAGTAGACTCCCACCCAAGGCAAAAGATCCTGGAACTCCCCTGATCTCCTGTAAGATAGGTGGTACCCAATTGGACAGAGCATTGTTAGACTTAGGTGCATCTATAAATCTGATACCCACATCCTTACTTGACCATCTGGAAGAATCTGAGCTGAAACCAACTGAGGTGACATTACAATTAGCAGATCGATCTATAAAGTCACCAAAAGGGATTCTCGAGGATGTTATCGTAAGAGTGCGGGATTTCTATTTTCCAGTGGACTTTATAGTCTTAGACATGGATGCACCTGAGAACCCTAGGGATACACCAATCATTCTAGGAAGACCTTTCTTGGCTACTGCTAGAGCCAACATCAGCTGTGAGGAGGGCCAAATAGAGCTTAAGTTTGGAGATCAAACACTGAAAATTGATATATTTAAGGCCCAACAAGGAATTAATTGCGGCGTCATCGAACAAATTTGTGACATCAAGACTTTGGTTGATGAATCATACCTCCAGAATGACTTGAGTATTCCTCATCAACCACAGAAGGATCTTGACCCGCAAATAGAGGAGTCCAATCCGGATGTGAACAACCCAGTAACTCCCACCCTTGAACCTCACATCTATACTGAACCACCCGCTGCTGCTGAAAACCCCATCCTTGAACTGAAACCCCTTCCTGCTCATTTGAAATACATCTTTTTGGGTTCTAATCAGACCCTTCCTGTGATCATCAATTCCAACCTCAATCCTGAACAGGAATACCGTCTGATTGTTGTCCTCCAGCAACATCGCAGAGCCATCGGATGGACCCTCGATGATTTGACTGGAATAAGTCCCTCTTATTGTACTCATCATATCTATTCAGAAGAGGGCACACGACCTTCTCGTGAAATGCAGAGACGCTTAAACCCCAATCTGCAGGAGGTCGTGAAAAAGGAGATCATCAAGTGGTTAGATGCCGGGATCATCTACCCGATCTCCGATAGTCGTTGGGTGAGCCCGATTCAGGTCGTGCCTAAAAAGGCAGGACTCACCACTATAACGACTGAGACCGGAGAAATCATTCCTACCCGATTAGCCAACTCGTGGAGAGTCTGTATAGATTACCGTCGACTCAATTCCTCCACGAAGAAGGATCATTTCCCACTACCCTTCATTGATCAAATTCTCGAAAAACTAGCGGGAAATAGGTTCTTCTGCTTTCTTGACGGGTACTCCGGTTATAACCAGGTGGCAATCCATCCTGAGGACCAAGAAAAGACCACATTCACCTGCCCCTTCGGAACATACGCTTTCCGAAGGATGCCTTTTGGTCTTTGCAATGCACCCGCTACTTTTCAGCGATGCATGCTTGCCATATTCTCAGATATGGTAGGTGATTATCTGGAAGTCTTCATGGATGACTTTTCAGTTTTCGGAGCATCATTCGACGATTGCCTCCAGCACTTGGTCCAGATACTCAGGCGGTGCATCGACGTGAATTTGGTTCTTTCCTGGGAAAAGAGCCATTTCATGGTGCCTGAGGGAATTGTCCTGGGACACTCAATTTCGGAGAAAGGTATCCAAGTGGATCGAGCTAAGGTTAATCTGATTTCTCGCCTTCCTATGCCTAGCTCGATCAGGGACATCCGATCCTTTTTAGGGCATGTCGGTTTTTATCGACGATTTATCCCTGATTTTTCAAAAATCGCACGCCCCCTGACCACTCTTCTCTCCAAGGATGTTCCCTTCGAAATCTCCAAGGAATGCACTCAAGCATTTGAAATCCTGCGTGACCGAGTCACCCAAGCCCCGATCCTACAGTCCCCTGATTGGTCTCAACCCTTTGAGATCATGTGTGATGCATCCGACTTCGCTGTAGGAGCGGTTTTGGGGCAGAAAAATGACAAGAAACCTGTGGTCATTTACTACGCCAGCAAAACACTCGATGAGGCTCAGCGTAACTATACAGTTACTGAGAAAGAGCTGCTAGCTATAGTATTTGCCCTAGAGAAATTCAGATCATACCTTCTGGGTTCCCATGTCATCATATACTCGGATCACACGGCTGTGAGGCATCTCCTTGCAAAGAAGGACGCGAAACCTCGATTGATCCGATGGATCTTGCTGTTGCAAGAATTTGACCTCGAGATTCGCGATAAAGCGGGAAAACAAAACGTGGTAGCTGATCACTTGTCCCGTCTTCCTTCTGAAATGATAGACCCTTCCGGACCCATCACTGAGCATTTTCCCGATGAGCACCTGCTGACTATTGGTACTAGCCTTCCATGGTTTGCTAATATTGTAAATTACTTGGCATCTCATCAGACCCCGTCCGATTGGCCGAAGGCCAAGAAAGACAAATTGCGCTCCGATGCCAAGTATTACATTTGGGAAGACCCGTACCTCTTCCGCATAGGTGCCGATCAGATCATCCGGAGATGTATCCCGGAAGGGGAAGTCAACAATATCCTCTCTTTCTGCCATGACCAGGCATGCGGTGGCCATTTTGCCGGGCATAAAACCGCATCAAAAGTCCTCCAGTGCGGCTTTTACTGGCCCACACTGTTCAAAGACGCATACAGTCATTGCAAGGCATGCAGTCGTTGCCAGACTTTGGGCAACATGAGCCATCGCGACATGATGCCTATGCAACCGATTCTAGTATGCGAAATCTTTGATGTATGGGGGATTGATTTTATGGGCCCCTTTCCTGTTTCGGATGGTTTCGAATACATTCTGTTGGCTGTGGACTACGTGTCCAAATGGATCGAAGCCATACCGACCCGAACCTGTGATCACAAAATCGTTCTCAAATTCATTCATCAACACATTTTCTCAAGGTTCGGGATTCCTCGTGCAATAATCTCTGATGGGGGGACCCATTTCACAAATGCTCAGTTTAGGTCACTGATGACCAAATACGGGGTGTCTCACCGAATCTCTACTCCTTACCACCCCCAAACTAATGGTCTAGCTGAGCTGTCGAATCGGGAGATCAAGAAAATCCTACAGGTCACTGTTCGACCTGACAGGAAGGACTGGTCGTCCCGACTTCCGGAAGCATTGTGGGCCTATAGGACCGCCCACAAGACCCAATTGGGCATGTCTCCCTTTAGATTGGTGTACGGAAAGGCATGCCACCTTCCCGTCGAACTGGAGCATAAAGCCTATTGGGCAGTACGGAACTGTAATCTAGATCTTTCCAAGGCTGGGACCCACAGAAAACTCCAAATCAGCGAGATCGATGAATTACGCACAGACGCGTACGAGAACTCGCAAATCTACAAGGAGCGGGTTAAAGCCTTCCACGACAAACACATCTCGAGAAAAATCTTTCATCCTGGTCAAAAGGTCCTACTCTTTGATGCCCGACTCAAACTCTTCCCAGGAAAACTGAGATCTAAGTGGGTCGGACCATATTTGGTCCGACAGGTTTTTGGAAATGGAGCAATCGAAATCAGTCCACTCAGCCACGATTCTGAACCTTTCATCGTGAATGGTCAAAGACTCAAGCCGTTCATTGATGTAACTTCTACTGATTTGGCTGAGGCATCTCATATCCTCCTTTCCCCTTGAGCTTATTGCGCCCAGCCGATGGCGTAAAACTCAGCGCTTAACGGGAGGCAGCCCGTCATTCTCTTTGAAAACCTGAAACTTGTTCTGACACCTTTCAGCACTCGAAGTTCACCCTGAACTAAGACCCCCTAGGTTACAATGAGGACATTGCAAATCTTAGGCATGGGGGGGTAGGAAAGTGCAAAAACTTGTAAGAAAAGGTTTCAAACAAAAAAATTCACATATGCCAAAAATACCATAAAAATTAAAAAATTTTTCGAAAAAGAATAAGAGGAAAAGAGGAGAAGGAAAATTTTGTGAAGGAGAGAAGAAACAAAATGAAAAAGGAGCACAAAATTATAAGAAAAGTTGATAGTCATTAGTAAGGAACTAAGGAATTAACCTAAGTTCTAGACCTCATTCAAGAAAATAACTGAAAAGTGCACAATGAGATTAGTAAGAATGCAAACCTTAGGCATTCTTGAATAGACTCTTAGTACTCATTAAGATCTGGACACTCCTCAAGAGGTTGAGGAAAATGAAAAGCTGAAGTATTAGGTCTAAGGCTTAGGAAGTATTCGGCCTCGTTAACTAATTTTTGGTTTACGGGACTCAGTAACCTAAGCACCCTAATCTCACACACAGCCTGGTTCAGTAAGCGTAAAAATCAGAATCACGCAGAAGCGTCGCAAAAATCTGAAAAGAACACCTAGAATAGGAATGGCCGATCAACACAAGTTGATTTGGACGAGTTCCCAGCGCAGAGAGGCGGGAAATCCCCTCGAAGATGCGTAACAAAATATCATCTCCTCGGTGCTTGTCTCTTAGGATATTTACATATCCTACGGGGGGCATGTAAGCACTCTGCTGGTTCAGATTCCATGGATGGCATTATCTCGAAGTGTCAATTGCCAGGGTCTGGATGCGGCCACGGAATACCATGGATGGGATTATCTCGAAATCTCAATAGCCAGGGTTCCGGGGGTTGCCATGGGCGGTGCTATCTCGAAGCATCGATCGCCAGGAACCCTTGAGGATTGATGATGGGAGCAAGGAATCTGATACAGACCGTGTTGAAAAGCCAATCCTAGACTAGAACTAAAAAGAAAAAGAGAGAGAAAACTCTCCAAACAGAAAAAACTTTCTATCTCTCTCTTACAAAACGCACTGCGAACTGAGCCAGGGCTAAAATCATTTCAAGCACGGGTGCTTTAACCACGAAGTCCAATAAACCTTAGGTTAGTTCTTGTGGGCCTTAAAAACCTTTGCTAAAAGACTGAGGCTAAGGCCAGACAGATTTGGATCTTGATTGGTACTAGAGTATCTTTTAGGCCTATGGTCAGCATTCTAACCTAATCTATGCTCAAATAAAAAGGCACTTATCTAAAACCATTGAAAACTTCATGGTCTAGAACAAGGGTTGAAACCTTAAGTTTTTTTTTTGCTAAGGGACTAGCAAAAGCTAGGCATGGGGGTATGATGAGAACCTCATCATGAGCCATAACTAGCTCATTTTGACCCAATACAAAGGATAAAAGCTCCTACATATCTCAAGGAAAAGCTTAACTCAGAGAATTCTGAGTTTGAGAAGAAAACAAGTCATAAGGGGTAAAAGTGCAATTTTACCAGTATAATCTGCATACAGGGTAATTCAGGGCCCAAACATAGGTCAAAACAGCTTAATAAGAATAAAAGTGGGATGAGATGATCTAGCAAGGGCTACAGCACTTCCAAGGAACCAAATGATAATCTGTAACCCTAAAACAACCCACTTCAATTCACAAGGTTCGAAGCAAAGTAAAAATAGAATAAACCCTCTAAAATTCATAGAAAAATAATCTCTAGGGTTTAGAACCTTCAATTTGGCCTTTAGAACCCATTTTGACCTACATTGAGAACCATGCCCAATTAATAACTTAATTTGGGTTTTTGCGCAAATTGACCGGTCAAACAAGGTTTAATATGAAAATAAAATTCACCATCAGATTCCTTAGGTCCTAATTAGTCATGTATAAAAACTTGAGCCTAAGAAGAAACCTCCTTGACCGACTTCACACTTTGGTCCTCATATATTTACTCTTTGGCCCTCAACTTTTGAACCCTCGCATTTTGGCCCCTAACTCTCCTTCGTTCTTTGCAAACAGGTCCCTCCTGCAAAACCCTGCCAGCACCATGCTCCGGCGACCTTGCGCGGAGCATGGCGCCGCGCAGGGTGAGGTGGAGGACCTGGCAAGTGTACCGGGGGTGCCCTGCGTCGTCAGCCGTCGCAGGAGCACCCCCATGGTCATTGTAGCCCCCCATACCGGCCGTGCGAACGCACGGACGGTATGGGTTCGTATTCCGACCATTCTCCGGCGAGGGAGACACGTCGTCTCCCTCCGCCTTCCTCCCTGCTTCAACCCTATAAATACCCCCCGCCGCTCCACCGACGAAGGCAGCCTGGATCTGACGGAGAAAACCCCCAGCTTTCTTCTCTTCTTTCTCCGGCAGACGCTCACCAGCTCCGGCGACTTCCTCCCCCTCCACCTCTTCGCTCTGCCGCAATACCAGCAGCAGAGACCTCCTCCCCTGCTCTTCCCGCGCCACGCCGCACCCAGCTGGCGCCTCTCCAGCCCTCTGCTCGCCGCCGCCCCTCTCTCTGAGCATCATCTTCTCCGGCGACAGTCGATACGACTGTCGCCCTGTTCCTCCCCCTTCGTCCCTGCAGTTAAGTTAGACTTACTCCCCTTCTCCTCCTCTTTCTTTCCCCGCTTTCGATTTAGTCAATTAAGCCCTCTACCGACCCTGTTCACCCTCATCCTCTCCGCCTCCGACCACCCTCCGGCGAGCCGCTCCCATCACCTCAGCGACCCACACGGCTCGCCGACCACCGCAGAACCTCCGCCTCCTCACCCTGATCCTCTTCCGCCCCTCCACTTCCCACCAAACACCCTCTGCAGACCCACCGAACACACCCACTCCCTCGCTCACAGTTTGACCTAGGACGGCCTGACAGCTCCATCTCGCCCCCTGCAGACCCCCTGACCACCTTCGCCGTGCCACGGCGAAGGTCCCCCGCCTGTCTGATTTGGCCGAGAAGCCGTGCTATTGATTTCAGGTTCCAGGCCTTGACCGCCATTGGCGAGGAAGCTCGAAGCCTGCTCGAGGTTGCTTCAAGCCGAGATATCCCAGGTTGAAAAGCCACGGCCAGCGCGGAAGAGTCTCGCGCACACACCCTGGCCCTCAATTGGAGCTGTGCGCCTCAACAGCTGATGCAATTGGAAGCGCCATCCCTGCTGCAGGCGTGAGAGAAACGGGTGCGCGGATAGTCCCACCTCGGAACCTCTCGAAGGCGCGCGGACGCATAAAGGCAAAAACTGCCTTATGCTGTTTGCCTCAGTTACCACGGGGTGAGGTCCCTCTCACCCGACCCGACCCGACTCGGCCTCGTCCGTGACCACGCTCCGCGGACCTGGCCCGACCCGATTAGACTGACCTGCACTCCTCGCCCACCACGCACGCCGGTGGGCCTGGACCCGGGCCTGACCCGAACCCGATTACCCGGTAGCGCTCTGGGAGAGCTTCCGAAGAGTGATTTCAGAGAGAGAGATACGCGGGGGAGGGGGGTAGAGTAGGTTTTTGCCTTGACGAATAAACTCTGAAGTGTGCAGGCCAAAGAAGAAGAAGCAGACCCGCTGAAGAAGAAGGAGCTGCTGCACTGTAGCGAAGGCATTGTTAAGTCGTCTCAGCACCGGGGCAGACGACGGAAGGTCAGCAGCCAAAGAAGAAGAAGACCCGCTGAAGAAGAAGGAAGAGCAACGGCCATCGCGAAAGAAGAAAAAGAGAGGTCAAGGCAGGTGAAGACAAAGAAGAAGAAGGAATGAAGAGAAGCAAGAAGCAAGAAAAGAAGAAGACGATCTGACGAAAAAGAAAGAAAGGAAACAAGGAAGAACAGAAGAAGAAGAGCACGAGGGGAAAATCTGAAGAAAGCAGAAGAAAAAGAAGAAGAAGAAGAAGAAGAAGAACAGGAAGAACCAAAGACAAAGAGGAAGAAAGAAGAAAAGAAGAAGAAGCCAAATTTTCATCTCTCTCTCTCTCTTTATTTTTGTAATAGAACTTGTATATCTCTAGAATACAACTTGCTCCCTGAGTTCGACCTCGGGAACTCTTTTATTTTTCCGAGTAAAAAAATTTTTTATATGAAACGTTGGTAACAACCGGCTTTACTACAACGATATAACACAACCCGGTCAAACCAGACGCACATCAAATGTATAATACTGCAGTCTTGGAAAAATGGAAAGGAATATAAAGCTACCTGTAAATTGAATTAACAGCTGCCTGTTGTGAATAGATAACGTGGTTGAGAACATGGATTGTAAGAATGTGAAACTGGAAAGTGAAACCTGGATGTTTGAGTAAAAAGGATGGAACCTTACGGGGAAGTAGGAGTAGAACTCCTGGAAGGTGAATGGAATAGTTTTGGGGAAGTGAGCTGGCCCTTGAGTACGGAGTACCAAGGAGAGCGACTGTCCCCCTATTTAGTGCAGAGCGGAGCTAGCCGCCCCAGGGACCCGGGGTTAGGACTGTCCACTCTGTACCGACTTGTTGGCCCTCGTGTACGTAGTACTGAGGAGAGCTAGTAGTGTTAGGAGAGTACTAGCTACCCCATGGGCCCCGGGGTTCTGCTAGCCTCCTTCACCGACTTGTTAGGCCCACTAGGGCAAACCAGGGTAGTCAGGCGAGGGTGCGCGGACTGTGGAGGGGCAAGGCCCCGGTTTGGTTACTGTGGAGGGGTTGGACCCCTGTTACTGAGAGGGCTCTGCCCTGGTTCCGTGCTGTGCTTTGGGCGCACCCGTTAACGGAAACGACTGACCGCGTGCCAGTGCGGGCTAGCTACCTGTGCGTTTATCGCGCGTGCCGTAGTCACCGTTACGTCTGTCAGTGACCTTGGGGTGGTTGACTGAGGGTAGGATCACCACGGGGGACTCTCCCGGCCAGGAGAGCACCACGTGCTACTTCTACTTTTGGAAAAGACTGCAATCAAGATCGTTCCCACGAGGACATTCGAGATCAAGTAAAGGATCTGAGTAATAAATGAAATAGTGAGAAAATTGAAAGATGTGAATAAAGGAAGTAATAGAACATAACAGCTACTATACACTCTACTGTTGTCTTTAGTTAGTTTGCCACTCTACTCAGCGTTTTGCTGACGTGTTACACTCATTACCTTTTTCAGGACCAGGTGTTGAGCAGCCAGGGTCAGCGGCTGCAGAGGACGCTGGGCCAAGTAGGGTCCAGTAGAGTTTACCACAGTCTTTTGTACCTCTTTTGTTTCTGTTATAGTGAGTAGTTCTTGTTTCCGCTGTACTTCCTTACTGTTAGTTATATTCATGCTGAATGTGGTTTATTTTACTGCTCTTTTGGTTACTTCCTCGTTGGACGACTAGGTCTTGGGATTAGTCGAGTCGGTCCGGTTCTCGTGTCTCGTAGGGACTCGGAAATCGGGTCGTTACAGTCTCTCTATCTATCTCTTTATCTGTCAATCTATCTATCTTTCTGCCTTTCTGTCTACCTATCTATCCATCTGTCCATCTTTCTGTGTATTTGTCTATCGATCTATCTATCTGTCTTTCTATCTATCTATTTGTCTCTCTATCTATCTCTCTATCTGTCAATCTATCTTTCTGTCTATCTATCTATCTATCTATCAATCTTTCTGTGTATTTGTCTAACAATCTATCTATCTATCTATCCGTCTATCAATCTGTCTATCTGTCTCTATCTATCTATCAATGTATCTCTCTGTCTATCTATCTATCTATCTATCTGTCCCCCTATCTATCTATCTATCTATCTGTCAATCTGTCTATCTGACTATCCATCTCACTATCTATCGATCTATCTATCTGTCTATCAATCTATCTATCTGTCTATCTATCTATCACTCTATCTGTCTATCTATCTATCGGCCTATCTGTCTCTCTGTCTACATATCTATATGTCAGTCTATCTATCAATCTGTCTCTCTATCAATCAGTCTATCTATCTGTCTATGTATCTATTTGCCTATCTATCGGTCTATCTATCTATATATCTATCGCTCTATCTATCAGTCTATCAAGCTCTCTTTCTATCTATCTATCTATCTATCTGCCTATCTATCTATCTGTCCGTCTATCTATCTCTATCTATCTATCTATCTATCTATCTATATATATATCTGTCTCTCTATCTATCTCTCTATCTATCTATTTGTCTATCCGTCTATCTGCCTCTCTATCTATCTATCTAACTTTCTATGTATCTATCTATCTATCTATCTCTTTGTCTATATGTCTCACTATCTGTATCTCTATATATCTGTCTATCTATCTCTCTGTCTATCTATCTATCTATCTCTCTATCTATATATCTATCCATTTGTCTCTGTATCTATTTGTCTATCTACCTCTCTGTCTGTCTATCTATCTTTCTATTTCTCTATCTATTTATCTACCTATCTATCTATCTGTATATCTATCGCTCTGTCTGTCTGTCTATGTGTCAATCTATCTGTCTATCTGTCTCTCTATCTGTCTGTTGATCTCTCTATCTATCACTCTTTCTGTCTGTCGATCTATCTCTCCATCTATCTATCAGTCTCTCTGTCCATCTGTCTATCTGTCTATCTCTCTATTTGTCTATCTATCAACCTATTTATCTATCTATATATCTGTCTCCTTGTCTATCTATTTATCTATCTGTCTCTCTATCTATCTATCTATCTGTCTATCTCTCTCTATCTATCAGTCTATCTATCTCTTTGTCTCTCTGTCTATCTATCTATCTATCTATCTGTCTCTCTGTCTATCTGTCTATCTATCTCACTGTCTATCTATCCATCTTTGTCTCTATCTATCTATCTATCTATCTATATGTATTTGTCTCTCTATCTATCTATCTATCTATCTTTCTATCTATCTCTCTGTCTATCAATCTGTCTCTCTCTATCTATCTATCTATCAGTCAGTCTGTCTATCTATCTGTCACTCTATCTATCTATTTATCTATCTTTCTATCTATCTATCTATCTATCTATCTATCTTTCTATCAATCAATCTATCTATCCATCTATCTGGCAATCTATCTATCTGTCTATCTATCTGTCTATCTATCTATCTATCTATCTGTCTATCTATCTATCTATCTGTCTGTTTATCTATCAATCTATCTATCTATCTATCTGTCTCTGTATCTATCTATCGATCTATCTCTCTGTCTATTTGTCTATCTATCTATCTCCCTGTCTATCTATCTATCTATCTATCTGTCTATCCATCTCTTTGTCTATCTGCCTATCTATCTGTCGATCTATCGATCTATCTATCTATCTATCTATCTATCTGTCTCTCTATCTAACTATATATTTATCTGTCTATCTATCTATCTATCTGCCTATCTGTCTCTCTATCAGTTAGCCTATCTGTCTATCTATCTGTCTATCTGTCTCTCTATCTATCTATCTGTCTCGCTATCTATCTGTCTATCAATCCCTCTGTCTCTCTATCTATCTATCTGTCAGATTGTCTATCTGTCTATCTATCTCTCTATCTATCGGTCTACCTATCTATCTGTCAGTCTGTCTATCTGTCCATCTATCTATCTCACTATCTATCTGTCTATCTATCTATCTGTCTACGTATTTTTCTAACTATCTCTCTGTCTGTGTATCTGTCTGTCCTTCTATGTATCAATCTTCCTCCCTATCTATCTATCTATAAATCTATCTATCTATCAGAATATCTATCTATCTGTCTATCTATCAGTTCATCTGTCAATCTATCAATCTCACAATCAATCAATCTATCTATCTATCTATCTCTCTAGTTGTCTATCTTTCTGTCATCTATCATCTATCTATCTATCTATCTATCTCTCTATATATCTATCTGCCTATCTATCTATCTATCTCTCTATCTCTCTATATATCTATCTGCCTATCTATCTATCTATCTGTCCAACTTTCTATCTATCTGTCTAACTATCTATTTATCTATCTCTCTATCTATTTTTCTATTTGTCTATCTATCTATCTATATATCCATCCTTCTATCCATCTATCTATCCATCTTTCTGTGTATTACACTATCTATCTGTCTATCTATCTATCTATCGCTCTATCTAGGTATCTATCTCTCTTTTTGTCTATCTATCTATCTATCTATCTGACTATCTATCTATCTCTCTATCTAACAGTCTATCTACCTATCTGTCTATCTATCTATTTGTCCATCTTCCTATCTATGTGTCTATCTATTGATATGGATTTTACGTGGTTTGTAAAATACGTCGTTGTAACGCACAAAATCGATCAACTCTTAAATTTATAAACCTAGATAGTGGGGTATCTAGGGTCATCCAAGGAGGCAATATGTTGCAAAATTAATTCTCTTGCTTACAAAATAGATCTCAACTTTCTTTTTGGTCTTTTTCAATATATCATTTTTATGTTTTTGAAATTAAGGCAACATGCGAAATTGTTGGCAAGAAAGTGACTTACATTTAACTCAATATACTACTTCTAAAGTGGCAAGTAGAGCCTCTCCCTAAGTTCACTCTAGGAAAGTGGAGGCCTAGAATAATTAGGGAGAGGGAGTGAAGAATGCTAAAAATAAAGCAATTAAAAATGCAACTAAAGAAATTGCAAAGAAAGAACTAGATTAATGAGAAAGTGTTTTACCGAAAGGCCTAGTAGATGAATGCTTCTACTACTAGAAAATTGCAATAAATAAAAGAAAACACAAATCCTCTAGATAGATGGTGAAGAAGAGGGCATCTTGCTCCAAGCTTGGTAGCTCCCAAGCTTGAAAAGAGTCCTCCAACTCCTTCCTTGCTATGCTCTGCCAAGGTGATGTCCTCTAAAGCAAGCCCTAAGGGGGCGTGCCCTAAGCTTTTCTCCAAGGGTGGACGTCCACCCTAGGTCCTTCTCCTTTGCCTGGCCATCCTCCTTGAAGTAGAAAAGTCCTCCTCCTTGGCGTGGCCCGAGTTGAAGAGATTGGGGAGAAGAAGGCACCAAAGGGGCTGGTGATGTGCCCCTTTAATCTTCTTCTCTACTCCTTCTTGGTTGTAGGTGTAGGTGGGAATAGGTAGAAAAATACACTAATGGAGGATGCTCTAAAATGGTGGTAGGTGGTGGGTTTATATAGAGTAGGAAGGGGGCTAAGGTGACTCTTGAAATGGAGGGCTAAGATGGGAAGATGGAGGTGGTTGGGGATCCTATGGCTAAGGGCAATTTGTGCCAACCCAAGGGACTCCTAGGGGGTGGTTATGGGTGGTGGCACCCCTTGAAGTTGGCACCAAAATAGCTTCTAGAAGGGTGTCTTAGGTGGGGCCAAGAAAGGTTCTAGAAGGAGGGGTTATGTGGAGGGTGGAGATGGGTTTAAGGGGAGATGTGTGGTGGAGATGAAGGGGATTTTTGGAGGGAAAAGTGGCGCCAACAAAGGGGGTAGTTAGGGTGGTTTTTGCGCCACTTTAGGTGTCTTTTGGAGGTGGTGGGTAGGCTAGGTTGGCCAAGTAGGTTAGCTTATGTGGAGCTTAGGTGGAGCTAGTTGGGTGGAGTTGTTAGGTGGGTTTTTGGGTTGGTATAAGCCAAGGGAGTTGGAGCGTAGCTAAGCTAAGCTAAGCTAAGCTAGCTTAGCTAATGGAGGAGTAGAGGAGGAGGTGTTGGAGATAGGGTTTGGAGGGACGAGCTGGCTCTGAAGAATCTGAAGCTGAAGTGGAGCAGGCAGCTACTGAAGAGGTCCACATGGGGCTACTCTAGCTGGGTTAGCTTGCTAGTTCTTTGCTAGCTACCAAGCCAAGCTAAAGTGAGCTGGCTTCTGTTGAATGGAGCTAAGGTGAGCTGGGTCTGGTGCTCCCAGGGAGGATTGAGTTGATTGAGACAGCTAAGGTGGCTTAGCTCAATTAGCTTGAGCTAAGCTGGGTCCCCGGGAGCTGGACTTGAGCTTCCTGAGCTAGGATGAGTTCTTCTTCAGTTGGTTGGAGTTGAGTGGAGCTGGATGTAGCTGGATCTGAGCTGGGGTGAACTCCTGTCAACTCAGCTGAGCTAGCTAAAGCTCCCTATGGACTAGTGGGAGCTAAGATAAGCTAGACTTAGCTAAGTTGAGCTGGATCTAAGCTGACTTGAGCTAGGGTGAGCTAAGATGAACTCTCTTGAGCTGTCATTCAGCTGAGATTAGTTGAATGGAGATGGGATGAGCTAACCCTAGTTCAACTGAGCTAGGTTCCAGCTGTGGTGAGCTGGATCAAGCTGAGTTCTATCTAGTCTGAGCTCCTTCACCAATTGCCTTCTTGAGTGCTAGGGTTTTAGGGATCTGTATATCTGTTCATCCCTAACACTCACAAAAATACATTAAAATAACAAAAGAAAATGCAACGCATGCCTAACTTAGTAATGCCTAAATGCAGCCCAAAAAACCCATTTGCGAAGTAAAATCCTAAGAGTTAGGTCTGTTTTAGTGCATAAGAATGATGATAAACTGGCGTTTATCACACCCCCATGCTTATCTTTTGCTAATCTCTTAGCAAAACTTTAAGTTTTTTGGAAAACAAAATTTTTAGAAAATCTAATTTTTTTTCTACTTTTGAGGAGAAAAAGATTAAGGGACCTTGGTTGATTTAACACAAGAGGTACGGGATTTGTTAAAGATAAACATTGGGATTTGTTTTGGATCCTACCATTAGACAAAATGGGATCAATATATCCTTCAGAAAATTCACAAATTAACCTCTTGTTAATTCAGATGACTTGAAAGTTTTTTTTTAGGATTTTTCTGGCTCATGAATCTGATTTGCAACTTGCAAAATCCTTTAAAACCTTGTGTCTGTGCTTGTGAAAAGCCAACATTTATAGGGTCGTGTTGATTTATTTTTTTTTTTTTCTCCCCCATGCTTATTTTTAGCTTAGTCTTAAAACAGATGTGTCGGGATCATCATTCCCGTTACCAATCCTCAAGGGGTCTCTGGCGCCAGTACTTCGAGATAGCACTGTCGATGACACCACCTAGGAGCTCACAACCCCAAAACACAATGCGGTGTAAAGGGGCGCTCCAAGCAAACTCAAGCTCTTGCTCCAACACTATAGGTAGAGCACCGTCCAAGACACTTGAGCTGCTAAAATGCATTTTAATGCTCCATATAAAGATATGAAATATAGATATGGAGTAGCGTCGAGGCGGTAACATGTTGACATCACATCCTCAAAGGAGGCATTTTCCTCCTTCTCGGCGGTGGGAACTCAAACCAATGATCTGCTTCAGACTTTTACTAAGTCCAAACACGAGAGTTTTTCAAATTTTTAGTTATTTTTAAGTGTTGGCTTGTGTGTGAAAATTGACACAAGAAGTTTCTCAAGACATGCAAGTTTTTGAATCAGAGACTAAGCCAAATACTTTCCACATTACAAAATAGGATCAAGTCACCTGAACTATCATGAGTTCAGGTGGAATTTTTAGAGAAGGATATCTGATCTAATCTAAAATAGACCCTGAAATTCTAATGATCAGATCCATATCCTCTTCCCTAGTTTGTTAAAGATTAAATCTCATTGTACCAAAAGTGAATTTTTCGACCTTAGTCCCAATTTCAAAATTTTTCCTCAAAAAGTTTTCAACATTTTTATTTTTTTGGGTATGCAAGCATGAAAATAAAATAACTAACGAAAAATGCATGTTTTTAGGTTTTGAAAATCCTAAATTGATCGTCAAATTTTAAAAACACCCCCCCATGCTTAAGATATGCCATGTCCTCATGCATTAGCAGGGAAAAGGGATCACCTTAGTGAAGAACGGTCGAGTTTAGGATGATCAAAACCTAGAAAAAGAAGAAAAAAGGAAAGCAGGAAAAAATGATGGGTTACCTCCCATCTAGTGCTATCTTTTACGCCATTCAGCCGAGCGTGAAGGTATGCACGGAAGACGAAAAATCATGTAAAAAGTTGGACACTTGAATTGCTTTAATAAAAGTGTCTTCCTCAAGATCCCTAAAAGGATGAGTGGTAAAGATAAAGGGATCAAAATAAAATAGAGAAATGGAAAAATGACCCGAATCTGGCCATGGTTTAAGTGATTGTAAAATGCCAGACTCTGGTGGGTTAGGTGATAGGTCTAATGGAAAGGGATGGGGAATGGAGTCAATGAGATGTAGGGTGGGTGAAGTTAGTGTGGATGTTTTTGGTGAAAAATCAGGAGGATGAAAAGGGAGAAAGTCAAACCCTAGTTGATCTGGAAAGTCTTGGACCACATAACTATCCTTAGAATAAGAATCAAGAAAATTTAGATCAATAGTGGTCAAAGATGAATGAGATTGGATCAACATAGACGTCTCAAATTCTGCTTCCATTTTATTATCAGTGTCCTCAAAAATTTTGTGATCAATGGACTTCTTGGAAGCTTGAAATAAATCTAATGAGAAGGTCTGGTTACTGCAACTTATATTCATTTTCCCAGAATGAGAATTGATATTAGCTGCTGCCATAATTAGAAAAGGTCTTCCAAGGATGGCATTAATGAGAGCCTTAGGTACCTCTATGTCAAGGACCAGAAAATTTATTGGAAATAGACAATTTCGGACCTTGATAATACTATCCTCAACAACTCCCCGCGATTGAATGGTAGATTGGTCTTCCAATTGAAATTGAACCTTAGTAGGTTTTAAATCACTGAATCGAAATTCCTCAAATAAGACAGGGGGGATGAGATTACTAGAGGTACCTAAGTCGAGAGAGGCACAAAAAAAAATGGTGTCATTTATGACAACTGAGATGAGTGATGTGCCCTGGTCCTTTTTTGTGAAAGGTAGCTTGCTCTGAAAAACTGAGCTGGCTATCTTTGAAAGGACCAACCTTTCTAGATTCTGATCATGCCCTTTTGCAATAAATTTTTTAGAGGCATGGGGAGAATCTAGGAAGGGAATATTCCTCTCGACTTGCTCAAATAAGTCCAAAGGATTATGGTCAGAGGGCTCTGATTTTGGATTGTTGGATTACAGTTTTTGAGAGTGGGAAATAGGGTTTGAATCAAGTGTTTTTGGGATTTCTTTTTCTTCTTCCTTATTGAGGTTAGGGGGTCAATCTGCATTGGTTGAGAATCAGTTTCATCATTGGAATGTGAAGGCCTTAAATCCATGGTGGTTTCCTCACTCCTCAAAGTCTCTGCATATGCATCTTGGTGATCACTGGGAGAAGGTAGGGGGGCCTGATGTTGATAGAAACTGGGTTGGTGCTGTGATATTGGGTTAATAGGAGGCTGAACCATGTGGTTCTGATGTTGGTAGCCACCCGGGTGTTGGTTCTTATGATTAATAAAGTTTGGTGTGGGTTGGGATGGTGAGTGTTCTGCAGGTCTTTGAGTCAAAATATCCCCAATTTGATCATTGAGATTGTTAATAAGACGGGTTGTTTCCTTTGTTTTTCTTCGTAACTCTTGTAGGGTTTTCATCATCTGGGCATTAATGTCTTCTTGAGATTGCCCAGATTGATAAGTCTGATTTGAACCATACCCTCCAAACGTGTTCTGTTGTTGGTGTGGAACCGGATTGGTCCAGGAGTGAGCCGGAGAATTCCCCCCATTAGAGGAATTTTTCAATTTCTCCTGGAGAGGGATATTTTGGGTGGGGTGATGATTGGGGTAAACATAATTCCCTATTGAACCATAGAAAGCCTCAGAATAATAATTATACTCAGCACAGGATTTATGCAGATTTTCTCCCTTGTGGGTGTTAAAAGGGTGAGATGTGGAATGTGTGGAGCTTGGGCAGGTGTGGCAGGACTCCCTTGGTTGGCTAGGTTTGTTAAATCCTTATGCAACTGTTGTTGCTTAACTTGTAGCTGAGCCATGATAGAGTAGAGATTAGGTGGAGGGGCCTGATTAAGTAGCTCCTGGGTGGAAAAATAGGGGAAAGAAAAATTAGCATGCGGGTTAGAGGACCAATTTTGATTTTCCATTTTGAAAGAAGAGGAAGAATGTAGGAAAAGTCTTTTTGGGGAGGAAAAATCAAGTGGTCCCTCCAAGTGTGGAGTTCTGGACCACCGCCCGTGCAAAAAGGAAGAAACGGGAGGGGAGGAGAAGAGATGGAGATGAGAGAAGTGTGCACACAAGTAATCAAATTCTAGACCTAACTTAATTGTGACTCCCTAGAATTTAACCTAAGACTTGGTCTACCTAGGAAATAAGTAATCAATAGTGAATAGCCGTTCTATCAACAAATCTAGCCAAGTTGCTTAAGGGGAGGTTTGGGCCCAAGCGTTTCCCAGGAAAATCCCCAGGTGCTTGTACAAACCCGTGCCTAGTCGTTTGACACGGCCCCTCAGCCTAAACGCCAGGTATAGATGACAAAATTGGTATTAACTAGAGAAAACTTAAGTCCTATATAGCAAGCCTAAATTGATGAAACCTTAGGGGTCAAATTGATACAAATTTTAGTTAGGGCTAGGATATTATAGTGCACACGAAATGTAGAAGGCGTTAATTGGGTTGTTGCCCTATTATTTCAATTTTTTTGTGTGTGTGCAAGAATTTTTTAGTTAGGGCTAGGATATCTATCTATCTATCTCTCTGTGTATCGATCCAACTATGTCTCTATCTATCTATCTATCTATCTATCCATCTGTCTGTCTCTCTATCTGTCTATCTATCTACCCATCTATCTATCTATCTCTCTATCTATCCATCTCTCTGTCTATCTCTCTGTCCATCCATCTGTGTCTCTACCTATCTGCCTATCTATCTATCTATCTATTTATCTATCTCTCTATCTATTTGTTTATCTATCTCTCTATATATCTATCTATCTGTCATTCTATCTATCTATCTATCCATCTTTCTGTCTATCTATCTATCTACCTTTCTATCTATCTATCTATCTATTTATCTATCTATCTTTCTGTGTATTAGTCTATCTATCAAACTATCTATCTGTCTGTCTGTCTATCAATCTATCTATTTGTCTATCTGTCTCTCTATCTATCTATCGATCTATCTCTCTGTCTATCTATCTATCTATATGTCTCCCTATCTATCTATCTATCCATCTATCTGTCTATCCATCACTCTGTCTATCTGTCTTTCTATCTATCTCTCTATCTGTCTAGCAATCTATCTGTCAATCTGTCTTTCTGCCTATCTACCTATATGTCTGTCTATCTATCTATCTGTCTCTCTATCAGTCAGTCTAGATTTCTGTCTATCTGTCTATCTGTCCATCTATCTCTATATCTATCTGTCTATCATTCTCCCCGTCTATCAATCTATTTATCTATCTATCAATCTATCTATCTATCTATCTATCTATCTGCCTATCTATCTATCTGTCTATCTATCTCTCTAACTATCTATCTATCAATCTGTCTCTTTTTCTATATCTCTATCTATCTATATGTCTATCTGTCTCTCTATCCGTCTATCAATCTCACTGTCTCCCTATCTATCTATCTGTCTCCCTATCTATCTGTCTATCAATCTCTCTGTCTCTCTATCTATCTATCTATCTATCCATCTGTCTATCTATCTATCTATTTATCCCTCTATATATCTATGTATCTATCCCTCTATCTATCTATCAATCTATCTGTCTCTCTATCTGTCTCCCTATCTATCTATCTATCTATCTCTCTATCTATCTATCTCTATTTCAATCTATCTATCCATCTATCTGTTTCTCTATCTATCTGTCTATCTATCTCACTGTCTATCTGTCTACCTTTCTGTCTCTCTATCTATCTATCTATCTATCTATCTATCTATCTATCTGTCTGTCTATCTATCTATCTTTCTGTGTATTTGTCTATCGATCTATCCATCTGTCTGTCTGTCTATCAATCTGTCTATCTATCTATCTGTCTCTCAATCTACTTATCGATCAATTTCTCTGTCAACCAATCAATCTATCTGTCCCCCTATCTATCTATCTATCTGTCTATCTATTTATCTGTCTATCCATCTCTCTATCTATCTATCTATCTATCGATCTATCTATATGTCTATCAATCTATCTACCTATCTGTTTGTCTATCACTCTATCTATCTATCTGTCTATCTGTCTCTCTGTCAATCTATCTATCTGTCTATCAATTTGTCTATCTATCTCTCTATCAGTCAGCCTATCTATTTGTCTATCTATCTGTCTGTCTATCTATCTGTCTATCTGTCTATCTATCTCTCTATCTATCTGTCTATCAATCTCTCTATCTATCTATCTACCTATCTATCTATCTACCTATCTATCTATCTGTCCATCTATCTCTCTCTGTCTATCTATCTATCTACTTGTCTCTCTATCTATCTCTCTATCTGTCTATCTGTCTATCCGTCTATCTATCTCTCTATCTGTCTACCTAACAGTTTGTGTATCTATCTATCTATCTCTTTGTCTATCTGTCTATCTATCTGTCTATCTATCTATCTATCTATCTCTCAGTCGATCTATCTATCTATCTGTCTATCTATTCATCTGTCTCACTATCTATCCATCAATCTGTCTCTCTGTCTATCTATCTATCTTTCTGTTTCTCTATCTATCTATCTGTCTATCTATCTCTCTATCTGACTGTCTATGTGTCAGTCAATCTGTCTATCTGTCTCTGTATCTGTCTGTCGATCTCTCCATCCGTCTCTCTATCTTTTTGTCTATCTATCTATCTATCTCTCTGTCTATCTATCTGTCTCTCTGCCTATCTGTCTGTCTATCTATCTGTCGATCTATCTGTCAATATATCTATCTCTTTGTCTATCTATCTATCTATCTATTTATCTCTCTATCTATCTATCTATCGATATGTCTATCTGCCGCTCTGTCTATCTGTCTATCCATCTCTTTGCCTCTCTGTCTATCTATCTATCTATCAATCTGTCTCTCTGTCCATCCATCTGTCTATCTCTTTGTCTATCTATCCATCTGTGTCTCTATCTATCTATCTATCTATCAATCTATCTATCTGTCTATCATTCCATCTATCTATCTCTATATCTATCTATCTTTCTATCTTTCTCTCTGTCTATCAATCTGTGTCTCTATCTATCTATCTATCTATCTGTCTATCTATCTATCTATCTCTCTATCTATCTGTTTGTCTATCTCTCTATCTACCTATCTGTATGTCTATCTATCTATCTTTCATCCATCTATTTGTCATCTATCTATCTATCTATGTTTCTATCTATCTTTCTGTGTATTAGTCTATCTATCTATCTATTTGTCCGTCTGTCTATTAATCTATCTATCTGTCTATCTGTCTCTGTATCTTTATATCGATCTATCTCTCTGTCTATTGATGAGACACTCATCATGATCTCTAATTACCCCTAATTAACTAGTCTTCCTAGTTAATTAGCTAAGGTTATGAATATATAAGGGTTAATTATAGAATAAGGGATATTTAGTTAAGGAACTTAAAATAAGTTTAAAATGACATTTTATCATTCAATTAACATTATTAATAATTTAGATAATAATTGGACTCGAAATCCTATTAATCATTTCCGTAATTAATAAGATAAGTAACTTAAATATAATGTATACCTAAGTATGTAATAACTTAAGTAATTTTACTTAATCTAATAAATTAATTTAAAAAGGTCAAAAATGTAAATTCAAGGTGTAAACATAATATTTACCTTATTTACTAACATATATAAAAAGTTGAAAAAGATCTAAATTAAAATAAACCTTCAAAACCTGGGTTTACATTTTAGTCCTTAATATTCATTACAGTCGAGTCCTTATTTCTCACATAGGTCCTTAAGTTTTATTACTTCTAAGTCCCTCTTTGTCTTTTTCTACTCCTTCTTCTTCTTCTCCAGCCGAATGAACGGCTGGCGGCAGAGAGTCATCCCACCGCGCGATCACCGCCCTACCGACATCATTCCTCTTTGCCCAAGCTCTTGCAGCTTACGCTCACCACCTCCACCTCATCCATCGGTCTGGATTAACCGAGAATCCTATTTTTCAATGGGAGATAACCTCACCGTCGTCGGAGACGACGATGGAGGTTAAGCTCCTCGAGCTCCTTCTTCGGCCAGACCCCGCCTCTCTCTTCGCCGCAGACTGCTATAAATACCCCCTCACACCTCTGATTTTAGGTAAGTTGGCTCCCTTCCCTCTTCTAACACTGCAGCCGACCCAATAGGCTATTCTTCCAAACCTCTGGCGATTCCCCATTCCATCTTCCGACTTCCTCCCTCCATCTTAAGTAGCCGAGGAGATCCGCTGTGGTCTTCCGCACCTCTGACAAAGGCGCCGACCTAAGGATTCCTCTACTCCACCTCAAATCTGCCGCCGGAGATCTTTCTTCCACCCTCTGATTTCGTCGTCCTCTATGAACCTTTGGTGGAACCCTATTGACCGCTTAGTCCAGGTAACAGTAGACTAGGAGTAGGAGTAGGAGTAGGCTACCTTAGTTAGTTAGTTTAGTTAGTTAGGTTAGAGAAATTTTAGAATTTAGTTTCATCTCCTCCGACTCCAATGAGTTCCTTGAGCTCGCCAGAGCTTTAATTTTGTCTTTTAATACACTGTACACCTTCCTGTATCTTCCATGTTCACTTCTAATTCACTTAATCATTAATTAAATCACTTAAACGCCTAATTCAAATCTCACCTTCACTGACTACTACACTGTCTATGGTGACAGTACTTGGCCTAATTCCACCTTCACTGGGTTCTTTCATCACCTATCACCACTAATGAACCCTAATCGACATTATATTACCTATTATTATCATCTATAATTAAATTCCTAAATCTTAATTAAGTTCCTAAGCTTGCTGTCCATGGCGGCTCAGGAATAATTCAAACTATAAATTAAATATATATTTATGAATAATAACATCTGTTGACTTGATTTAACTTCTCAATCGAGTAGTTAAATCAAGTCCTGAGCTTAAACCATTCAAATCTTTAAGAAAATAAACTTACTGTCAAATCTTATATTTCAATGAACAAATGAAGAATTTAATGTGATAAAGAGGTTCCTTGTAACCTCAGGATCATTTCTGGATCAAAAATGGTTAATTTTGTCAATCTGTACATACAATTTACATTTTCTGGACTCACTGGAGCTCCGACGAGCCAAAGTTGTGTTATAGCCTCTTAAATTTGCTAAGTAGCTCCAGAATAGTATAATAAGGATTAATGACTGTTCTAAAGATATTTGTTTGAAGTTTTAACCACTGGAGCTATAGATTTGAACTTCATCTTCTCCAACTCCGGCGAGTTGGAGAAGTCTGTTATGAAGGATTTGAGAAACATTTAAGGAGCTCAGAAGCTTCAGTGCGATGCACTGAAGCTATTTTAACCTTCAAATCATTGTAGCAATCTTTCCTTTATTCTGTCAAACACACACCTATTTTACTTCAGGCGACGAGCCTGAAACCCTAGAAATTAAGGACAGAACACAAATCTAAAGATCTGAATAAGTTTCTGATGATGAGAAGACTCTGATTGAGGCATTAATTTCTTAGGAGGAAGCTCAGAATAGAAAGTCAATTTTCAAGCTTCCATAGTCAAACCTGAGCCTGATAATGGTGTTCTGAGCTTGAATTGAGGAATTGAGATGTGGAAACTATTTCTAGGATTTTTTTTGATGATTTGAAATTAATTAAAGTAAGCATAGATGATGTAATTAGTGAGGATTATGTTTCTACCAATTTGGGTTACTCTCGAACCTAAACCAACAGGAGTACTGTTTTGATGAAATTCAAACTTAAAACCCACCCAAATTGATTTGTTATAACCCTTAGAATTAATCTAAATAGATTAGGAACACTTTAAAGTGTCTGTTGCACTTATTGAAATTTGAAAATCAATCTCTGAAGCTTTCAGAGAAGAGAAAAGCTTCTTTGGTTGTTCTGAAGTTCTTAAGAGTTTAAAATCTATCCTAATAGAAGAGGAATTGTTTATATAACATATACAGACCTTTAAATAGATGAGAGAAGTCCATCTGAGGACTCTCCTGATTTAAAACACTTTCCAGGCTTTTTAAAACCCATAGAAACCCCTGATTTCATCTCTTAAATTAAAGAGCCAAACATCATTAAAACATTAAATTGACCCTAAATTTGTGTAGATTACCCTTAGAGCTTTCCAACAAACTTTAAATCATCCAATTTGGAGCTCTGGGTAGAAAGTTACGATTATTTGAATTCGGGTCTGAAAGGGTTAGCTTTGTCCCACCTCGGATATTCACGAGCGCGTGCCTAGGGATAAAACTGATTTGTTCCCTTGGCTATGTAGTCATCAGCGCTCGGCGCACCGGTTCCGATTCCTTCTGATCTGAGCATTGTTTTGAGTGTGCGGGCATATGCCTGCAGGTGTGCACCCTTGGGGGCGTGCGGAAATGATTGTGCCCTGGGAGGGCGAGTGTGGCCTGGGAGGCCAGGATGAGCCGATGCGGCTCAAGACTGCGAACCGATTAACAAATGAACCGAAACAAACCTAACTGAGATTAGGCGAGGACCAAGTAGGGTCTGGTGCCACCCTGGTCTCAGGGTGTTGTGTATCCTCGAAAGGACCTCACCGCAAATAAAAAAACTTTTGGTTTAAAAAAGTAAAAAAAAACCCCGGTTCAGCTGGAAGCTTAAGGAAAAGAGAAGTCGCTAAAGGATGCTAAGTGCTAAAGGAGAAGGCACAAGTGCTAAGAAGTGTTAAGAAAAAAAAGACTAAGGAACAAAGGAGAAAAACTAAGGTAAGAAGAGAAGGCAGGAGAAGATTAAAGGGAAAAAGAAGAGAAGGAAGATAAGAAGGCAGGAACAACACAAGAAAGGAAAGAAGAAAGAGAGCTCGAGAGAAGAAAATAAAAGAGACAAAGAAGAAAAGAAAGAAAGAAGATTAGAGGCTGAAGAGAGATGAAAATAAATAAATTTCTCTTGCATCAGTATCTTTTTGTTCTTAAATGTAAAAAGGCATGTTTTAATAGATAACTTTTTAATTGCCTTAATTTCTTAGAATGAAATAAAATTGAAAAAAATTAGCATGTTTACTTGTTAATAAAGTACAACATTTTGAGTAAATATGTTTGCATATGGAATTTTGTATGTTCTTTATAGCTTAAATATTTTGACAAAATTCATGTTATGAAAATTAAACTAGTTTTACCTCCTAAACTTAAAGAGATAAAAGAAAATTGGTGAATTTGGAGAAAATTATTGTGCCTTTCAGTGAACGACCTGGACTCAACCAGTAAAAATTTCTAAAATGTTAGGTTAATTCGACCCTATACTACACAACCGACATAACTTCAAGTTAACCTAAGTGATTTCTTCTACTCTTAATTAAGTGAAATTAACTTAATTACTGAGTTGAGTGGAAACCACGCGACCATTTTAATGGTGCCGTTGCCAGGGAGGAAATATTTTGATTCACTAAAATTAAAAAAAAAAAAGATTAATTGTTTAATTAAGAGGTATTTTTGTAAATATATTTTTGTTTTTACTAACTTTAGTTCTAATTAGTGTGTTCTGTTTTGTTTTTGTTTTGTTTTTGTTTTATTTTCTATCTTCTTTTTAGGTTTACCGTTGCGGGTAATCTCAGGAGAAGGCGGGAATCTATCTATCTATCTATCTATCTATCTATCTATCTATCTATCTGTCTGTGTCTCTGTCTATCTGTCTATCTATCTATCCATCTACCTATCTATCTATCTAAATATCTCTCTATCTATCTATCTATCTGTCTACCAATATATCTTTCTTTTTTTTCTATCTATCTATCTATCTGTCTCTCTGTCTTTCTCCCCATCTATCCATCTGTCTCTGTATATCTATCTATCTATCTCCCTGTCTCTCTATCTATCTATCTATCTATTTATTTGTCTATCTGTCTATCTGTCTATCTATCTTTCTATCTGTGTCCCTATCTATCTGTCTATCTATCTTTCTATCTATCTCTCTATCCATCTGCCTATCAATCTATCTATCTCTCCATCTCTCTATCTATCTATCTATCAATCTACCTGTCTCTCTAATTGTCTCCCTATCTATCTATCTATCTATCTATCTCTCTTTCAATCTATCTATCCATCTATCTATCTCTCTGTCTATCTACCTCTCTATCTATCTATCTATCTGTTTGTCTATCTATCTATCTATCTGTCTTTCTATCTATCTATCTATGTATCAATCTATCTGCCTCTTTATCTATCTATCCATCTATCTGTCTATCTGTCTATCTATCTTTTTATCTATCTATCTATCTATCTATCTATCTCTCTATCTCTCTATCTATCTGTCTATTTGTCTTTCTATCTGTCCGTCTATCTATCTCTCTATCTATCTATCCATCTGTCTCCCTATCTATCTGTCTATCTATCTGTCTATCTATCTATCTTTCTATTTGTCTATCTATCTATCTATTTGTCTATCTATCTGTCTATCTATCTCTCTATTTGTCTATCTATCTATCTATCTGTCTATCTATCTCTCTATTTGTCTATCTATGCGTCAGTCTATCTGACAATCTGTCTCTCTACCTGTCTATCGATCTCTCTATATATCTCTCTATCTGGCTGTCAATCTATCTGTCTATCTATCTCTCTATCTCTCTAGCTATCTCTCTGTCTATCTGTCTATCTCTCTATCAGTCTATCTATCTATCTATCTTTCCATCAGTCTATCTATCTATCTATCTATCAATATATCTGGCTCTTTGTCTATCAATCTATCTATCTATCTACCTATCTATCTATTCATCTGCCTCTCTATCTATCTATCTATCTATCTATCTATCTGTCTCTCTATCTATCTATCTATCTA
>JAZHRO010000044.1:17525000-17592500 GCA_037157565.1 Thalassia testudinum | reverse complement strand
TAGCTGCCTATCTATCTATCTGTCTATCTATCTATCTGTCTCTTTATCTATCTCTCCATCGGTCTATATGTCTATCTATCTATCTGTCCATCTGTCTCTCTGTCTATCTATCCATCTATCTATCTCTCTATCTATCTCTCTATCTATCGGTCTATCAATCTCTCTGTCTCTCTATCTATCCATCTATCTGTCACTCAATCCATCTGTCTATCTATCTATCTGTCTGTCTACCTATCCGTCTATCTGTCTATCTGTCTATCTATCTTTCTCACTATCTATCTGTCTATCTGTCAGTCTATCTGTCTATGTATCTATCTATCTGTCTATCTCTCTATCTATCTCTCTATCTGTCTGTCCATCCATCAGTCAATCTATCTCCCTGTCTATCTATCTATCTGTCAATCTATCTCTCTGTCTATCTATCTATCTGTCTCTCTATCTATCTATCTATCCATCTATCTCTCTATCTATCTGTCTATCTATCTCTCTGTCTATCTATCTATCTTTCTATTTCTCTATCTATCTATCTATCTATCTATCTGTCTGTCTATCTATCTATCACTCTATCTGTCTGTCTATGTGTCAGTCTATTTGTCTATTTGTCTCTCTATCTGTCTCTCTATCTATCTGTCTATCTATCTCTCTGTCTATCTATCTATCTCTCTGTCTATCTATCTATCTATCTATCTATCAGTCTATCTATCTATCAGTATATCTGTCTCTTTGTCTATCCATCTCTCTATCTATCTGTCTGTCTGTCTCTCTACCTATCTATCTTTTTATCTATCTATCTATCTGTCTATCTAACTATCTCTCTATCTTTCTATCTAACTGTCTATGTATCTATCTGTCTATCTATCTCTTTGTCTATCTGTCTATCTATCTGTCTCTCTATCTACCTGTCTATCTATCTCTCTGTCTATCTATCTATCTATCTATCTCTCTATCTATCTAGGTATCCATCTATCTCTCTATCTATCTATCTATCTTTCTATTTCTTTATCTATCTATCTATCTCTCTCTCTCTATCTATCTATCTTTCTATCTATCACTCTATCTATCTGTCTATGTGTCAGTATATTTGTCTATTTGTCTCTCTATCTATCTGTCGATCTCTCTATCTGTCTCTCTATCTATCTATCTATCTATTTATCTGTCTATCTATCTCTCTGTCTATCTGTCTATCTATCTATCTACCTCCCTATCAGTCCATCTGTCTATCTATCAATATGTCTATCTCTTTGTCTATCTATCTTTCTATCTATCTGTCTGTCTCTCTGTCTATCTATCTATCTATCTATCTATCTATCTATCTATCTATCTATCTCTCTGTCAATCTATCTATCTATCTCTTTGTCTCTCTCTCTATCTATCTATCTATTTGTCTCTCTATCCATCTATCTATCTCTCTATCTGTCTATCCATCTGTGTCTCTATCTATCTGTCAATCTGCCCTCCATCTATCTATGTATTTGTCTCTCTATCTATCTGTCTATCTATCTATCTCTCTATCTATCTACCTTTCTGTCTATCAATCTATGTCTCTATCTATCTATCTGTTTATCTATCTCTGTCTATCTATCTATCTGTCTATCTATCTATCTATCAATCTATCTATCTATCAATCTATCTATCTGTCTATCTTTCTCTGTATCTATCTATCGATCTATCTCTCCATCTATCTATCTATCTACCTCCCTGCCTATCTATCCATCTATCTGTCTGTCTATCTGTCTATCTATCTGTCTAATCCTTCTCTTTGTCTATCTATCTATCTATCTGTCGATCTATCTATCTATCTATCTATATGTCTATCTATCTATCTGTCTATCTTTCTATCTGTTTACCTATCTGTCTGTCTATCTATCTATCTGTCTCTCTATCAGTCAGTCTATCTATCTGTCTATCTGCCTCTCCATTTATCTATTGATCTATCACTCTATCTATCTATCTCTCTACCTGTCTATCTGTCTATCTGTTTGTCTATCTGTCTCTCTATCTATCTGTCTATCTATCTATCTGTCTATCTGTCTGTCTATCTACCTGTCTGTCTGTCTATCTGTCCACCTATCTATCTCACTATCTGTCTATTTATCTGTCTATGTATCTGTCCAACTATCTCTCCGTCTGTGTCTGTCCATCTTTCTATCTATTGATCTTTCACCCTATCTATTGAGCTATCAATCTATCTGTCTATCTATCTATCAGACTATCTATCTGTCTGTCTGTCCATTAGTTCATCTGCCAGTCTATCTATCTCACTATCAATCTATCTATCTATCTATCTATCTATCTATCTCTCCATCTGTCTATCTTTCTGTCTACCTGTCTATCTATCTGTCTATCTATCTGTCTCTCGATCTATCTGTCTGCTTATCTATCTATCTGTCTACCTGTCTATCCAATTATCTATCTCTCCATCTGTCTATCTATCTCTCTATCTATCTGTTTATCTATCTATCGGTCTATCTATCCATCTGCCTATCTACGTACTTTTCTGTCCCTCTATCTATCTCTCTATCTGTCTATCTATCTATCCTTCTTCTGTCTATCTATTTATCTACCTATCTATCTATCTATCTATCTATCTATTTGTGTTTCTATCTATCTGCCTATCTATCTCTCTGTCCATCTTTCTATCTATCTATCTACCTATTTATCTATCTATCTATCTATCTATCTATCTGTCTGTCTCTCTGTCTATCTGTCTATCTATATATCCGTCTACCTACCTATCTATCTAAATATCTCCCTATCTGTCTATCTATCTCTCTATCAATATATCTTTCTTTTTTTTTCTATCTATCTATCTATCTGTCTATCTCTCTGTCTTTCTCTCCATCTATCCATCTGTCTCTCTGTATATCTATCTATATATCTCTCTGTCTCTCTGTCTATCTGTCTATCTATCTCTCTATCTATCTATCTTTCTATCTATGTCTCTATCTATCTATCTATCTCTCTATCTCTCTATCTATCTTTCTGTCTATCTGTCTATTTGTCCATCTATCTATCTGTCTGACTGTCTATCTGTAGATCTATCTATCTCACTATCTGTCTATTTATCTATCTATCTATCTGTCTATGTATTTGTCTAATAGTCTCTCCGTCTGTGTATCTATCCATCTTTCTATCTATCGAACTTTCTCCCTGTCAATCTATCTATCTATCTATCAGACTATCTATCTATTTGTCTCTCTATAAGTTCATCTGTCAATCTATCTATCTCACTATCAATCTATCATCTATCTATCTCCCTATCTATCTCTCTATCTGTCTATCTTTCTGTCTACTTGTCTATCTATCTGTCTATCTATCTGCCTCTCTATCTATCTGTCTGCCTACCTATCTATCTATCTATCTGTCTATCTAATTATCTATATCTCTATCAGTCTATCTATCTGTTTATCTATCTATCTATCTATCTGTCTATCTACCTATCTATCTATCCCTCTATCTATCTCTCTATCTATCTCCCTATCTATCTGCCTATCAATCTTTCTATCTATCTATCTATTTATCGATCTATCTATCTATCCGTCTTTCTATCTATCTATCTATCTGTCTATTTGTCTTCCTATCTATTTGTATATCTATCTCTCTGTCTACCTATCTATCTATCTATCTATTTATCCATCCATTCATCCATCTATCTATCTATCTATCTATCTATCTCTTTGTCTATCTGCCTATCTATCTATCCATCTACCAATCTATCTATCTATCTATCTAAATATCTCTCTATCTGTCTATATATCTATCTATCAATATTTCTTTCTCTTTTTCTATCTTTCTATCTATCTATCTGTCTGTCTCCCTATCTTCCTCTCCATTTATCATCTGTCTCTATATATCAGTCTATCTATCCCTCTGTCTCTTTTTCTATCTTTCTATCTATTTATCTGTCTCTCTGTCTATCTGTCTATCTATCTCTCTATCTATCTATCTTTCTATCTATGTCTCAATCTATCTATCTATCTATCTATCTATCTGTCTATCAATCTACCTATCTCTCTATCTCTCTATCTATCTATCTATCAATCTATCTGTCTCTCTATCTGTCTCCCTATCTTTCTCTCTATGCATCTCTCTTTCAATCTATCTATCCATCTATTTGTCTCTCTGCCTATCTGCCTATCTATCTATCTTTTTGAATCTCTATCTATCTATCTATCTGTC
Source organism: Thalassia testudinum (assembly GCA_037157565.1). Lineage (NCBI taxonomy): Eukaryota > Viridiplantae > Streptophyta > Magnoliopsida > Alismatales > Hydrocharitaceae > Thalassia > Thalassia testudinum. Next base: position 17,588,321 of record JAZHRO010000044.1, on the reverse strand, counting down.
TATCTGTCTATCTATCCATCAATTTATCTATCTATCTATCTGTCTTTCTATCTATTTGTCTCTTTATCTATCTATCTATCTATCTATCTATCCATCTATCTGTCTATCTGTCTATCTGTCTCTTTATCTATCTGTCTATCTATCTCTTTGTATATCTACCTATCAATCTGTCTCTCTATCTATCTATCTATCTACCTCCCCGTCTATCTATCTGTCTGTCTATCTATCTATCTATCTATCCATCTGTATCTCTATCTATCTATCTATCCATCTACCTATCTATCTATTTGTCTACCTATCTGTCTATCTATCTTTCTTTCTATTTCTCTATCTATCTATCTATCTATCTATCTGTCTGTCTGTCTATCTCTCTATTTGTCTATCCATGTGTCAGTCTATCTGTCTATCTATCTCTCTATCTGTCTATCGATCTCTCTATCTGTCTATCAATCTATCTGTCTATCTATCTCTCTATCTCTCTATCTGTCTCTCCATCTATCTGTCTATCTATCTATTTGTCTACCTATCTATCCATCTGTCTTTCTATCAATCTATCTATCTATCTATCAATATATCTGTCTCTTTGTCTAACTATCTATTTATCTATCTATCTATCTGTCTCTCTGCTATCTGTCTATCTATCTCTCTGTCTCTCTATCTATCTCTCTATCTATCTATGTGTCTCTTTGTCTTTCTTTCTATCTATCTCTCTGTCGATCTATCCATCTGTGTCCCTATCTATCTACCTATCTATCTATCTCCCTCTCTATCTGTCTATCTATCTATCTATCTATCTATCAATCTCTCTATCTATCTCTCTCTATTCATCTGTGTCTCTATCTATCTGTCTATCTATCTATCTATCTCTTCATCTATCTCACTATCTATCTATCTATCTATTTATCTATCTATCTGTCTGTCTATCTAACTATCTATCTATCTATCTTTCTGTGTATTAGTCTATCAATCTATCTATCTGTCTATATGTCTATCAATATATCTATCTGTCTGTCTGTCTCTCTATCTATCTATCAATCTATCTCTATCGATCTATCTATCTATCTCCCTATCTATCTATCTATCTATCTATCCATCTCTCTATCTATCTGTCTATCTATCTTTTGATCTATCTATCTATCTCTCCACCTGTCCTTCTATCTATCTGTCCATCTATCTTTTTGTCTATCTACCTATCTGTCAGTCTATCTGTCTCTCAATCAGTCAGTCTATCTATCTGTCTGTCTATTTATCTGTCTATCTATCTGTCTATCTCTATATCTATCTGTCTATATGCCTCTCTATCTATCGATCAATCTCTCTATCTATCTTTCTATCTTTCTGTCTATCTATCTATCTATCTATCTACCTATCTATCTATCTATCTATCTCTCTGTATATCTATCTATCTATCTATCTATCTATCTGTCTCTTTATCTATCTCTCTATAGGTCTATATGTCTATCTATCTATCTATCTATCCAACTGTCTCTCTGTCTATCTATCTATATGTCTCTCTATCTATCTCTCTATCTATCGGTCTATCAATCTCTCCGTCTCTCTATCTATCCATCTATCTGTCTATCTATCTATCTGTCACTCTATCCATCTGTCTATCCATCTATCTGTATGTCTATCTATCTGTCTACCTATCCGCCTACCTGTCTATTTGTCTATCTATCTATCTCACTATCTATCTGTCTATCTATCTATCTGTCTGTCTATCTATCTATTTATCTGTCTATCTCTCTATCTATCTCTCTATCTGTTTGTCTGTCTATCAATCCGTCTATCTATCTCCCTATCTATCTGTCTATCTATCTGTCTATCTATCTTTCTATCTATCTATCTATCTTTCACTCTATCTATCTATCTATCTATCTATCTATCTATCCATCTATCTCTCTATCTATCTATCTATCTATCTATGGGTTAAGTTAATTTCACTTAATTAAGGGTAGAAAAAGTCACTTAGGTTAATTCGAAATTATGTCAGTTGTGTAGTATAGGGTCGAATTAACCTAACATTTTAGAAATTTTTACTAATTGAGTCCAGGTCGTTCACTGGGAGGTATAATAATTTTCTCCAAATTCACCAATTCTCTTTTATTTTTCTATAAGTTTAGGAGGTATAACTAGTTTGATTTTAAAACATGAATTTTGTCAAAATATTTAAACTATAAAGAATATACAAAATTCCATATGAAAAACATATTTACTCAAAATGATCTACTTTATTAACAAGTAAACATGCTAGTTTTCCAGTTTTATTTCAAAAGAAATTAAGGCAATTAAAAGTTATTCTATTAAAACATATCTTTTTACAATTAAGAACAAAAAGTAATTAAAATGATGCAAGAAAAATAATATCCTTCATTTATTTTCTTCAGCCTATCATCTTCTTCTCATTTTCTTTTATTTCTTTTCTATTAAGCTCTTTCTTACCTTTCTTCTGTTGTTCTTGTCTTCTCCTGCCTTCTTTTCTTCCCTTAGTCTTCTCCTACCTTCTCTTCTTCCCTTAGTGCCTGTTCTCCTTTGTTTAGCTGCTGCCTTCTGCACTTAGCTTAACCTTAACATCCTTCAATGGCTCCTCTTTCAATTCCCTTAGACTTTCAGCTGAACCAGGTTTCTTTTACTTTTTAACCAAAAATTATTTTATTTACGGCAAGATCCTTCCGAGGATACACAGCACCCTGAGACCAGGGTGGAACCAGACCCTACTCGGTCCTCGCCTAATCTCAATTAGGTTCATATTCGATTTATTTCATATCGGTTCACAGTCTCAAGCCAATTCGGCTCAACCCGACCTCCCAGGCCTCTCGCCCTCACAGGGCACATTCGCTCACGCCCCCCAAGGCGCACACCCGCAGGCACACAAGCCTGCACACACACACACATGCACATGCTCAGATCAGATCGGTAACCGGTGTGCCAAGCGCTGACGACTGAAGAGGCCATGCAAAAAATTCATTTTATCCCCATGCGCGCGCTCAGAATCCGACGATGTAGGACTATCTAACCCCTTCTAGACCCAACTTCAAATGATCATAACTTCCTACCCAGAGCTCCAAATCGAGTGATTTCAAGTTTGTTAGAAAGCTCTAAGATAGATCTATGCGATTGCAGGGTCAATTTAAGGTTTTGATGATGTTTTCCTCTTCAATTTGACAAGTAAAATCAGGGGTTCCTACAGTTATTTAAACACCTGGAAGTGAAATTATGTCTACAGAGTCCTCAGATGGACTTTTCTTTCTTATTAAAAGGTCTGTACAAATTATATAAGTAATTCCGCATCTGTTAGTATAGTCTTTAAGTTCTTAAGACCTTCAGGAACAGCAGAGAAGCTCTTCACTTCTCTGAAAGCTTCAGAGTTCAGATCTTCAGACTTCATTATGTGCAACAGACACTTAAGAATGCTTCTAATCAATTTAAACTAATTTTAAGGGTTATAACAGATTAATCTGGGCAGGATTCAAGTTTATATTTCAACAAAATGATACCGTTGTTGGGTTCAAAAGTAACCCAAATTGACAGGATTCAAATTTTCAAACATTTATTCACTTGAGCTCACTTAATTCTCTCTAAAACCATCAAACAAGATCCCAGAAACAACTTAATTGCATCAATTCCTCAGATTGAACTCAGAAACAAAGTTTCCTCCTTAGGTTTGACTATAAAGGCCTCAAGTTTGACTTTCTGTTCAAAGCTTTTCCACAGGAAATCAGAGCCTCAATTAGAGTCTCCTCAACATTAGAAACTTATTCAGATCTTCAGGAAGGTGTTCTGACCAACATTTCTCGGGTTTAAGGCTCGCCGCCTGAGGTTCAAAATATGTTTGTTCGACAGAGCCAATGGAAGGTTGTTACAGTGGAATGAGATCATGAACAGCTTCCTTAAAATCAACTTAAACCTAACTAATAGACTGATGAGTCCATTTTAATGGACTAATATTACGCCTAAGTAACTTTAATCGTACCGTTTAGGTTTGTTAATATCTACATTAAGTTATAGAATGTTTGCATTCATCATGATTTAAGTATTCTATAACTTAATATGAAATGATTTACATTTTTATGATTGCAGGAATAATATTTGGAAAGAGGAAGGGGGGGATAAATTTCCCCAACATTTATTTGATCTCCGGCCAGCCGCAACTCCTCTCGAACGTTTATCTGATATCCCGCCGCCCTCCCTCAACAAACGAGGTCAGAAATAGCTAAGGGATTTGAAAATCCCTTAACTCACGCACGCACAAAGGAGAGGAGTTAAAAAGAAGAGGCGGAGAAAGGGAAGGGGGGATCATCCAGAGAGTGAACTACCCCAGCGTGCACTGTGGACCAGGATCTGCATCTTCCCCACGTAGGCGCGCGCCTGACTCCTTCTCCACACGCCCATCTCCAGCCGCATCCTCCATTCAGCCGCATCCTCCTTCCAGCACCCCTACTGCAGGCGCACCTGCAGCAACCCCGCAGGCACCTTCACCATTGCAGGCCAGCAGTGTGCGCCCCTCTCCAGCAGGCACGTCCTCATCCACTGGCGCCCACTCATGCACCCGCACCACCAACGCTTCCCTCCAACGCTGCAAGTGCTCACGCCACCTCTGCCCGCAATTCAGCCTGCAAGCACCGCCCTCGCCTCACCTGCTCCAGCAAGTGCGCCCCTCTCCAGTGCCAGCACCCTGCAGAAAGGCGCCTGCTCCACTTTGCATGCTCACCGACCACCGCAGCCAGGCCGCACCCACACAGCACCTCCCTTCCGCAAGCGCACCCTTCTCCAGCGCCCGCCTTCGCAACCTCATGCCCGCCAACGCCTTCAACCCTCTACAGTGCCTGCTCCTTCTCCACCTTGCGTGCCCGCAAGTGCGCGCCTCAGCCTCCAACGCCCGCCTTCACTTCCCCCACCAGTGCCTTCAAGCGCCGCACCTCCACGCATGCCTACACGCTCTGCAGAGTGCCCACACGCCAACGCCTTCACATCTCCGCGCATCTGCAACACGCGCGGCAGCGCCAACACCCGTCCACCGCCACCACTCCTCCTCCGCCTACCGGCCACCTCCATCCATCTCCGTCGACGCCGCAACCTCCATCAAATCGGCCTTGTCTTCACTAACCTCCCTTGCATGTGAAAGACCCACCGGTGCTCTCTCTCTCTCTCGTGAGGAGAGAGAGCAAATGCTCTGTTTTGAGGGAGATTAGAAATTACATTTACTTCCATTGCCACCAGAATTTGATTTTTGATTTATTATTATTTTATTATTGCAGAATTGCACATGCACACTCATGCTTTCTGATAACTGCATGTTATTGATATTCACCTATTTTAAGATTGGTTTTGGGATCAACACATGCACCGATTCTCTCTAGTATATGACAATTGAAAATTACACAAAATCATCATATATTTATTGAAGATTTCAGTGAGGGAAAATTGCACATATACCCTTATCATTTTTAAGTTATTGTGAATCTACTTTCCATCTCATTTTATTTCAGATTTTAATAGGGATTTCGCACTTAACCAAAAGAATATAAAATAATCGAGAGCTTATTACATAATTGCCCCCCTGTGGACACGACCCGCTCTTCTGTGAGTGGTTATTTTTATTGTTGATTAGTCGATTTTTCCACCACTTAAATACTACAACGTAAAGCGGAAAGTCGACCCGTCAAATTGGCGCCATTGCCGGGGAGGCAACAGACGTAATAGATTTACTTCATTGTTTTTAAATATTATGAGTTGCGAAATTATCTGATCAATTTTTTTTACTGTGCGAGGAATCTGATGAGGCGATGAGGCGCAACAGAGCGGCGACAGCAACCATGAGTTAAGCCACACGAGGAAAAGACGAAGGAGACCAAGATCCTGCTTTCGCACTCTCTCCCTTGTCACAAATTTATTTCTATCTTTTCACCCTTGTAATCATTGGGGCTGAATTTTTGGGGGTTTGTCCCCACATTCTTTAGCTACTAGGGCTTACAATTTTTTTTTTTTGCGTGCATGATTCTATTTTCTGCTTGCCATCTTTTAAAACCAACAAAGAAAATATCGAGCAGCCTATTTAGAAGTTGCATGCCCTTAGGTGCATGCATTTAGGCGTGATTGAGCAGCACGTTAGATCTTATTATTGCAATGCAAGCATATTAGCATGAAGATTGCTAGAGACAGGTACATCTTTCTAACTTTTGCATCCAGCTCCTGTTCATGCATTTGCATTCAAATTTAAATTCAAGACCACCAAGTTGTTTGAATTTACTAATTCAGTGGTCACATAACTAAAAGTGGGACTGATAATCAGATTCAACCCTAAAAGCAATTCACATTTGATCTGATTCTAAGGGACTTGTCTGCGATTTCAAAAGAAATTACAAAGATTTGCGGTGTGTTACACACTTCTAACATTGAGCACGCACAATAGGCACCGCACTAAGGCTCGATCCCTTAAGGCTATAGGCACCAATCTCTTTATCGGTGCAGACCCTCCTATTGTGCTTTGTGGTGGTGGTGATACTATCTTTTGACCAAGTGTTTTGATACTCCATGGAGGGGGATACCCCTTAAAGGAACAAAAGGGTAGTTAAGGGGCACCGCATACGCATCGCCTCAAAGGAAGGGTTCGCCCTACTTGCATCCCTTTGTTCGTCCTTGGAGTAACTTCTCACTTGATCACCTGGGAGTATCATCCAAGCAAAGTATAGGTCCTAGGGCACTCGAAGGTTGAATTAAGGCATGTAATTGCAGTGAAAAACTTGTTTGGCCATTTATATTAACTAATTCGACCTCCGCAATAAAGAATGTTAAGATTTCAAGTCCACACCCCTCTTATACCACTTACGTAGGAACGGAGGGATAAGTCTTGATCTTTTGACTTATCTTTGGAGTGGAGGTTTAACTTAATAAAAAACCTGAATTGTGTTTTGTATGCTTGGTAGACGCTCTCTTAAGGGTAGTCTAGTGTTTGATCCTGAGCCTGAGAGAATTCTTAGGAGAGCTCACCTAGGAGAAGAAAAAGAAGGAATGGCTGAGCAAGGTGCAAATCAACAAAGGACCCTAAGGGACTATTTTATTCCAACTAACCAACCTACACAAGCACTAAGACGACTGGAAGGGGATAATCCATATGAGATCAAGAGTAGTACCATATCTTTATAGCCCTCTTTCTATGGTACTACTAGGGAGGACCCCTACTAGCATTTAGAGGAATTCACCGAGGTCTATTCCACGGTGAAGCTCTAGGGCATTACTGATGAAGCCTTGATGAGGAGTCTATTTTCTTTGTCCCTAAAGGATAAGGCCAAGCACTCGTATCATACCCTCGATGCAAGGGTAAATGATTGGGCCACCCTTAATGGAGAATTTTTAAAAAAGTATTTTCCTATGAGTAAAACCAACCATTACAGAAGAGAGGTTATGGGTTTTACTCAACAGAAAGGGGAGCAATTTCATGAGACTTGGGAGCACTTTAATGACCTTCTTAGGTTATTCCCCCACCATCAAGTGCCAAGATGGCAGTTGGTCGAAAAGTTCTATAATGGATTATCTGAAAGGCATAGGCAAACCATTGATGTAGCCTGTGCAGGAACCTTCATGACCAGAACTGAGGATGAAGCCTGGGCATTATTTGAAACATTCAGCAACAACTCCATACATCTGTCCTCTGCCTATCAAGAAAGAAAACCATCAATCTTGTAGAGGAAGATAGAGGCCCATGAAGCTAGGGCTTCTCAAGATTTGGCTTATCAGATTCAACTATTGAATAAAAACTTTGATAGGCTTTTAGCAAACCCCGGCATGAACCTGCAAGTAGCCTCTATTTTTCAGGCTTCAAGAGAATGCTCCATTTGCCAAAGCACAACGAATGCCACTGCGGAGTGCCATCAGGCAAACCAATTCCTTGAGTTGATTCAAGCCGACTTGAACGCGGCCCAAGGTTTCTGCCCCCCTCGCAATAACCCTTACTCCAACACTTATAATCCAGGGTGGCGGAACCATCCAAACTTCTCTTGGAAGCAAGGTGATGCTTCTAACTCAGGGAATATAAGACCCTTACCTCCCCAGCCCACATACCAACCTTCTTATGAAAATCCTCCTCCGAATAAGCCCTCTGAGATGGATGAACTGAAGGCCATGATGAAAGCAATGCAAGAGCATCAGAATATGGTTATCCAATCTCAGAATAAGATGATTACTGATATGCAATCCCAAATTGGTCATCTTACTGAGGCAGTTAAGCAACGTGATCCGGGGAAGCTGCCTAGCTCTTCTGAGGAGAACCCTAAGGGCAAGGGGGTTGTATTCAGGGAGCACGCCCAAGCAATGACCGTGTTGAGGAGTGGAAAAAAGATTGACAAGCCCAATAACTCTCCTACGGTTACATCTCATGATTCCCCTTCCACTCCTGACCCGACTTCCATCTCACCCGAGGAAGAGCCACACCACTCTCCCTCGCACAAAATCACCCACAATGAGGATGTCATCCTTCCACCACCCCTTTCCCGCCATGATGACCCCTCTACCCAAAAGCCGAGGGTGCCCTATCCAGAGCTCCTATCTGCTCCTGGGGAATCTTCTATTAGCTCGTCTGGAGCCAAGCATAGGACTGAAGAGATTATGGATACTTTTAGGCAAGTCCAGATTAACTTGCCTCTGTTGGAAGTGATTAAACAGATTCCGTCCTATGCCAAGTTTCTGAAGGACCTGTGCACCCAGAAGCACCGATCTAGGAAACAGGTCCAAACCAAGGTCATCTTGCCTGACCATGTTAGCTCGGTACTCAAGCATGGAACACCGCCCAAAATGAAAGACCCAGAGGCCTCGTATATTTCAGTGGTCATAGGTAACCAACACATTGACGAGGCTCTACTCGATCTGGGTGTGGGGGTAAATATTCTACCGAGCTCTGTCTACGACCTTTTGGGAGGAGGAAAGCTGAAGCCTAGTCCAGTAATCCTCCAGGTTGCAGACAGATCACTTAAGACACCGCGGGGATTGTTGGAAGATGTCCTTGTGAGAGTGGAGGATTTCTTCTTCCCCGTTGACTTTCTGGTACTTGATACCGACCCATCTAATAAGCCCACAAAGCCATCCATTATTCTGGGATGCCTCTTCTTGGCCATAGTCAATGCCTCTATAAATTATAGATCTGGGGCACTTAAAATGGGCTTTGGGAACAAGAAGATCTGGTTGAATGTTTTTGATACTTACAAGCAACCCAGATTTGAAGATTATTCTCAGATTGAGGTCGTTGATGAAATAATTAAAGAGACTACTCCAGCACTCTTATGTAGAGATCCCCTTCAAAAGGTCATATCTCAGGACCATCCCTCAATTATTAAAGAAACTAAAAGGAAAATGCCTGAATTAGAAGAGTTGCTAGGGATACACACTGAGTCTCTGTCCCCACCCTGGACTGTGAAGGTAGATCCGCTACCTGAGGCGAGGACATCTCAACTAAAACCCTCAATCCAAAAGGCTCCTGAATTGGAGTTAAAACCCCTCCCGAGCACATTGAAATATGCTTTCCTTGGCTCTAATAACACGCTCCCCATTATTATCTCGTCTGCATTATCTGAATTACAGGAGGGAGCTCTGCTTGAGTGTTTACAAAGGCAAAAGGAAGCAATTTCCTGGACAATTACTGATATTAAGGGGGTTGATCCCTCTCTTTGCATGCATCATATATACACAGACGAGTCTGTGAAGCCTTTCCGAGATATGCAGAGAAGGCTCAATCCAAATATGCGGGAGGTTGTTAAAAAAGAGATTCTGAAATGGCTGGATGCAGGGATTATCTATCCCATTTCAAATAGTAAATGGGTCAGTCCTATTCACGTAGTTCCAAAAAAGGCAGGAATCACTGTGGAAGAGAATGACCAAGGTGAACTGGTGACCACAAGACCCTCAACTAGTTGGAGGGTCTGCATTGATTACCGCCGTTTAAACACGGCTACCCAGAAAGACCATTTCCCCTTATCGTTTATCGATCAAATTCTGGAACGATTAGCAGGGAACAGGTACTTTTATTTTCTTGACAGGTACTCTAGGTACAATCAGATAGCAGTTTTTCCTGATGATTAGGAGCATACCACCATCACGAGTCCGTATGGCACTTTTGCATTCCACCGAATGCCATTCGGGTTATGTAATGCTCCTGCCACTTTCCAACGTTGTATGATGGCTATCTTTTCTAATATGATCGACAAGTTCGTTGAAATTTTCATGGATGACTTCTCCATTTATGGCTCGTCGTTTGACCTATGCCTTTCGCACCTTAATAAAGTCTTAACCTGTTGCGAAGAGGCAAAGCTGGTGCTTAGCTGGGAGAAAACCCATTTTATGGTCCAGCAGGGCATTGTGTTAGGGCATATAGTTTCCGAGAGAGGATTAGAGGTGGACACCACAAAAATTGATTCCATCTCTAAGCTTCCATTACTCACCAATGTTCGTTAGGTTAGATCTTTCCTTGGCCATGCTGGATTTTATAGGCGCTTCATTAGAGATTTCAGTAAAATCTCTAAGCCACTCTACGACCTGTTAGCGAAGGATGTCTCCTTCGATTTTGATGATAGATGTGGCAAGGCTTTCCAAGTTTTGAAGAAAGCCTCATTACCACATCGATTCTCCAACCACCAGATTGGGCCCTCCCATTTGAGCTTATGTGCGATGCTTCTGATTTTGCAGTGGGAGCGGTCTTAGGTCAAAGGGTTGATGGCAAACCTCATGTGCTGCATTATGCCAGCAAGACCCTTACGGATCCTCAGCAAAACTACACAGTCACTGAAAAGGAATTACTTGCTGTAGTATTTACTTTGGAAAAGTTTCGGTCTTATCTTTTGGGATCCAAGGTTGTGGTGTTCACTGATCATTCGACCCTAAAGCATCTTCTGGCTAAAAAGGACACCAAATCTTGCCTAATTCGTTGGATTCTGCTACTCCAAGAATTTGACCTAGAAATTAAAGGCAAGAAAGGAGTTGAAAATGTGGTAGCAGACCATTTGTCTAGGATCCCTATTGAGGCATCAAACCCTGCTGGCAGTATTCAAGAGACTTTCCCAGATGAGTCTCTAATGGCTGTGGAAGCTAAAACTCCTTGGTTTGCTGACATAGTAAACTATCTGGTCGAGGGCATTACCCCCAGTACTTGGGACAAGCAGAAGCGAGACAGGTTTCTCGCCAATGTTAAATTTTATCACTGGGAGGAACCCAAGCTTTTTAGAATAGGCCCTAACCAGTTGTTTCGCCGTTGCGTCCCTGATGAAGAACAAAGAAGTGTTCTGATTTCTGCCATGACCTCTAATGTGGGGGACATTTTAGCGGGAAGAAGACTTCCCATAAGGTTCTTCAGTCTGGTTTTTGGTGGCCCACATTATTCCGAGATGCACATACGTATGTGGGTGCATGTCTACGTTGCCAACAGATGGGAACCATTGGAAAAAGGGATGAGATGCCCCAACAACCTATCCTCCCTGTTGAAATCTTTGGTATTTGGGGCATTGACTTCATGGGTCCATTTCCTTTGTCCTTCGGATATGAATACATCCTTGTGGTTGTTGACTATGTATCGAAATGGATAGAAGCCATACCCATGCGAACCAATGACCATTCTGTGGTCTTGGGCTTTGTTAAGGCTAATATCATTTCTCGGTATGGGTGCCCAAGGATGATCATAAGTGGAGGACCTCACTTTAAGAATGTACACTTCACGAGACTACTCCAAAATTTGGGAGTCAACCACATGATAGCCACACCTTATCATCCCCAAACGAGTGGACAAGTTGAAGTGTCCAATAGGGAGATCAAGCGAATTTTAGAAAAAACTGTCAGGCCTGATCAGAAGGATTGGTCTAAAAGACTAAATGATGCTCTTTGGGCCTACAGAACTACGTATAAGACTCCCTTGGGCATGTCTCCTTTCCGTCTTGTCTACGGAAAAGCGTGCCACCTTCCCATTGAAATCCAACATAAAGCTTATTAGGCTATTAAAAACGTTAACTAGAATCTGGATAAAGCGGGAAAAGCACGTATGTTAGAATTAAGTGAGCTTGAGGAGCTCGTAATGAAGCTTATGAAACTTCTCAAGCTTAAAAGCAACGTACAAAAGTCTTCCATGACAAGCACATCATTAGAAAGACTTTTGAGCCCAACCAGTGGGTCTGGCTTTTCAATTTTAGACTTAAATTATTTCTTGGAAAGCTTAAGTCCCGCTGGGATGGGCCATATGTTGTTATCAATACTTTCCCTCATGGAGCTATAAAGATTAGGAACCCTATTTCAGGTGCGAGCTTTAAAGTAAATTGCCAGCGACTTAAACTGTATATTACTCTTTCATATGGTCAGGTTTTGGATGCAGTTCGACTTGAGGAGCCCTAACTCCTCCCACTCTCCTCCTCAAGTGATATTCTTCTATGTCTGTATTTTTCCAATGAGGACATTGTCAGTCTTAGGCATGGGGGGATATAACCTGAGAATGTTTATAGCATTTATAAATATTTGCATACATATTTATATATATATAAAAAAAAATTATTTCATGTACAGAATAATTTTCTTGAGATGATTGGGTTAGTCCCTAGCAGAATACCTTTATCATTGGAGGTTTTTCTTCTTAAAATTATTTCTTAAGTTTAGAATCCAGTACATTTATTTCACGTGCACGTAGACTTGGTAATAGATCCTTGAAGAAAACCAATAAGCATTTGTACTCTACTAAACCCTTGAACAGTTCATAGGAAGTCAAGCATACTATCTTCTAGTAGATCCACCTCATATTTGTAAGAAGAAAGTAGAGAGATTACTGGTGCACTAAGTCTAGTGCAAGGACTCTTAAGTTTTGGACAATTAGATGATGATACTTCAGAGTTAGGCATAGTTTTTCGCTCTCTGTTCCTGTGTGCGTACTTTGTGTGAAGTCCTGAGAGTCACCAAATAAGGCAGATACACAGAGATTGAGTCTTAATAAAGCTATGAATATGGTGGATGGTTACGACCGTCCCTCATAGAGTCCTCGACTGAAGGAGGGTAATAGTGTCAAATGTCAGAAATATGTCTATCCTATCCATTCCTTCCCGGTGTCGAGAATAGGCACTTCCACCAAATAAGCCACACAATATCCTCTTGACCATCATCATCCCGAATAATGCCTCATAAATAAAAGTCTGTGTCGTATTATGTTGATTTATATTATATAAAAAAAAAGAGAGAAAAGAAAAGAAGAAAAAGAAAAAGAAGAAATAGAAAAAGAAAAAGAAGAAATATTTATATTACAAAAAAAAAGTGTCCAAGTTATAATGTAACATTGTTTCTGAGGCAATAGAACACTTTTCGCGTTCCACCAAATATGACCCATACCTACCTTTTAGTATTTTTGATCGCCCGAATACTAGTTGAGTACTCTAACTTAGTTGTAGAGTTATTAGGACTTTAATTGAAGTGTGGATGCCATGTGTGGCCACCAAATAGTGAGTACAATTTCTAAATCTAGCGAGATTCGTGATCTTAGAAAGAAAGAAAAGGAGTGCCCAGGAACATCAAGAGAGCACAATTGCGTAGCCTCTCTCAGAGTTGACTTGACTAATAGTCTAGAGATCTAGAGTCTGCAGTACTAGACTATATGTAGCACCAGATGAGTGTGTGCCACCAAATACAAATCCATTCAACTCGATATCTCCTACCTAAGCCAAACAACGGGGTCAAATTACAGATTATCCTCTGCTTTATCCCCGAGGGAAGTAGTTGCCTATCCCGACAGCAATATTTACCAAGGGTGAAGTACAAACTCCCAATGCAAATTGGCTTTTTCACTTGGATCTGTTACTTAGGTTATCATCACTTCACATTTGTCTGGATCTCTAAAGTTTTGAAAAGAGAAAAGAAGAAATCTTCTGATTACTTCTATTATTTTTCATTTTTGCTAGGGACTAGCAAATCTTAGGCATGGGGGTATTTGATGAGACCATTTTAATGGACTAATATTACGCCTAAGTAACTTTAATCGTACCGTTTAGGTTTGTTAATAACTACATTAAGTTATAGAATGTTTGCATTCATCATGATTTAAGTATTCTATAACTTAATATGTAATGATTTATGTTTTTATGATTGCAGGAATAATATTTGGAAAGAGGAAGGGGGGGATAAATTTCCCCAACATTTATCTGATCTCCGGCCAGCCGCAACTCCTCCCACACGTTTATCAAATATCCTGCCGCCCTCCCTCAACAAACGAGGCCAGAAATAGCTAAGGGATTTGAAAATCCCTTAACTCACGCACGCGCAAAGGAGAGGAGTTAAAAAGAAGAGGCAGAGAAAGGGAGGGGGGACCATCCAGAGAGTGAACTACCCCAGCATGCACTGTGGACCAGGATCTGCATCTTCCCCGCACAGGCGCGTGCCCATCTCCAGCCGCATCCTCCTTTCAGCCACATCCTCCTTCCAGCACCCCTACTGCAGACGCGCCTCCAACACCCCCGCAACACCTTCACCATTGCAAGCCCCTCTCCAGCGCCAGCAAGGCGCGCCCCTCTCCAGCAAGCACGTCCTCGTCCACTGGCACCCACTCATGCACCCGCACCACCAGCGCTTCCCTCCAATGCTGCAGGCATTCACGCCACCTCTGCCCGCACCACAGCCTGCAAGCACCGCCCTCACCTCACCCGCTGCAACAGGGTGCGCCCCTCTCTAGTGCCAACACCCTGCAGAAAGGCGCCCGCTCCACTTTACATGCTCATCGGCCACCGCAGCCAGGCCGTACCCACACAGCACCTCCCTTCTGCAAGCACACCCTTCTCCAGCACCCGCCTTCGCAACCTCACTCCCGCCAGCACCTTCAACCCTCTGCAGCGCCCGCTCCTTCACCTTGCGCGCCCACAAGTGCGTGCCTCAGCCTCCAGCGCCCACCTTCGCTTCCCCCGCCAACGCCTTCAAGCGCCGCACCTCCACACACGCCTACGCGCTCTGCAGAGCGCCCGCATGCCAACGCCTTCGCGTCTCCGCGCATCTGCAGCACGCGCGGCAGCGCCAGCACCCGTCCACCGCCGCCACTCCTCCGCCTGCCAGCCACCTCCTGTCATCTCTGTCGACGCCACAACCTCCATCGGATCGACCTCGTCTTCGCCAACCTCCCTTGCATGTGAAAGACCCGCCGGTGCTCTCTCTTTCATGAGGACGAGAGAGAGCAAATGCTCTGTTTTGAGGGAGATTAGAAATTACATTTACTGCCATTGCCACCAGAATTTGATTTTTGATTTATTATTATTTTATTATGGCAGAATTGCGCATGCATACTCATGCTTTCTGATAATTGCATGTTATTGATATTCACCTGTTTTAAGATTGGTTTTGGGATCAACACATGCACCGATTCTCTCTAGTATATGACAATTGAAAATTACACAAAATCATCATATATTTATTTAAGATTTTAGTGAGGGAAAACTGCACATATACCCTTATCCTTTTTAAGTTATTGTGAATATACTTTCCATCGCATTTATGTCAGATTTTAATAGGGATTTCGCACTTAACCGAAAGAATATAAAATAATCAAGAGTTTATTGCATAATTGCCTCCCTGTGAACACGACCCGCTCTTCTGTGAGTGGTTATTTTTATTGTTGATTAGCCGATTTTTCCACCACTTAAATACTACAACGCGAAGCAAAAAGTCAACTTGTCATAGACTTCTCCAACTCTACCAAAGTTGGAGAAGATGAAGTACATATCTACAGCTCCAGTGGTTAAATCCTCAAAGAAACAATCTTAAAACAATCAGTGATCCATTTAATATCATTCTGGAGCTTCTCAACAAATTCTAGAAGCTAAAACTCAAGAATGGCTCGTCGGAGCTCGCCGGAGCTCCGGTGAATCCAGAAAATGTGTGAAATTGTGTACAGATTGTTAAAACTTACCATTTTTATTTAGAAAAGATCTTGAAGTTACAAGGAACCTCAGTATCACATTTAATTCTTCATTTGTTTCTTTAAATGTAATATTTGAGAGTGAGTTTATTTTCTTAAAGGATCTGAGTGGTTAAAGCTCAGGACTTGTTTAACCACTCGATTGAGAGGTTACAAGTCAATAGATGCTTATATTCATAATTATATAGTTAATTTAAGATTTGAACTGTTCCTGAGCCGCCATGGACAGCGAGCTCAGGAACTAAATTAAGATTTGAACGTTTAATTTATATGTGGTATTTACATGTATTATAGTGTCGATTAGGGTCCTATAGTATTTATATGTATCTTTTTCAACTTTTTATATATGTTAGTAAATAAGGTAAATATTATGTTTACACCTTGAATTTACATTTTTGACCTTTTCATGATAATTTATTAGATTAAGTAAAATCACTTAAGTTATTATATACTTAGGTATACATTATATTAAAGTTACTTATCTTATTAATTAAGGGAATGATTAATAGGATTTCGAGTCCAATTACTATCTAAATTATTAATAATGTTAATTGAATGATAAAATGTCATTTTAAACTTATTTTAAGGTCCTTTACTAAATATCCCTTATTTTATAATTAACCCTTATATATTCAAAACCTTAGCTAATTAACTAGGAAGACTAGTTAATTAGGGGTAATTAGAGATCATGATGAGTGTCTCATCATCTATCTATCTATCTGCCTCCCTACCTATCTATCTATCTATCTATCCTTCTCTTTGTCTATCTGTCTATCTACCTGTCGATCTATCTATCTATCTATCTATCTATCTATCTCTCTATTTGTCTATCTATCTATCTGTTTATCTGCCTTTCTATCTATTTACCTATCTGTCTGTCTATAGATCTCTCTATCAGTCAGTCTATCTATCTGTCTATCTATCGATCTGTCTATCCATCTGTCTATCTGTCTCTCTATCTATCTCTCTGTCTCTCTATCTATCTATCTACCTGTCTGTTTATCTATCTGTCTATCTGTCTATCTATCTATCTGTCTGTCTATCTATCTGTCTATCTGTAGATCTATCTATCTCACTATCTGTCTATTTATCTTCCTATCTGTCTATCTATCTATGTATGCATTTGTCTAACTGTCTCTCCATCTGTGTATCAGTCCATCTTTCTATCTATCGATCTTTCGCCCTATCTATCTATCTATCTATCTATCAATCTATCTGTCTATCTATCTATCAAACTATCAACCTATCTATCTATCTATCTCTCTATCTGTCTATCTTTATGTCTACCTGTCTATCTATCTATCTATCTATCTATCTATCTATCTATCTATCTATCTGTCTCACTATCTATCTATCTGCCTATCTATCTATCTGTCTATCTGTCTATCTAATTATCTATCTCTCTATCTGTCTATCTATCTCTCAATCTATCTGTCTATCTATCTATCTGTCTATCTACCTATCTACCTACCCCACTATCTATCTCTCTATCTATGTCTCTATCTGTCAGTCTATCTATCTTTATATCTGTCTATCTGTCTATCGATCTATCTATCTGTCTATTTGCCTTTCTATCTATCTGTCTATCTATCTCTTTGTCTATCTATCTATCTATCCACTTATCTATCTATCTATGTGTCTCTCTATCTATCTGTCTATCTATCTATCTGTTTATCTATCTATCTATCTATCTAACTATCTATCCATCTGTCTATTTTCCTTTCTATCTATCTGTCTATCTATCTCTCTGTCTATCTATCTATCTATCTGTCTCTCTGTCTTTCTATCTGTCTATCTATCTATCCGTCTACCTATCTATCTATCTATCCAAATATCTCCCTATCTGTCTATCTGTCTATCTATCAATATATCTTTCTTTTTTTTCTCTCAATCAATCAATCTATCTGTCTGACTCTCTTTCTTTCTCTCCATCTATACTTCTGCCTCTGTATATCTATCTATCTATCCCACTATCTCTCTGTCTGTCTATCTATCTATCTATCAATCTATCTGTCTATCTATCTCTCTGTCTATCTATCTTTCTATCTGTGTCTCTATCTATCTGTCTATCTATCTATCTATCTGTCTCTCTATCTTTCAGTCTATCAATCTATCTATCTCTCTATCTCTCATCTATCTATCTATCTATCAATCTCTCTATCTCTCTATCGGTCTCCCTATCTACCTATCTATCTCTCTATCTATCTCTCTTTCAATCTATCTATCCATCTATCTATCTCTCTGTCTATCTATCTATCTATCTCTCTGTCTATCTATCTATCTTTCTGTCTCTCTATCTATCTATCTATCTGTCTATCTATCTATATGTCTATCCACCTATCTGTCTATCTCTCTATCTATCTATCTATCTATCAATCTATCTATCTATCTATCTGTCTATCTGTCTCTTTATCTATCTGTCTATCTATCTCTTTGTCTATCTATCTATCTATCTACCTATCTCCCTGTCTATCTATCTATCTATCTCTCTGTCTATCTATCTACCCATCAGTGTCCCTATCTATCTGTCTATCTATCTCACTGTGTACCTATTAACAAAATACGGTGGTTTTTAAGGGCCAGAGACCTTATGTGGAGAATTTTGTTAATAGGGGAGACCTCATTTCTGCCCAACCAGATACCCCAAAGAATTGCCAACGGCCTGGACTTCTCTTTCTTCGTACGGAAAATGAAATGTCCACCAATACCACCTCCACTTCTGAAACTATGCCAAAATTCCTCAAACAGCCGACACTCCCACCACCTCTCGCCCATCCTGCCCCAAATTTGCACCACAAAAGGGAAAGTGAAAAAAAGGTGGTCAACATCCTCCTCACCACCCCCAAACAAAGAGCACACCTTACAATCTCCAAGAGCCCACCTCGCCCTCCACACCTTGGTCACCAGCCTTCTCCTCCTAAGTAGCCAGGCAAAAATCTTGACCTTCAACGGACACGCGGCTTTCCAAATTTGTCTGCAGTTCCTTACCAGATCCAGCTCCACCCTAGGACCAACAGCGGACAATCTCCTGTATGCAGCCACTACTGAAAACTCACCTTCGTCCCAACCAAACATGTCTGTACCAGCCGCCAGATGCAGTCCCTCCAACTCATCATGTAAGACCTGAAAATCGTGCGCTCTCGCATCTGATATACTGCCAACGAAGCACGGGCACCACCCATCTTCCCATACCTCAGCCACAGACGCCATTTAGTTCTAGGACAGGGCAAACAGTCTCTAAAATCTTCTGCAAAGCACTCCATCACCCGTCCAGTCATCCTGCCAAAATTTGAAAATCTCCCCTATTCCCAACACAGGAACAAAGCAGTTCCTCACCTTAGGAGCCACCGTCGACAAGCCTTTCAAGAAGTGAGAGGCATCCCTAGGCGGTGACACCAGGAGATCCCACCGCACCGGACCACCATACGCCGTCTCGAACACCTTGCCCATCATATCCCCCCTTCCTTCCAACAGGCACCCCACCCATTTCGCCAATAGACTATCATTAGATCTCTCCAAATCCCTCACGCCGAGCCCCCTGTCTTTCAACGGTCTGCAGACCTCCCCCCAAGCAACCAACCTGGCACCCTGTCCACTCGTCCCCTGATTGGACCAAAAGAAACTCCTCATAGCTCGCTCAATCTTTGCAATCAACTGTCGTGGCATCTTCAGCACGGAAGTGAAGTACGACGGCATTGCTGACAGAACCGCCTTGAGCAGGATCAACCTCCCACCTTTAGACAGTAGTATGGATGCCCACCCCTCCAACCTCCCTACCAACCTCTCCACCAGGGAGGCCCAATCTCTCACCAGAATCCTCCCATCTGACAACGGTAAGCCCAGATACCTAATCGGAAGCTTACCCTATTCTGTGCCAAGTCCCAAACTGCACCCCCTCGCCTCCATCTCAGTCATATTGAAAGGGACAAAATCTGACTTAGACAAGTTAATCTACAATCCTGACACCTCACCCAGTAAGAAAACAAGGAACCGCATTCTTCTGGCCTCCTTTTCTCTACCTTCAATAAAGAAGATCGTATCATCCGCATACTGAAGCAATGGGATACTCGTCCCATCTCTCAAGGAGAAACCTCTCAACAAGTTTCTCTCACAAGACCTCTTAGCCGCCCTAGCAAAAGCATCCACAGCAATCACAAAGAGCATCGAGGCCAACGGACAACCTTGCCTCACCCCCTCCTAGGTTGGATCCAACCCCCAGCTGGGTTTCCGTTGATAAGAACCAAGAAAGATGTCGTGGTGACGCACCTCTTCATCCAGTCAAACCACACTGGCGGGAACCCCCTCTTCACCAAGGACGCCCAAAGAAACGACCACTGGATCGAGTCATAAGCTTTGCTGAAATTGACCTTCCATAAGAAAGCCTTCTTTTTATCTCTCTTCCAGGACGAAAGGATTTTAGAGGCCATCACGTAACCCTCCAAAATATTCCTGCCAAGAACAAAGGCCGTCTACACCGAGTCTACAATCCCACCCAGAGTCCTCCTCAATCTATTTGCCAGAAGCTTCACCACCACCAAGTAGATAGCATTCAAGAGAGCTATCGGTCTGTACTCCTGAATCTCCTCAGCGCCCTCCCTCTTCGGCAGCAGGAACATGTAGAATTTGTTCAGCCTATTAAATCCCGAGTTACCCGCTCTAAACTCTTGCACCACTTGCATCACGTCTTCCTTCACCACCAGCTAGAACTCTCTGTAGAATGCAACCGGAAAGCCATCCGACCCTGGACAACCATCCGCGTTCAACCCCCAAATTGCCTCACGGACTTCATCCTCCCCAAAAGAACCCGTCAAGAAGTTGGCATTTGTCTCCTGGATCTGTGGTATCTCAGACCATAACCATCTCCACCTTCCCCCCCGTCTCCACCCAGTAAAGTCTCTAAAATAACTCGCAGCTGCCCCTCCCACCGCCTCCCTTCCCACAAACTCCTCCCCATCCACCACCAATCTATCAATCCAGTTCCTCCTTCTCCTACCTAATGCAGCCATATGAAAAAATCGGGTATTGGAATCACCTTCCTTCAGCCACTTATGCCTAGACCTCACCCTCCACTCCACCTCCACTTTCCGATCTTCCTCCTGTATCACCTGAATCTGTCTCGCTCTGTGAACCCTGTCATCGTCTAAAAGGATCCCAACATCCTCTACCCTATCCAGACGTGCAATCTCAGCAAGAGCCTCCTCTTTCTTCCTCTCACATTCCTCCCTAACCTGCTTGATATGGGTCTTCAAGAAAGATCTCAAATCCCTCAATTTCACTTCCAATATGGTAGCCTCTGAACCATCCGCCTGAGATGACCTCCACCATTCCTCAATCAATCCCCTGAAGCCCTCCTCCATGAGCCACACCTTGTCGAACTTGAGGTAAGTACCATGTCTCCATCCCTCGTTCGATACCCACAATAAGGGGGTGTGATCCGAGAACGGACGCTCCAGAGGTCTAACCTTCACCATCGGGAACAACTCCACCATCGCCGTCGAGACAAGAAATCTGTCAATACGGGATCGCTGTCCTCCAGAGTTCCTCCATGTGTATAGACAGGACAACGGAGGCATATCAACCAGACCCTGGTCTGCCACAAAGCCTACAAACGCCTCAGAGCCCTGGTCCAACCCTCCTTGGTCACCTAGTCTGTCTTCTACCTGCAGAGTAACATTAAAATCACCACCAACCAGTCAAGGAATCCCCTGAAAAGTTGCCGCGACCTGGCTCAGATCTTCCCATAAGGCCTGTCTTCTCCGACCCTCCGTCGGGCCATAAACCGAGGAAAGGAGCATACATGTGTCATCTCGGCATCTCGGAAGTCTAATAATGACAACATGGGACCCAACCATCCAAGGCCAAGAAACCCCCACAAACTCCTCCCCCTACCTCCCTCCACAACTTTCCATCACAGCTCCCCCACTTCGTCTCCTGGAGAAAGACCACATCAGGCCCCCATCTCTGAATATACCCCTGCAGAGCTGCCCACCTTAACATTATTAACTAAATTATTAATAATGTTAATTGAATGATAAAATGTCATTTTTAATTTATTTTAAGGTCCTTGACTAAATATCCCTTATTCTATAATTAACCCTTATATGTTCATAATCCTAGCTAATTAACTAGGAAGACTAGTTAATTAGGGGTAATTAGAGATCATGATGAGTGTCTCATCATACCCCCAAGCTAAAGTTTTGCTAGTCCCCAGCAAAATTTAACTAAGACTATGATGATTTAAGGCACTTGGGTTTAAATTATTATAAATAGTAGCTATGTAGAGGAAAGCTTAGGTCAGAAATTTTTAAGTAAAAATATAAGTGATTAATATATAGAGCATGTGTGAAAATTTTTAGAGTTATACTTATAACATTTTCAAAACACACTTAAAACAATTTGTAAACAAGAATTTTATTTTGAATTAGAATTCCTCAAAAATTTCTTAATCTTTGTAACTATTCTTAACTCAAATTAGAATACAAAGTGTTTTAAGAAAAACAAAACTTCAGGATTGAGAATTAAATTTTAACTCAAAAACTCAATAGATTTAAGTTAATCCTTTGTTTATGATATTTCAACTTTATCAATATAAGTTTAAGCAAATTAACCAGATACTCATTATTAATCAAACTTAGAGTAGTAAAACTCTAATTTACTATCCTACAACACTAAAGATTAACTTCTAGACCTAGGATTCTGTCAATGCTTCTCCTTTAGGTCTCAACTTAAAATCTTCAAAACCCAATTTCTTAGGCTTCATTGCCCAATACCAAGGTTCAGTAGCTATGATTTTAAAACATCTGTGCTTAGTGAAGAAAATTGTCTTAAAGACATCCAAAGTTGCAAAAATCCAGATCTTAAGACATCACTTTCCAATCCCCATTATTCCAATTCAAGCCTTTGGCTTGGCCTTACTCAGGTTGGTTGCTTTCTCCTCACCAGTTTTCTATCCCGTGGTCAACACTTTTTGTATATATCTCCTCGGTGGACCACTGGGTCTCTTATTCCTAATATTTTTTTCTCCATATTTTTTTTTCTCTTTTTCTATAGGTTAGAACACCCATTTGTATCAAGGTGTTCTTTTTATTTTTTTGATGGAAGGAAGGGTAGCATCCATTTGTAACGAGATGCTTTTATTTATTTATGGAAAAACTGCATAAGTACCCATTTTTTTGACAAGGCACTTAACTGCAGGGTGTTTTATTTACTTTTTTTCTTTTTCTTTTTTTTTTCTTTTCTTTTCCCCCCTTCTCATTTTTCTTACTAACATTATTCTCCAAATTCTTTTTCTAGGTGAGTGGCACATCCTTCACCCTTTCAAGAACCACCCCGCGGAAATCCTTGGGCTAAAGAGGATTCAGAATTGATCTCTTAACCTCTGTGTTTTCGCGGTCTCAGATGTCAACAAAACAATTCTATGTGAGTGAATTTTAGATGTTTAGGTTACTTAGCTCTTAAACCAGAGCTTGGACAACAAAGCTCTTTACTCTTAGGTTCTTCAAATCCTTAGTTTCCTCCTATAGGATCCGTCAAGAAAAAATTTACCAAGTCTAGTTATTTATCTCTAGCTTGTAAGTTTTGTAAACTAAAATTCTACCAACTCTCTATTTAATTAACCCTGACTATCTGGCTTTTTACTTAACTTTATGATAAAATCAAATTTTCAAAAAGCAAGACGATTACTTAATCTAATTGATTAAAAAGTTATAATTCAATTTCAAAACTTAAGTTTAAATCTTAACACACTTAATTTCTTAATTCAAGTAAGAATAGAAAAATAAATCTTTAAAAGATTTAAAAGATTCCTTAATTCAAACAAAATCTCATTTTAAAAATAATTTTAAACACAAAAGTGTGTTTTTACAAATGTTTAACTAAAATCTAATTAAGAATTGAATGCTCTTAAATACTCATAATATATTCTATATACATTTTAAACTTCTGACCTAAAAGAAAATTAAGCTCTTAATTATAATATATATATATATATTCTTCTTCTTTTCTTCTTTATTAATAATGAATATTCCCCTCTTATTATTTTTATGAATTTTCTTTTTTACAAATTTTTTTATTTATATATTTTTATTTTTATGTATATAAGATTTTTCCAATTTTTACGATTTTTTTAAAAATTTTTTAAATTTTTATAAATTTTTTGATTTTTTTATATTTTTATCATTTTTTATATTTTCTATTTTTTTAATTTCGTGAATATTTAATTTTTATATGTTTTTATTTTTTAACCTACATTTAAAGTGAAAATTTCACTTCAACACCCCCCAAGCCAAAATTTTACAATGTCCTCATTGTAAGAAGGGTGAAAAAAATATTACACTTCATTTAGTATAGGGTGATGGAAGGAGTCGAATAGAGGAGATTAAAAATCTCTGTGCGAACGATTTCAAGTTTGAACAAAGGTCAGAGTGGTCAGTCGAACTAAATGAAGGTAATCAATATGATATGAAGTGAAATTTTAAAAGTAAGTGTATAAGAAAATCAAAAAGGGTAAAAATAGGAAACAACTATGTACAAGTGTGGTGGATGGATAGAAAAACCCTAGTGGAGCCGGTAACATTCTCCAACAAGACCCAAAGGATGTGATTCCAAGAAAGGTTTAAGACGTTGACCATTGACTTTGAAGGGTTGATCCTTGTTGGGTTCAGTGATTTCGACAGCTCCATTGTCGAAGACTCTAACTACAATAAATGGCCCTTGCCATTTAGACCTAAGTTTACTCGAGAAGAGCTTCAAACGGGCATCAAATAACAACACCTTCTGACCAGGTGCAAAGGATTTACTGGAAATGAATTTGTCATGGAAGGCTTTAAGTTTCTCCCTATACAGCTTTGAACTTTCATAGGAATCATGACGTAATTCCTCGAGTTCACTAAGCTGCAATCTACGCTTTTCACCAGCCTTCAAGCGATCTAAATTACAGGCTTTAATTGCCCAATAGGCCTTGTGTTCAATTTCTACGGGAAGATGATAGGGTTTCCCGTAAACAAGTCTGTATGGTGACATGCCTATTGGTGTTTTGTGGGCAGTCCTATAAGCCCACAAAGCCTCATCTAAATGGGAAGACCAATCCTTCCTATCGGGTCGGATTGTCATTTGAAGGATCTTTTTGATCTCTCGATTAGAGACCTCAGTTAGCCCATTAGTCTGAGGATGATAAGGTGTAGAAATACGATGTGCAACCCCATATTTTCTAAGTAAAGTTTTAAACTGGGCGTTAATAAAATGGGAACCGCCGTCAGAAATAATAGCACGAGGTACCCCAAAATGAGTGAAAATGTGACTCTGTATAAGAGGAATGACAACTCGATGGTCATTTGTGCGTGTGGGTATGGCTTCAATCCAACGAGAAACATAGTCGACAGCAAGTAAAATATAATGGAAGCCAAAAGAGGATGAAAATGGACCCATAAAATCTATGCCCCAAATGTCAAAGTTTTCACAAACTAGAATCGGGTTCAAAGGCATCATGTCTTTCCGAGACATGCCACCAAGTGTTTGGCAACGACTACATGCCTTACAATAAGTCTGAGAATCAGCAAATAACGTGGGCCAATAAAACCCGCATTGCAAAACTTTTGCAGCAGTCTTTCTACCAGAAAAATGACCACCACAGGCCTGGTCGTGACAAAAAGATAGGATAGAATCAATCTCAGAAGAGGTGACACAACGCCTGATGATTTGATCATTACAGAGTCTAAAAAGATATGGATCTTCCCAAAAATAGTATTTGGCTTCTACTTTGAGTCGTGATTTGCGATTCCCGTCCCAATCTAGCGGGAATTGATGTGTAACCAAATAATTAACAATATCTGCATACCAAGGAAGATCTGTGGATATAGTTAAAAGATGTTCATCAGGGAAGTGTTCTGTAATTGGTGGAGATGATTCGATTGTATCAGAAGGAAGATGGGATAGATGATCTGCAACAACATTTTGCCTACCCACCTTATCACGAATTTCTAGGTCAAATTCTTGCAAAAGCAAGATCCATCTGATTAACCTAGGTTCTGTGTCCTTCATAGATAGAAGGTGTCGAATAGTAGAGTGATCAGAGTACACTATGATTAAAGATCTGAGTATATAAGATCTAAATTTTTCTAATCCAAATACTATTGCTAGTAACTCTTTCTCTGTAATTGTGTAATTCCTTTATGTCTCATTCAATGTTTTACTAGCATAGTAAATTACCACCGGATTCTTCTCAATTTTCTGTCCTAAAACAGCTCCTATTGCATAATCTGATGCATCACACATGATTTGAAATGGTAAATCCCAATTAGGTGGTTGCAAAATTGGAGTTGTGTAACTCTGTCTCTCAAAGTTTTAAATGCTAAAATGCACTCCTCATCCATTTCAAAAATCGCATCCTTTGTGAGGAGGTTTGTGAGTGGTCGGGCAATTTTTGAAAAATCAAGGATGAATCTTCTATAAAATCCAACATGCCCGAGAAATGATCTAATGCCTTTGATCGAGTCAGGAATTGGAAGATTTGCAATTTGATTGATCTTGGCTCAATCTACTTGGATACCCCGCTCAGATACGAGATGACCAAGTACTATGCCCTCAGGAATCATAAAATGGCTCTTCTCCCAACTAAGGATAAGGTTAACCTCAATACATCTTTTTAGAACCTTCAACAAATTATCCAAGCAAATATCAAATGTCTCCCCAAAGACTAAAAAATCATCCATAAAAACCTCCATATATTCACCCACCATTTCGGTAAAAATAGCTAACATGCAATGCTGAAAAGTCACGGGTGTGTTGCAAAGCCCAAATGGCATTCTTCGGAAAGCAAAGGTTCCGAAGGGGCAGGTGAAAGTCATTTTCTCTTGATCTTCGGGATAAATTGCAACTTGATTATATCCAGAGTAACCAACTAAAAAATAGAAGAACCTATTACCAGCTAATCTCTCAAGGATCTGATCAATGAATGGTAAAGGAAAATGGCCCTTCTTTGTAACAGAATTCAGTTTTCTATAATCTATACAAACCCGCCATGAATTCGCAATTCGTGTGGGAATGGTTTCTCCAGATTCAGTTTTGATTATGGTGAGTCCTGCCTTTTTGGGTACCACTTGAATTGGACTCACCCAAGAGCTATCAGATATAGGATAAATAATATCAGCATCAAGCCACTTGATTATCTCTTTCTTAACGACCTCCTTTAGATTAGGGTTGTCTTTGAGCTTCTCTTGAAGGTCGTGCCCCATCTTCAATATAGATGCGATGAGTACAAAAATTGGGGCTAATCCTGGTGAGAACATGTAAAGTCCACCCAATTGCATTCTTGTGATCTCGAAGTACTTTGATCAATTTGGATTCTTGTGATTCAAAGAGATGAGAATTGATTATTACAGGATATGTTTGATCAAATTCGAGATATACATATTTAAGATTATCAGGCAATGGTTTCAATTCAAGCATAGGAGTAGAATCAATAGCAGGATTTGGGGCGAGATTCTCAATTGTGAAAAGTGATTCAGATTCAGAGTCAAATTCAAGATTGAGTAGAGATTCCAATAATGTTTCATTGCTTTGAGGGTATAGGATATCAAAAGATGTGTCTTCTAAATCTAGAGAACTAATATCATCCTCAAAAACTTCTATTGATTTTATTTCCTCAATCCATTCACAATCAAATCCACTAGAAGCTCTAAATATATCTAACTTAATTGTCTTCTCCCCAAATTTCAATTCAATCTTTCCTGATTCACGATCAATATTGGCTTTTGCAGTAGCCAAAAAGGGTCTCCCTAAGATAATTGGGGTGTCTTTAATGTGTTCGGGTACTTCCATATCAAGAACAATAAAATCTACAGGAAAGTAAAAATCCCGAACTCTTACAATAACATCCTCCAACATTCCTTTTGGTGACTTAATAGATCTATCAGCTAATTGTAAAGTCACATTGGTAGACTTAAGGTTTTCTATTTGAAGGTATTTTACCAAAGAAAAAGGAATGAGGTTAATAGAAGCTCCTAAATCTAGGACTCTGTTAAAACACTGACCCCCAATTATACAGGAAATAAATGGAGATCCTGGGTCTTTCTTTTTTAAAGGAAGCGTACTTGAAATAATAGAGCTCACATGCTCTGAAAGTACAACAGTGCTTCCTTTCTTTGACTTACACTTAGGAGTACACAATTCCTTAAGAAATCTCGCGTAAGTCGGAATGTGTTTGATAGCATCTAGGAGTGGGATATTAATATGTACCTGTTCAAAAATCTTAATCAAATCTTCATCTAATGTAACAGGTTGTTTTTGTTTCCTAGTCTTCTTCAAAGCTTCTGGGAATGGGACATGGGTTTCCTGCTCTACTGAGGTGTTATCCTGATTTTGCGAATTAGCGGGAATTGCGGGATCAGGTTCTGCACCTCTTCCAGGTGTAGAAACAAGGGTTAATCTAGATGTACTAGGGTTTTAGGATAGGTTCCTTGGAAAAACTGGATCCCTGGAAAAACTGGATCGCTAGTGGAAGTTCCACGGCGGGTTGTAACAGAGTTAATACCCGCATGAGAAGAAGCAGCTGAAGAAGATGCTTGTGAATTTTGGAAAGATAGATCATTAATTAATGGTTGATTCGCAACTGATTGCTATTGATTTAGATATTCAAAATCAAGATTAGAAATAGGTGGATTTAGATTTTGATTTTGATTTGGATTCAGGGGTAATTGATAAAGAAGATGGACATGTCCCTGATTCGGATTTTGAACTCCCGAGTGTTGTCTTTGCTGGATATTCCTAGGGTTTGGAATTGGCTGGGATGGAAGGGTCCCTAGCTGACGAGACTCAGCTAACTGCGTGATTTGACCCCTAAGATCAGCCAATTCTGCCAAACATTGTCGTTGGACTTCAGTAAGAGCCTCAGCATTTTCGCTGGCTCTCAGTCGTAGCTCTCAAAATCTGGTCTAGCTGTGAATCTCTATTTGGCCCTACGGGGTTTTGCAAACCCACGTAAAATGGCCTTGGATTGTGTTGCTGAAATGACAATGTAGGCGAGTTTTGTCTGGTCTGAGTCGGATATGATGGTCTTTGTGTATGGTCAGACCAAGAAAAATTAGGGTGATTACGCCATCCAGGATTATAGGAATTTGAATATGGGTTTGATCTTGGTGTGTATCCCTGAATGGCGTTTAAATCAAGAGGATATGGCGTGTTTTCTGCAACAATAAAGGGTGGGGAAAAGGGTGGGCAAGATTGTGGGACAAAGGTCCATCCTTGGGTTGGTGAAGGAGTAGATAGAAAACCCAAGGGAGATGGATCTCTAGAATCCAGATTATTCACAAATTACCTCCCCATGGGAATTTGCGAAACAGGTAAATACGCGGGATTCGTAGCAAGTAGAGGAGTAAGAGTCTTCATTGTGTTTCTAACATCGTCGAGATGCTTTGCTACGATATCTACTTTGTCCAGTTTTTCTGCAATAATCTTTAAATCCTTTGAACTAGACGGATTACCGATCTCATGAATGCCCTTATGAGGATTTTGATGATTCGTATTTGCTCCCCGCAAAAATTGTGACATTGATGCATTGTTGATCGAGTTTTCCGCCATCCCTTCAAATAATTCTGAAGCGGATTCTGTGTCGCAATTTAGAAAATTCCTTCCACAAGAGGCATCGACTAGATTGTGAATGCCCTCTTGTAAACCATAATAAAAGATATGCATGAGTTGCCAATGAGGGATGTCATGATGTGGGAATTTCCTTTGCAATTCATGAAAACGTTCCCACGCTTCATGAATTGGTTCTCCTTGATTTTGATTGAAAGTAGTAATAGCTCGCCTTAAAGCATTGGTTCAACCAATTGGAAAGAATTTCTTCAAAAATGCGGATTCGAGTTCAGCCCAAGTTGAGATTGGTCTTGCTATAGTTTCATACCAATATGCTGCTTTATCTTTAAGGCTAAAAGAGAACATTTTCATTAGTAGGATTTCCTTATTTTGATTTCGAGGACCAAGAGTTTGGGATAAATTTTTAACATCTTCAATGTGTTGAAATGGATCCTCGGATGCAAATCCGTGAAAGTGGGGGATTAAACCTATAATATTTGGCTTTAATTCTGGATCATTTTCCCCAATAGGAATCCTAACATTAGGCTCTACTTGTGCATTAGATGGGTTATGATAATCTCTAAGTAGAGGCCTTGGATGATAATCTCAGGTCGAGGTGAAGAACAGGTTTGAAGAGTCTATAAATTATTTAAGGCTGCTGTAAATAGATTGATTTGTCTTATTTGCTCTAGCGTCCTAAGATTCTGGTTCAGGAGCGCCTCATGAACATCAAAAGGCAGCATCTCCCCCTGACCAGAAGAAGAAGGGATCTCGAGATTAAGATTCTGCATTGGATCCATAGAAGCAAATGGATCAGATGGGAAAACCATTGGTTGCTTATCTGCAATCGGCCTAGGATCACCTGTCAACGGTGGTGCAAGAGGTGGATGCAAGGATCGCCTCCCATCCATAAACGAAAAATAATGTGCAAAGGCACACGCACACCACCAATAAGAAAACAGCGGCACAAAAAACTCGTAAAACAGCGCAAAAGACACGCTGGTTTTGCTCTTCTTTCAAAGGAAAGAAGAAATTCCTAAGATACACAAAGTAATTTGACGCAAACAAATAGAGTAGTAGTATCAAAATACGTGTCCTAATTCTTGACTATGCAGGTGCATACCTTAAAGCTCAAAGGTCTAAGGTCTAGGATCGAGACCGCTCACTACTGGCTCCCCGGGGCTCTAGTAGTGAGATAGACTTGTTGATCTTTGGCCAAAGCCCTAAGAGGTGCAAAGAGGAGAGATAGAAAAATAGACTCGTGTGACTCTAGTGATCGCGCTGTGTGCGCGATAGCATGCAACAGACGATAGCGATATAAAAACCCACATGCATTCTGCAAACAAATTTAAGTCACCAATTTTACTTCCTCTTTTTAGTTAGTCTTTTTCAAAAAAATATATCAATTAAACTACAATGGTCACTTTTTATATCATTTCAAACAAAAATATGTGGTCTTTTTAATTCTCAGAGGATAGGGATCTACGCAGGTTTTCTCGTGTTTTCCTGCTGATGCGAGAAAAACGGTTTAAAATTTTCCCGAGTCAGATTGTATTAGTACTAGCAGAATAATGTACTCCTAAGAGTGTATGCCTATGTATATGCTGCTGCTAGTCAGATAAAGATGTATTTTTATTTTTATTTATTTATTTTTTTTAAATGCAACAATATAAAAGAATAGAAATACTTACAAAAACAAAAATAGTAACACTGATTCCCGCTTTCTCATGAGATCACCCATAGAGGTAAACCTGAAAAGAAGATAGAAAATAAAAACAAAACAAAAACAAAAACAAAAACAAAACAAAACACACTAATTAGAACAAAAGTTAGTAAAAACAAAAATATTTACAAAATACCTCCTAATTAAACAATTAATCCTTTTAAATTTTAGTGAATCAAAATATTACCTCCCCGGCAACGGCACCATCAAAATGATGCGCGTGGTTTCACTCAACTCAGTAACTAAGTTAATTTCACTTAATTAAGAGTAGAAGAAAGCACTTAGGTTAACTCGAAGTTGTGTCGGTTGTGTAGTATATGGTCAAATTAACCTAACATTTTAGAAATTTTTACTGGTTGAGTCCAAGTCATTCACTGGGAGGTATAATAATTTTCTCCAAATTCACCAATTTTCTTTTATTTCTCTATAAGTTTAGGAGGTATAACTAAGTTGATTTTTAAAACATGAATTTTGTCAAAATATTTAAACTATAAAGAATATACAAAATTCCATATGAAGAACATATTTACTCAAAATGATGTACTTTATTAACAAGTAAACATGCTAGTTTTCCAATTCAATTTCATTCCAAAGAAATTAAGGCAATTAAAAGTTATTCTATTAAAACATGCCTTTTTACATTTAAGAACAAAAGGTAATTTAAAAAAATGATGCAAGAAAAGATTTTCTTCATTTATCTTCTTCAGCCTCTCATCTTCTTTTGCTTTTCCTTGTTTTATTTTCTCCTCTCTCTCGATCTCTCTTTCTTACTTTTCTTCTTTTGTTCCTATTTTCTCTTGCCTTCTTTTCTTCCTATCTCTTATTCTCTTTCCCTTAGTCTTCTCTTTTTGTTCCGTAGTCTTTTCCTTCCTTAATGCTTGTGCTCCTTTCTTCCTTAGCCTTCAAATCAACACTTAGCTTTTTAACTTTCAACACTTAGCTTAACAATCGGCTTCTCTTTCAATTCCCTTAGACTTGCAGCTGAACCAGGTTTTTTTACCTTTTTAACCAAAATTTATTTTATTTAAGGCAATGTCCTTTCGAGGATAAACAACACCCTAAGACCAGGGTGGGACCAGACCCTACTCGATCCTCGCCTAATCTCAATTAGGTTCATTTTCGATTTATTTCTTATCAGTTCACAGTCTCGAGCCATTTCGGCTCAACCCAGCCTCCCAGGCCTTTCGCCCTCCCAAGGCACACATTCGCTCATGCCCCCAAGGGCGCACACCCGCAGGCACAAGCCCACACACACACACACACATGCTCATGTTCAGATCGAATCGATAACCGATACGCCGAGTGCTGACGACTGCATAGCCAGAGTAACAAATTATTTTTATCCCCAGGCGCGCACTCGTGAACTAGCGATGTGGGACTAACCTACCCCTTCCAGACCCAACTTCAAATGATCATAACCTTCTACCTAGAGCTCCAAATCGAGTGATTTCAAGTTTGTTAGAAAGATATAAGGTTGATCTATACAATTGCAGGGTCAATTTAAGGTTTTGATGATGTTTTCCTTTTCAGTTTGAAAGATGAAATCAGGGGTTCCTACGGGTTAATTTTATGCCTGGAAGTGAAATTATATCAGCAGAGTCCCCAGATGGACTTCTCTCTTTTATTTAAAGGTCTGTACATGTTTTATAAGTGATTCTGCATCTGTTAGAATAGGTTTTAAGCTTTTAAGACCTTCAGGACCAACAGATAAGCTCTTCACTTCTCTGAAAGCTTCAGAGTTCATATTTTCAAACTTCAATATGTGCAACAGACACTTAAAAGTGTTTCTAATTGATTTAGATTAATTCTAAGGGTTATAATCAACTCATCTGGGCAAGATTTAAGTTTAAACTTCAACAAAATGCTTCTCCTATTAGTATGGGTTCGAAAGTAACCCAAATGGACAAGAACTAAATTCTCACTAAATAAATCATCTAACCTCACTTTAATCATTCTAAAACCATCAAACAAGATCTCAGAAACAGTTTAATCTCCTCAATATCTCAATTCAAGCTCAAAACTCCATTAACAGACTCATGTTGACTGTGGAAGCACAAAAATTGACTTCCTGTTCAAAGCTTTTCCACAAGAAATCAAAGCTTCAATTAGAGTCTCCTCAACATCAGAAATTTATTCAGATCTTCAGATTTGTGTACTGACTTTGATTCCTAGGGTTAAGGCTTGCTACCTGAACTTGAAAACATGTGTGTTCGTCAGAGCCATTGGAAGGTTGTTACAGTGTTTTAAAGGATTAAACAGCTTCAGTGCATTGCACTGAAGCTTCTGAGTTCCTTCAATACTCTTCAGATCTTTCCTAACAGACTTCTCCAACTCCGGCGGAGTTGGAGAAGATGAAGTTCATCCTACAACTCCAATGGTTAAATCCTCAAACAAATATCCTCAAATTAATCAGTGATCCATACTTTATCATTCTGGAGCTTCACAACAAGTTCTAGAGGCTGAAACACAATTTTGGCTCGCTGGAGCTCACCGGAGCTCCGGTGAGTCCAGAAAATGTAAAAAGTATGTACAGATTGATAAAACTTTCCATTTTTTATTCAAAAAGGATCCTGAGGTTGCAAGGAACCTCAGTATCACATTTAATTCCTCATTATTTCTTTAGAGTTAAGATTTGTCAGTGAATTCATTTTCATAAAGGATTTGATTTGAAATAAGTTCAGGACTTGTTTAACCACTCGATTAAGAGGTTAAAACAAGTCAAAAAGTGTTTATACTCATAAATATATATTTAATTTAAGATTTGAACTGTTCCTAAGCCACTATGGACAACGAGCTCAGGAACTTAATTATATTTTGGGCGTTTAATTTATATGTGATATTTATATGTATTATAGTGTCGATTAGGGTTCATAAGTGGTGGATAGTTGATGAAGAACCCAATGGAGGTGAAATTAGGTCGATTACTGTCACCATAGACAGTGTCAGTAGTTGGTGAAGGTGAAATTTGAATTAGGTGATTAAGTGATTCAATTAAACGATTAAATGATTTAGAAGTGATCATGGAGGATACAGGAAGGAGGACAGTGAATTAAAAGATGAAATTAAAGCTCTGGCGAGCTCAAGGAACTCGCAGGAGTTGAAGAAGATGAAACTAAAATCTAAAATTACTCTAATCTAACTACCTAAACTAACTAACTAAACTAGCCTACTCCTACTCCTAATCTACTGTTACCTGGACGAAGAGGTCAATAGGGTTCCTCCAAAGTCTCATGGTAGATGACGAAATCAGAGGGTGGAAAAAAGATCTCCGGCAGGCGGATTTGAGGTGGAGTGGAGGATTCCTTGGGTGGGCGCCTATGTCAGAGACGCAGAACACCACGGCAGATCTCCTCGGCTGATTAAGATGGATAGAGGAAGTCTGAAAGTGGAATGGGAAGTCACCGGAGTTTTGGACGAATAGCCTATCGAAGTCAGCTACATTGTTAGAAGAGGGAAGGGAGCCAACTTAAGTAAAATCAAAGGTGTGAGGGGGTATTTATAGCAGTTTGCAATGAAGAGAGTGGCGGGGTCTGGCCGAAGAAGGAGCTTGAGGAGCTTAACCTCCATCATCGTCTTCGACGACAGTGAGGTTATCTCCCACTGAAAAATAGGATTCCCAGTTAATCCATATCGGTGGATGAAGTGGAGGTGGTGAGCGCAAGCTACAAGAGCTTGGACAAAGAAGGATGATGTCGGCAGGGTGGTGATTGCGCGGTGGGGTGACTCTCTGCCGCCAGCCGTTCCTTCGGCTGAAGAAGAAGAAGACGAAGAGGGACTTAAATGAAATAAAACTTAAGGACCTGTGTGAGAAATAAGGACCCGAATGTAATGAATTTTAAGGACTAAAATGTCAACCCAGGTTTTGAAGGTTTATTTTAACTTAAATCTTTTTCAACTTTTTATATATGTTAGTAAATAAGGTAAATATTATGTTGACACCTTGAATTTACGTTTTTTACCTTTTTAGATTAATTTAATAGATTAAGTAAAATTACTTAAGTTATTACATACTTAGGTATACATTATATTTAAGTTACTTAACTTATTAATTAAGAGAATGATTAATAGGATTTCGAGTCCAATTATTATCTAAATTATTAATAATGTTAATTGAATGATAAAATGTCATTTTTAACTTATTTTAAGGTCCTTGACTAAATATCCCTTATTCTATAATTAACCCTTATATGTTTATAATCTTAGCTAATTGATGAGGAAGACTAGTTAATTAGGGGTAATTAGAGATCATGATGAGTGTCTCATCATCTATCTATCTATCTATCTATCTATCTATCTGTCTATCCATCTATCTGTCTATTTATCTCTTTATCTATCTATCTATCGATCTGTCTATCTATTTATCTATCTATCTATCCATCTGTCTATCTATCTATCTGTCTCTCTATCTTTCTCTCTACCTATCTATCTGTTTATCTGTCTGTCTATCTCTCGATCTATCTGTCTATCTATTTCCCTATCTCTCTAACTATATGTCTATCTATCTCTCTATCTACCTATCAATCTATCTGTCTCTCTATCTATCTATCTATCTATCAATATATATATCTATCTATCTGTCTGTCTACCTGTCTATCTATCTATCTGTCTATCTATCCATCTATCTATCTATCTGTCTGTCTGTCTATCTCTCTATCTATCTGTCTGTCTGTCTATCTTTCTACCTATCTGTCTATCTATCTGTCAATCTAACTATCTCACTATCTCTCTATCTATCTATTAGTCTATCTATCTCTCCAGCTGTCTATCTTTCTGTCTACCTATTTATCTATCTGTATATCTATTTTTCTCTCTATCTATCTATCTACCTATCTATCTATCTATCTATCTGTCTGTCTATCTAACTATCTCTCTATCTATCCATCCATTTGTCTATCTGTCTATCTATCTATCTATCTATCTATCAGTCTCTCAATCTATCTCTCTATCTATCTATCTGTCAGTCTATCTCTCTATCTGTCACTCTATCAGCCGATCAACCTATCTGTCTCGTTGGCTATCTATCTGTCTATCTATATGTCCGTCTATCTATCTGCCTATCTGTCTACCTATCTCTCTATCAATCTGTCTATATATCTTTCTATCAGTCTCTCTATGTATCTATCTATCCATCTGTTTGTCTGTCTACCTATCCATCTGTCTATTTATCTATCTATCTCTCTATCTATCAGTCCATCTATCTCTCTATCTATCTATCTGTCTATGTATATCCATCTGTCTATCCGTCTAACTGTTTCTCTATCTATCTGTATATCTATCTTTCTGTCTATCTATCTCTCTATCAGTCTTCTTATCTATCTATTTATCTCTCTCTATCTATCTGTCTATCTATCTCTCTATCTATCTATCTATCTGTCTCTCTATCTGTCTAACTGTCTCTCTATCTGTCTAGCTGTATATCTATCTAGCTTTCTGTCTATCTATCTTTCTGTCTATCTATATCTCTATCTGTCTGTATATCTATCTGTCTATCTATTTGTTTATCTATCTATTTGTCTATCAATCTATCTATTTGTCTATCCATCTCTCTATCTATTTCTCTATCTATCACTGTCCATCTATCTATCTATCTGTCTCTCTATCTATCAATCTATCCATCTATCTACCTGTCTATCTATCGATCTGTCTATCTATTTACCTGTCTATCTATCTCTCTGTCTATTTGTCTGTCTATCTGCCTATCCATCTATCTGTCTATCTATCTATCTGTCTATTTGTCTATCTATCTATCTGTTTATCTATCTCTCTGTCTATCTATCTATCTATCTATCTCTCTAACTAACTGTCTACCTATCTCTCTATCTATCTATCTATTCGTCTCTCTATCTATCTATCTATCTATCTATCTATCTATCAATATATCTATCTATCTGTCCCTCTATCTATCTGTCAATCTATCTCTCTGTCTAAATATCTATCTGTCTAACTATCAATCTATCTATCTGTCTATCTATCCATCTATCTATCTATCTATCTGTCTGTCTGTCTATCTCTCTGTCTATCTGTCTATCTGTCTATCTATCTACCTATCTATCTATCTTTCTATCTATTTAGCTATCTCACTATCTCTCTATCTATCTATCTATCTCTCCAGTTGTCTATCTTTCTATCTACCTATTTATCTATTTGCCTATCTATCTGTCTCTCTATCTATCTATCTCTCTATCCATCTATCTATCTGTCTATCTTTGTATTTATCTATCTTTCTGTGTATCTATCTATCTGTCTATCAATCTATCTATCTATCTCTCAATCTATCTCTCTATCTGTCTATCTATCTATCTGTCTATCTGTCTATCCGTCTATCTATCAATCTGTCTGTCTATCTCTCTATCTGTCTCTTAAACTATCTGTCTATCTATCCGTCTATTTGTCTCTCTGTATATCTATCTGTCTATCTACCTGTCTATCTATCTATCTATCTATCTGTCTCTCAATCTATCTGTCTATCTATCTCCTTGTCTATCTATCTATCTATCTATCTCTCTATCTATCTATCTATCGATCTATCAATCTATCTATCTGTCTATCTATCTATCTGTCTCTTGGTCTTTAACTTTCTCAACACAATTAATTAAGTTAATTATGCTTAATTATATCCAAAAGAAAGAAACTTTGGTCAACTTGAATTTATGTCGATTAACTAGTATAGGGTAAAGTTAACCTAACATTTTAGATTTTATTACTTTTTAACTGGTTAAGTCCAGGTCGTCCGCTAAGAGGCATAACTTAAGTAAAATTCACCACTAATCCTAAGTTGCTTATGGGAATTATAATTAAATTTACTTTAAGAATATGAATTTTGCTTAAGGATTTCTAATTAGAAGAATATGCAAAATTCCATAAGGAAGCATATTTACACATATGATTTACTTTTACAAACAAGTAAGCATGTTTATTTCTTTTAATTTCTTTTCATTTACAAGAGATTAAGGTGAGAAAAAGTAATTCCAATGAATATATACCTTATTACAACATTAAGCTCAAAAGAAATTAGTAGAATGCAAGAAATTAAACCACTATTATTCTTCTTTTTGTCTTCACCTTATCTTTCTTCTCTTCTTCTTCTACCTTTCTCTCTCACTCTCTTTTCTCTTTTTACTTTTCTCTTATTTCTTTCTCGAGCTCTTCTCTTATACATGTCTTCTTCTCTTTCTTTTCTTTCTTCTTATTATTTGTCCTACCTGTTACCTTTCTTTATCTCTTTTGCCTGTCTACCTTTCTTCAATCCTTAGGAGCTCTCCCCTTCTTCTCCTTCTCTTCCTTTGCAACCCTTCCTTTCCTTTGCAACTCTTTTGAACCTTTGCAGCTCTTCTGAACCGAATTGGTTTGAATGCTTTGAACCAAAAATTAGGTTTTAAGGTTGGCGACTTGGACCGGTCGGGGATACACAGCACCCCTCTCAGGGTGGGACCAGACCCTACTAGGTACAAGCCTAGTTTTTTATTTGGTTTGGTTTAATTCCGGTTCAGCATAGTCTCGAGCCCATCCGACCCACGGCCTCCCAGGCCCTCATGCACACGCCCTCACGGGCCCACACTCACATGCCCGCAGGCGCACACACACTCAGGCACGCGCACCGCACGCACCCACACACACCTATATGCTCTTTCTTGCACCCTGCACTGACGACTGAATGGCCTTAATCACTTTTTCTTTTATACTACGGCGGCTGCTTCAGTTCCACCGATGTGAGACTATGTTTCCCCTCCCAGACCTAACCTCAGTTGATGATTCCAGCCAACACAAAGCTCCAATCCGAGTAAATGAAGGCTTGCTGGAAAGCTCTAAGGTTGCTCTACAGGATTGTAGTATCAATTTGATACTCAGGGAAGGTTTAGCTCTTCGATTTGAAGGGCGAAAGGACCTAGGTCACTACGGCCATTTTGGCTGCAGGAAGGTGCTTTGACTCTAAGGTTCTACAAAGTGTCTTTCTGACCTTGGACAAGATGCTGAAAAGATTCAGAAGGTGTTTCTGAAACTGTTGGTGAAGGAAAGGAACTCTAAGAAGCTTTAGGAAGGTGAAGAAGCTAAAAAGCTTCTCTAGAGAGCTTCAGAACTTTAATTCAAGTTTTGTTTGGTCCAACAGATGGATAGAGACCGATTTCATCAAATTAAACAACCTCTAGAGGTTGTTAAGAATCTATCTAGGCAAATTATTCACTTGAATTTCACCAAAAACTTACTGTCGTCAATTTGGGTTCAAAAACAACCCAAACTGAACAACAATCAATTCTTCCATAAAATTGACTAAAGCTCATCCAAATTGATTTTAAATCATTTAAAAATATCTCAGGAACAGATTGGACTCCTCAATTCTTCTAATTGAATCCCAAATCCATGAATCAGACTTAAGGTTGACCATGAAGCCTTAGAATTTGACTTTCTAAATTTAATCATTTCAGAGGAAATTAATGCCTTAGTTAACTTCTCTTTCACCTCAGGAGTAGATTCAGAACCTCAGAAGGATGTTTCAATTAGGATTCCTAGGGTTCCAGGCCTATCACCTGAGATCCCAGATGAGTTTGTTTGACAGAACAAACCATAATCTATCTCAGAGATTGACACATTGGAATGGTCTCAGGGCATGTTACTGATGCTTCTAGACCTTTCAAATGAAACTTAACCTTAACTAACAATCATCTCCAACTCTGCCAGAGTTGGAGAAGACAAAGGTCTAACAAAAGCTCCAGGTCTTAAAACCTCAAATAAATTGCTTCAGAATGATCAGTAACCTTCAAATCAGTGATCTGGAGCTTCACGCGAAGTTCTATGGGCTGAAGAGCTCATTTGATATTAAAATGGCCATTGATGATCTGAAAAGCTTCCTGAGGTCACAAGGAACCTCAGGAACACATTAATTTCTTCAATTATCCATTAAATTGAAAGTTATGCTTTGAATTCCCAATGAACATATTTTAAGTTTGATTGGGCTCAGGACCTGTTTTCCCACTCAATTGAGTGGAGAAAACAAGTCAAAAGGAAGTTGTGATGGATTATAAATGGTTAATTAGTGATCTGAACTCCTCCTGAGCCGTCATTGACAGCGAGCTCAGGAGATTAAATGAAATTAGGTGTTTAAGTTATAGATGATTATTATTTAAATTAAAGTGAGTATAAGGGCCCTTAAGTGATGGTTAAATGATGGAGGGCCCAGTGGAGGTGAATTAAGCTCAACTACTTTCGCCATGGACAGTGGAAGCAGTTGGTGAAGATGGAGGTGGTTTAGGCGAATAAGTGATCAATTTAGTGAATTAAAGTGATAGAAATGTTCATGAAAGGTTAAAGAAGGTGATCGATAATTTAAAAAGACAAAAGATTGTTCCAGACAAGCTCAATGAGCTCACTACAACTGAAGAAGATGAATGGAATTCTACCATTACATCTATCTAATCTACCTAACTAACCATTCTTACTAATCTACTTACCTAACCTACTATTACCTAGACGAAGGGGGTAGAAGATCTCTGTCTATGGTCCTTAGCGGAGGAAGAAATCAGAGGGATAGGGAAGAAGTCCGGCGGGTGTATGTGGAGTGAAGCAGAGGAACTCCTAGTGTCAGCGCTGCATCAGAAGACTTAGCTGACATCAGCGGAGAACCAGAGCAAGCAAAAGATGGACGAAGGAAGACGGAGGAAGCGGAGAAAGGTCGCAGAAGTTTGGAAAGAATAGCCTATCGGTTAGATCAGTGAAGAAGAGGGAAGGGAGCTAACTTGCTGAAATCGAGGGTGTGGAGGGGTATTTATAGGTTGCAACGGCTGAGAAGGAGGTTGTATCTGGACGGAGAAGAGTCTAGGAGTGGAGTAACCACCAGCGTCTTCTCCGACGCCGGTGAGGTTATCTTCAACCCTAAAATAGGATTGCAACTTCATCCAGACCAGTGGATGAAAAGGAGATGGTGAGCACAAGCTCCAGGAGCTTGGAGAGGAAGGAATGACGTTGGATACGCGGTGATTGGTGGGTGAAAGCACCTCCTATCATCAGTCGTCGAGGAGGCTGAAGAAGGAAAGAAGAAGAACAAGAAGAAGTTTTTAGGGACTAATTTGTAACAAAAATTGAGGACCTTAGTGAAGAACAAGGACTCAAATGAAATAAAACATAAGGATTAAAATGTAAACTAAGGTTTTCAAGGTTTATTTTAATTTAAATCTTTTTCAACTTTTTATATATGATTATAAATAAGACAATTATTATATTTAGACCATAAATTTACATTTTTTACCTTTTTAGCTAAATTTATTTAATTAAGTAACCCTACTAAAATTATACTTAAGTTAGTTAATCACATTAATTAGATAAATTACTGATAATATTTCGAGTCCCATTATTAATTAAATTATTAATAATAATAATTAGATAATAATATAGCATTTTTAATTTATTTTACGATCCTTTACTATTTATCTATTATTTAATAATTAACCATATATTTACCTATTCCTAGCTAATTAACTACGAAGACTAGTTAATTAGGGGTAATTAGAGACCATGATGAGCTTCTCATCATCTCTCTATCTATCTCTCTATCTGTCTATCTATCTACCTATCTATCTTTCAATTTTTCTCTCTATCTATCTGTCTACCTATCTTTCTATCTATCTGTCTATCTATCTATCATTCTATCTATCTGTCCCTCTATCTATCTCTCTATCTATCTATTTATTTATCTGTCTATCTGTCTATCTGTCTCTCTATCTATCTATCTATCTATCTATCTGTCTGTCTCTCTATCTATCTGTCTATCTATCTATCTGTCTACCTACCATTCTATCTGTCTCCCTATCTATCTATCTATCTGTCTCTCTATCTGTCTATCTGTCTCTCTGTCTATCTCTCTATCTGTCTATCTACCTGTTTGTCTATCTGTGTATCTGTCTATCTATCTGTCTGTCTGTCTATATTTCTATATGTCTCTCTATCTGTCTGTTTATATATCTGTCTATCTGAATCTCTGTCTATCACTTTATCTATCTGCCTGTCTGTCTATCAATCTATCTATCTGTCTATCTGTCTCTCTATCTATCTGTCTATCTATCTCCCTGTCTATCTATCTCTCTATCGGTCTCTCTATCTATCTATCTATCTATCTATCTATCTGTCTATCTATCTATCTATCTATAAATCCCTCTGTCTATCTATCTATCAATCTATCTGTCTATCTATCTGTCTATCTATCTATCTATCTCTCTATGTATGTATATGTCTCTCTATCTATCTTTCTATCTGTCTATCTGTCTATCTGTCTCTCTATCTATTTGTCTATCCATCTATCTAACTATCTATCCATCTATCTCTCCGTCTATCTATCTATCCATCTCTCAAACTATCTGTCTATCTATCTCTCTGTCTATCTATCTACCTATCAGTCTCTCTATATATCTATCTATCAATATATCTATCTATCTGTCTCTCTATCTATCTTTCAATCTATCTATCTATCTATCTGTCTAACTATCTATCTATCTATCTATCAGTTTATCTATCCATCTATCTATCTATCTATCTATCTATCTGTCTGTCTGTCTATGTCTCTTTCTATCTGTCTATCTATCTACCTTTCTATCTATCTATCTATCTATCTAACTATCTCACTATCTCTCTATCTATCTGTCTGTCTATCTATCTCTCCAACCGTCTATCTTTCTGTCTACCTATTAATCTATCTATCTGTCTATCTGTCTCTCTATCTATCTATTTGCCTATCTATCCGTCTGTCTATCTATCTATTTATCAATCTATCTCTCTCTGTATCTATC
The DNA here is from genome assembly GCA_037157565.1 of Thalassia testudinum. Classification (NCBI taxonomy): domain Eukaryota; kingdom Viridiplantae; phylum Streptophyta; class Magnoliopsida; order Alismatales; family Hydrocharitaceae; genus Thalassia; species Thalassia testudinum. Next base: position 17,545,345 of record JAZHRO010000044.1, on the reverse strand, counting down.
TATCTGTTTATCTATCTATCTATCGCTCTATCTGTCCATCTGTCTATCTATCTATCTATCTGTCTATCTTTCTATCTATCTATCAGTCTATCAATCTATCTATCCGTCTCTCTATCTATCTCTCAATCTATCTATCTATCTATCTATCTATCTGTCTATCTGTCTATCTATCTGTCTGTCTTTCTATCTCACTATCTATCTCTCTATCTATCTATTTATCTATCTGCCTATCTGTCTCTCTATCTATCTGTCTTTCTATCTGTCTGTCTATCTATCTGTCTATTTGTCTATCTATCTCTCTATCTGACTATCAATCAATCTATCTGTCTATCTTTCTATCTATCTGTCTCTCTATGTATCAATCTATCTACCTATCTATCTATCTATCTGTCTATCTACCTCTCTGTCTGTCTATCTATCTATCTCTCTGACTATCTATCTATCTATTTATCTCTCAATCTATCTATCTGTCTATCTGTCTCTCTATTTATCTGTCTATCTATCTCTCTGTCTATCTATCTATCTATCAGTCTCTCTATCTATCTATCTATCTAGCCATCTGTCTATCTGTCTTTCTATCAATCTATCTATCTATCTCTCTATCTATCTGTCTATCTATCTATTTATCTATCTCTCTATCTATCTATCTCTCTATCTGTCTCTGTCTGTCTATCTATCTATCTAGCTGTATACCTATCTATCTATCTATTTGTCTGTCTATCTATCTCTCTATCTGTTTGTCTATCTATATATCTATCTGTCTGTTTGTCCATCTATTTGTCTAAATGTCTATCAATCTATCTATCTGTCTATCTGTTTCTCTATCTATTTGTCTATCTATCTCTATGTCTATCTATCTATCTCTCTGTCTATCTATCTATCTGTCTGTCTATCTATCTATGTGTCATCTTTCTATCTGTCAATCTATCTCTCTGTCTATCTACCTATCAATCTATCTATCTATCTATCTGTCTATCTATCTATCGGTCTATCTATCTATCTATCTTTCTATCTATCTTTCTTTCTATCTCTCTGCCTATCTGTCTATCTATCTCTCTCTCTATCTATCTATCTATCTGTCTCTCTATCTATCTATCAATATATCTATCTATCTATCCCTCTATCTATCTGTCTATCTATCTCTCTGTCTATCTATCTATCTTCTTCTTTTACGTTGTTCTCTTTCTTTCTCTTTTTACTTATTTTTCAATCTTCTTAATCTTTAATCTTTCTTGAGCTCTTCTTTTTACATGTTTTCTTTTCTTTCTTTCTTCTCTTCTCTTCTCTGCATTTTCTCTTTAGCTCTTGTCTGTTCAACCTTTCTTCTCCTTACGAGCTCTCACTTTCTTATCCTTCTCTTCCTTTCCTTTGCTTTTTCTCCTCTATTCTGAGCCTTAGCATCCTTTCCTTCAAAACTCTTGCAGACCTTCTGAACCGAACCAGATTATTTATTTAAACCAAAAATTAGGTTTTTCATTAGCAGCTTGGACCGGTCGGGGGTACACAGCACCCCTCTCAGGGTGGGACCAGACCCTACTATGTCCAAGCTTAGTTTATTTAGTTTCAATTTATTTTCGGTTCGCATAGTCTCGAGCCCATCCTACCCACGACCTCCCAGGCCCAAGCACACACCCTCACGGGCCCAAACTCGCATGCCCATAGGCGCACACACACCCGAGCATGCACACTGCATGTGCCCACACACACACCCATAATGCTCATTCATTTCCTTGCACCGTGTGCTGTCAACTAAGAAGCCCATATCACAAATTCATTTTATACCCATGGGGCCACTCTGATTCTACCGAGGTGGGACTAAGTTTCCCCCTCCTAGTCTGAACTTCAAACGTCGATTCCAACCAACTTAGAGCTCCATTCCAAGCAAATAAAAGCTTGCTGGAAAGCTCTTGAGTTGTTCTACAAGATTGAAGTATCAATTTGGTGCTTAGGGGAAGTTAAGCTCTTCAATTTGAAGGGCGAAGGTTCTAGTTTTACTATGGCTAAACTAGCCTACAGAGTGAAGTTGTGGCTCTAAAGTCCACAAACTAGACTTTGACCTCCAAATGAAGTGTTGAATAGGTTTAAGGGATGATTCTGCGGCTGTTGGTGGAGGTATTAAGCTCTCAAGAGCTTCAGGAAAGGTGCAGAAGCTAAAAGCTTCTCAGGGAACTTGAGAACTGTAATTTAAACTCTGAAAGGTCCTAACAGACAGCTACAAACCGAATGAATCAAATTAAACAACATCTAGAGGTTGTTACAAATCCATCTGGGCAGATTATTCATTCAAATTTCATCAAAAAGCTATTGTTGTCAGTTTGGGTTCAAAAACAACCCAAACTGATAGAATTCAATCTCTACCAAAAAGTTGATTAGAGCTCATTCAAATCTTATCTAAATCATTCACAAACATCCCAACAACAATTTGAACTCCTCAATTTGTCAAATTGGATCCAAATCCAAGGATCAGACTCAACTTTGACCAATTAGCCTTGAATTTTGACTTTTTGAGTTTAGCCATTTCAAAGGGAATTAAAGCCTTAAACATCTTCTCTTCATCTTCAGGAATGGATTCAAACCCTTAGAAAGGTGATTCAACTAAGATTCCTAGGGTTCCAGGCTTATCGCCTAAGCTTGAAAAGGAGTTTGTTCATCAGGACAAACCAAGGTTTGTTACAGGGGTTGAATCATGGAAATGAACTCAGGGCACAGCACTAGTGCTTTCAAACCTTTCAAACAAGACTTAAACCTAACTATCAATCATCTCCAACTCTGCCGAAGTTGGAGAAGATGAAGTCCTAACAGAAGCTCCAAGCACTAAAACCTCAATTAAAATGTCTCAGCATGATCAGTAAACCTCAAATCAGAGTTCTGGAGATTCACACTAAGTTCTACAGGCTGAAGAGCTTGTTTTGACTCGCCGGAGCTCACCAGAGCTTCGGTGAGTCCAGAAAAAATGTGAAATGCGTACAGATATCGTGAAATTGTGCCATTAATGATTTAAAAAGCTTCCTGAGGTCACAAGGAACCTCAAGAACAAATTAATTCCTTCAACTGTCCATTAAAGTGAACATTAAACAATGAATTCATTTTAGACAAGTTCTGAGTTGAATTTGGCTCAAAACTTGTTTTAAAACTCAATTGAGTAGAGGAAACAAGTCAGAAGATATTTGCGATGGTATATAGATGTATAATTAATTATTTAAACTTCTCCTAAGCCGCCATTGACAGCGAGCTCAGGAGGTTAATTAAAATTGGGCGTTTAAGTTATAGAGGGTAATTACTTAAATTAAAGTGAGGATTAAGGCCCTTAGGTGATGAATAAATGGTGGAGGACCCTAGTGAAGGTGGAAATAGCTCAACTACTACTGTCGTGGACAGTAGGAGTAGTTGGTGGAGGTGGAGGTGGTTTAAGCGATTAAATGATCTATTGAGTAATTAAAAATGATAAAAATGTTCATGGAAGGTGCAAGAAAGTGAACGGTGACTTAAAAAGACAAAATAATTACTCCTGACAAGCTCAAGGAGCTCGCCGGAGTTGAGGAAGATGAGTGCAAAATCTAGCATTACACTACCTAATCTACCTAACTAACTATCCTAGCTAAACTACTTACCTAACCTACTATTACCTGGACGAAGGGGATAGGAGATCTTCGTCGATGGCTCATAACTGAGGAGGAAATCAAAGGGCTGTCGAAAGAGTCTGGCAGGTGATGCGTGCATTTCACTCAACTCAGTAATTCAGTTAATTTTACTTAATTAAGAGTAGAAGAAATCACTTAGGCTAACTCGAAGTTGTGTCGGTTGTGTAGTATAGGGTCGAATTAACCTAACATTTTAGAAATTTTTACTGGTTGAGTCCAGGTCATTCACTGAGAGGCATAATAATTTTCTCCAAATTCACCAATTTTCTTTTATCTCTTTAAGTTTAGGAGGCATAACTAGTTTGATTTTCAAAACATGAATTTCATCAAAATATTTAAACCATAAAGGATATACAAAATTCCATATGCAAAACATATTTACTCAAAATGATCTACTTTATTAACAAGTAAACATGCTAGTTTTCAATTTTATTTCATTCTAAGAAATTAAGGCAATTAAAAAGTTATCCAATTAAAGCATGCTTTTTACAATTAAGATCAAAAAGATACTGATGCAAGAAAAATTCATTTATTTTCATCTCTCTTCAGCCTCTAATCTTCTTTCTTTTATTTCCTTCTCTATCTCAAGCTCTCCTTTTATTGTTCCTGCCTTCTTATCCTCCTTCTCTTCTTCTTTTTCCCTTTAATCTTCTCCTGCCTTCTCTTCTTCCCTTAGTTTTTCTCCTTTGTTCCTTTTTTTTTTTCTTAACACGCCTTAGCGCCTGTGCCTTCTTCTCTAGCTTTCAGCTTCAACACTTAGCATCCTTCAGCGACTTCTCTTTTCCTTAAGCTTTCAGCTGAATCGGGTTTTTTTATTTTTTTTAACCAAAAGTTTTTTTATTTGCGGCGAGGTCCTTTCGAGGATACACATCACCCCGAGACCAGGGTGGGACCAGACCCTACTCGGTCCTCACCTAAAATCAGTTAGGTTCGTTTTGGTTCATTTGTTAATCGGTTCACAGTCTTGAGCCATTTCGGCTCAACCCGGCCTCCTAGGCCACACTCGCCCTCCCAGGGCACAATCACATTCGCACGCCCCCAAGGGTGCACACCAGCAGGCATAAGCCCACACACTCAGACATGCAATGCTCAGATCAGAACAGAAGGAATCGGAACCGATGCACCGAGCGCTGATGACTGCATAGCCAGAGAAACAAATTTGTTTTATCCCCAGGCGTGCACTCATGAATAACCGAGGTGGGACTATCCTACCCCTTCCAGACCCGAATTCAAATGTTCATAACTTTCTACCCAGAGCTCCAAATTGAATGATTTCAAGTTTGTTGGAAAGCTCTAAGGGTAATCTACACAATTTCAAGGTCAATTTAATGTTTTAACGATGTTTTTCTCTTCAATTTAAAAGATGAAATCAGGGGGTTCCTACAGGGTTTTTACTAGCCTAGAAGTAGTTTTTTTAATCAGGAGAGTCCTCAGATGGACTTCTCTCTTCTATTAAAAGATCTGTACATGTGATATAAATGATTCTGCATCTGTTAGGATAAATTTTAAACTCTTAAGACCTTCAGAACATGCAGAGAAGCTTTTCTCTTCTCTGAAAGCTTCAGAGATTGATTTTCAAATTGCAATAAGTGCAACAGACACTTTAAAGTGTTCCTAATCTATTTAGATTAATTCTAAGGGTTATAACAAATCAATCTAGGTAGGTTTTAAGTTTGAATTTCATCAGAACAGTACTCCTATTGGTTTGGGATCGAAAGTAACCCAAATCGGCAGAAACTAAATCTTCACTAAGTACATCATCTGAGCTTACTTTAATTACTTTCAAATCATCAAATAAGATCCCAGAAACAGTTTCCACTCCTCAAAATCTCAATTCAAGCTCAGAACTCCATTATCAGACTCATGTTTGACTGTGGAAGCTCGAAAATTGACTTTATGTTTAAAGCTTCCTCCTAAGAAATTAATGCCTAAAATAGAGTCTTCTCATCATCTAGAACTTATTCAGATCTTTAGATTTGTGTTCTGTCCTTAATTTCTAGGGTTTCAGGCTCGCCGCCTGAACTAAAATAGGTGTGTGTTCGACAGAGTCATGGAAAGATTGCTACAATGCTTTAAAGACTAAAATATCTTTAGTGCATCGCACTGAAGCTTCTGAGCTCATTAAATGCTTCTCAAATCCTTCCTAACAGACTTCTCCAACTCGCCGGAGTTGGGGAAGAAGAAGCTCAAATCTATAGCTCCAGTGGTTAAAACCTCAAACAAATTTCTTCAAAACAATTAGTAATCCTTATTTTACTATTTTGGAGCTACTTAGCAAGTTTAAGAGGCTGCAACACAACTTTGGCTTGCCGGAGCTCGCCGGAGCTCCGGTGAGTCCATAAAATGTAGAATTGTATGTACAGATTGACAAAATTAACAATTTTTAATCCAAAAATGATCCTGAGGTTTCAAGGAACCTCTTTATCACATTTAATTCCTCATTTGTTCATTAAAATGTAAGATTTGACAGTAAGTTTGTTTTCTTAAAGATTTGAGTGGTTAAAGCTCAAGACTTGATTTAACCACTCGATTGAGAAGTTAAATCAAGTCAACAGATATTATTATTCATAAATATGTATTTAATTTATAGTTTGAACCGTTCCTGAGCCGCCATGGACAGCGAGCTCAGGAGCTTAATTAAGATTTAGGCGTTTAATTATAGATGATAATAATAGGTATTATAATGTCGATTAGGGTTCATTAGTGGTGATAGGTGATGAAAGAACCCAATGAAGGTGAAATTAAATCGACTACTGTCACCATGGACAACGTTAGTAGTCGGTGAAGGTGAGATTTGAATTAGGCGTTTAGGTGATTTAATTAATGATTAAGTGAATTAGAAGTGAACATGGAAGATACAGGAAGGTGTACGGTGAGTAAAAAGATACAATTAAAGTTCTGGCGAGCTCAAGGAACTCACCGGAGTCAGAGGAGATGAAACTAAAATCTGAAATTACTCTAACCTAACTAACTAAACTAACTAAGCTAGCCTACTCCTACTCCTAATCTACTGTTACCTAGACGAAGGGGTCAATAGGGTTCCGCCGAAGTCTCATGGCGGACGACAAAATCAGAGGGTGGAAGAAAGATCTCCGGCGGGCTGATTTGAGGTGGAGCAGAGGAATCCTTAGGTCGGCGCCTTTGTCAGAGGTGCGGAAGACCACGGCGGATCTCCTCGGCTACTTAAGATGGACGGAGGAAGTCGGAAGATGGAATGGGCAATCGCCGAAGTTTTGGATGAATAGACTATTGGGTCGGCTGCAGTGTTAGAAAAGGGAAGGGAGCCAACTTGCCTAAAATCAGAGGTGTAAGAGGGTATTTAAAGCAGTTTGCGGCGAAGAAAGAGGCGGGGTCTGGCTGAAGAAGGAGCTCGAGGAGCTTAACCTCCGTCATCGTCTTCGATGACGGTGAGGTTATCTCCCACTGAAAAATAGAATTCTCGGTTAATCCAGACCGATGGATGAAGCGGAGGTGGTGAGTGCAAGCTGCAAGAGCTTGGGCAAAGAGGGTTGATGTCGGCATGGCGGTGATCACGCAGTGGGGTGACTCTCTGCCGCCAGCCGTTCATTCGGCTAGAGAAGAAGAAGAAGAAGAAGACGAAGAGGGACTTAGAAGTAATAAAACTTAAGGACCTATGTGAGAAATAAGGACCCGACTGTAATGAAAAGTAAGGACGAAAATGTAAACCCAGGTTTTGAAGGTTTATTTTAATTTAGATCTTTTTCAACTTTTTATATATGTTAGTAAATAAGGTAAATATTATGTTTACACCTTGAATTTACATTTTTGACCTTTTTAGATTAATTTATTAGATTAAGTAAAATCACTTAAGTTATTACATACTTAGGTTTACATTATATTTAAGTTACTTATCTTATTAATTAAGGAAATGATTAATAGGATTTCGAGTCCAATTATTATCTAAATTATTAATAATGTTAATTGAATGATAAAATGTCATTTTTAACTTATTTTAAGGTCCTTAACTAAATATCCCTTATTCTATAATTAACCCTTATATATTCATAACCTTAGCTAATTAACTAGGAAGACTAGTTAATTAGGGGTAATTAGAGATCATGATGAGTGTCACATCAGTGGGCAGTTGTGAGGTGAAGCAGAGGAGCTCCTAGTCAACACTTGTGTCAGAAGACTGAGCTGACGTCGACGGAGGTCTAGAGCTAGCGAAGATGGATGGAGGAAGACAGATGAGGCAGAGGAAGTTCGTCGGAGTTTGGAGAGAATAGCCTATCGAAGTTAGCTTAGTGAAGAAGAGGGAAGGGAGATAACTTAGTGAAAATCGAGGGTGTGGAGGGGTATTTATAGGTGGCGGCGGCTGAGATAGAGGTGGAATCTGGACATAGAAGCGGCTAGGAGGGGGGTAACCACCGGCATCTTCTCCGACGCCGGTGAGGTTATCTCCAACCCTAAAATAGGATTATAGCATCATCCAGACCAGTGGATGAAAAGGAGATGGTGAGCACAAGCTCCAGGAGCTTGAAGAAGAAGGAATGACGTCAGATGAGCGGTGATCAGACAGTGGACGCACCTCCTATCGTCAATCGTCCAGACGGTTGAAGAAGGAAAGAAGAAGAAGTTCCAGGGACCTGTTCCTAGTGAAAACTGAGGACCTAAATGAAGAATAAGGACCCGATTGAACTAAAATATAACGACAAAAATGTAAACTCAGGTTTTCAAGTTTTATTTTAATTTAAATCCTTTTCAATTTTTTTATATATGATTATAAATAAGACAATTATTATATTTAGACCTTGAATTTACATTTTTGACCTTTTTAGATTAATTTATTTAATTAAGTAATGTCACTTAAGTTATTACAAACTTAGGTATAAATTATACTTAAGTTAGTTAACACATTAATTAGATGAATTATTAATAACATTTCGAGTCCAATTATTAATTAAATTATTAATAATACTAATTGAATGATAATATAGCATTTTTAAATTATTTTAAGGTCCTTTAATATTTATCACTTGTTTAATAATTAACCCATATATTTACATATTTCTAGCTAATTAACTAGGAAGACTAGTTAATTAGGGGTAATTAGAGACCATGATGAGCTTCTCATCATCTATCTATCTATCAATTATCTATCTATCTATCCGTCTATCTATCTATCTGTCTCTCTATCTGTCTGTCTATCTCTCCATCTGTCTCTCTATCTGTCTGTCTTTCTATCTGTCTATCTCTCTGTCTATCCATCGGTCTATCTATTGCTCTATCTGTTTGTCTATCTATCTCTCTATATGTCTATCTATCTATCTATCTGTCTATCTATTGCTCTATCTGTTTGTCTATCTATCTCTCTATATGTCTATCTATCTATCTATCTGTCTCTCAATCTATCTGTCTCTCTATCTGCCTATCGGTCTATCTGTCTCTCTATCTATCTGTCTATCTATCCATCTATCTATTTGTCTATCTATCTCCCCGTATATCTATCTATGTATCTATCTCTCTAACTATTTAACTATCTATCTATCTGTCTCTCTATCTATCTGTATATCTATCTATCTATCTATCTATCTAACTATCTATCTATCTATCTATCTGTCTATCACTTTGTCTATCTATCTATCTGTCTATCTATCTATCTATCTGTCTATCTTTCTGTCTATCAGTCTATCAATCTGTCTATCTAACTATCTCACTACCTCTCTATCTACCTATTTGTCTCTCTATCTCCCCAGCTGTCTATCTTTCTGTCTACCTATTTATCTATCTATCTATCGGTCCCTCTATCTATCTATCTGCCTATCTATCTATATATCTATCTATCTATCTATCAATCCATCTACCTGTCTCTCTATCTGTCTCCCTATCTATCTCTCTATCTATCTATCTATCTATCCATCTGCCTACTTGTCATTCTATTTATATGTCTTTCTATCTCTCTATCTGTCTATCTATCTGTCTATCAGTCTCTCTATCTATCTATCTATCTGTCTATCTGTCTATCTATCTATCTATCTGTCTATATGTCTCCCTATCTATCTATCTATCTATCCCTCTATCTATCTATCTGTCTATCTGTCTATCTATCTATCTGTCTATCTATCTCTCTATCTATCTATCCATCAATTTGTCAATCTATCTATCTGTCTATCTATCATCTGTCTATCTATCTATCTATCTGACACTATCTATCAATCTATCTGTCTATCTATCAACCTATCTATCTTTCTATTTGTCTCTCTATCTATCTCTCCATCTATCTATCTATCTATCTATCTGTATCTCTATCTATCCGTCTATCTGTCTATCTATCTATCTGTCTATATATCTCTTCGTCTATCTATCTATTTGTCTCTCTATCTATCTATCTGTCTATTTCTCTCTTTCTATATATCTGTCTACGTGTCTCTCTATCTATCTATCTATCTATCTATCTATCTGTATATCTGTCTATTGAGATGTTCTCCCTCAACACAGTTAATTAAGTTAATTTTGCTTAATTATGTGTAGAAGAAAGTAACTTAGGTTAACTCGAATTTGTGTCGGTTGAGAAGTATAGGGTCAATTTAACCTAACATTTTATATTTTATTTCTTTTAACTGGTTGAGTCCTGATCGTTCGCTGGGAGGTATAGATTATTCAAAATTCACCAATCAATCTAAGTTACACATAGAAGGTATAATTAAGTTAATTTTAACAACATGAATTTTGCTTAATGATTTTAAATTTAAGTATGCAAAATTCCATAAGAAAACATATTTACACAAATGATCTTTCTTTAATAACAAATAAACATGTTAATTTTCTTTTTATGGCAAATATATTAAGGCAATAGAAAGTTTTACTAATTAAAAATATGCCTTATTACAACATTAAATTCAAAAAGAATTAAAAATAATGCAAGAAATAAAACCATTTCTTCTTTTTGTTTTTGTATCTTCAGCCTCTCTCTCTTCTTCTTCTTTTATCTTTCTCTCTTTCTTCACTCTTTACTTATTTTTTATTCTTCTCTTAATTTTTTCTATATATTTCTCTTTATTCTCTCTTATTTTTTCGATCTCTGCCTCTTCTCTTTCTTTCTTTCTTTTCTTTTCTGCCTTATCTCTTCAGTGCCTGTTTAGCCTTCTCTTCCTTCTACGAATTCTTCCTGTCTTCCCTCTCCTTTCTCTTCCTTTGGTTCGCTCCTTCTTCTGCTTTTGCCTTAGCATTTCCTTTTTTTTTAGCCTTGGCCTTTTCCTTAGCAACTTTCCTTAGCCTTTCGAGCCTTCAACACTTAGCCTTTCCTTAACCGTTCTTCCTTCTGAGCTAAATCGGGTTTTTTTTCTCTTCAACCAAAAATTAGGTTATTCATTGGCGGCTTGGTCCATTCGAGGAAACACAGCACCCCTCTCAGTGTGGGACCAGACCCTACTAGGTCCAAGCTTGATTCATTTAGTTCGATTTATTTCCAGTTCAGAGTTTCAAGCCAAACCAGTTCACGGCCTCGCACACGCCCTCCCAGGGCCCACACTCGCATGCCACAGGCGCACACACTCGCAGGCACATACTCACCCACACACACACACACATGCTCGGTTTCCATTTGTGCCCAATGCTTTTCGACTGAAGAAGCCATACAACAAATCAGTTTTATACTCGAGCGGCCGCTCAGGAATAACCGAGGTGGGACTATCTTATCCCCTCTCAGAGCAAACTTCAAATGTCCATGCCTAACAACTCAAAGCTCTGTTTCAAGCACATAAAAGCTTGTTGGAAAGCTCTTGAGTTGCTCTGCAAGATTAAAGTGTCAATTTAATGTGAAAGGGAAGTTATGCTCTTCGATTTAAAGGGCGAAGATATTGGTTTTCTACGGTTAAAAATGGCTTGGACAGTGCATTACTCAACTTTAAGTCCACAGACTGGACTTTTAACTTCCAGTTGAAGTACTAAATAGGTAATAAAGTGAATTCTGCAGCTACTACTGTGGATATTATGCTCTCAGGAGCTTCAGGAAGTGTATAGGAGCTCAAAGCTTCTCTGGAAGCTTCAGGACTGTGAAATCAAACATGAAAAAGTCCTAACAGACAACTGAAGACCTATTTAATCATTTAAAACAACTTTTAGACGTTGTTATCAATTCATCTGGGTAGAATTTACATCCAAAACTCATCAAAAATCCACTGCCATCAGTTTGGGTTCAAAAACAACCCAAACTGGCAGAAATGAAATCCAATCGAATTATACATCAGAGCTCACTCAATTCTCTTTAAAATCATTCACAAGCTTCTCAGAAACATATTGAACTCATCAATTTGTCAAATTAAATTCAGAACCTAAGAATTAGACTCAGGTTTGACTGTAGAACCTTAAATTTTGACTTTCTGTTTTAAACCTTTTCCCAGGGAATTAACACCTTAAACATCATCCTTTCAATCTTAGAAACATTCTCGGACCCTTAAATAGGTGTTTTAACTGAAGTTCCTAAGGTTTTAAGCTCGTCGCCTGAGCTTCTAAAGTGGTTTGTTCGTCAGAACAACCTAGAGGTTGTTACACTGATTTAAGCATAGAAATGACTTCAGTGCACAGCACTGAAGCTTCTAGACCTATTAATTGCATCTGAAAACTAACTAGCAAACTTCTCCAACTCATCCGAAGTTGGAGAAGATGAATACCTAACTCAAGCTCCAAACATTCAAATCTCAAATAAACACTCTCAAATTAATCAGTAATCTACATTTCATTGATCTGGAGTTTCCCACTCCGTTCTACAGGCCGAAGAACTAATTTTGACTCGTCGGAGCTCGTCGGAGCTCCAGCGAGTCCAGAAAAAGTGAATTTGTGATACAAAATGTGGAATTGTGCCATTACTGATTTGAAAAGGTTCCTGGGGTCACAAGGAACCTCAGGAACAAGTTAATTCCTTTAATTGATCATTAGAATAAAGATTTAACAGTGAATTCAATTTTTATAAATTCTGAGTTGGATTAAGGCTCAGGACTTGTTTTCCCACTCAATTGAGTGGAGAAAACAAATCAACAGATGATTGCGATCATAAATATATATAATTAAGGATTTCAACTACTCCTGAGCGGCCATTGACAGCGAGCTCAGGAGCTTAATTAGATTTAGGCATTTAGGTTATATGTGGTATTTAATCGAATTAAAGTGATGATTAGGATCCTTAGAAGATGAATAGGTGATGGAAGATCCAATGAAGGTGGAATATAGCTCAACTACTGCTGCCATGGACAGCAGAAGTAATCGATGGAGGTGGAAGTAGTTTAGGCAAATTAGTGATCAAATTAGTAATTAATGATGATAGAAATGATCGTGGAAGATAAAAGAAGGTGGACAATGACTTAAAAAGACAAAATTAATGCTCCTGACAAGCTCAAGGAGCTCGCCGAAGTTGAGGAAGACGAATTCTAAATCTAATATTACAGCTACCTAACCTACCTAACTAACTAACTAAACTAACCTACCTACCTAGTCTACTGTTACCTGGACAAAGGGGATAGAGGATCTCCATTGAAGGCTCATAATGGAGGAGAAAATCAGAGGGTTGTCGAAAGATCTTCGACGGGTGATTGTGAGGTGAAGCAAAGGAGAGCTCCTCGTCAGCGCTTGTCAGAAGACGCGACTGACTTCGGCGGAGATCCAGAGCTGTTGAAGATGGATGGAGGAAGTCAGATAAGGTACAGGAAGTTCACCGGAGTTTTGGAGAGAATAGCCTATTGGGTCAGCTCAGTGAAGAATAGGGAAGGGAGCCAACTTGGTGGAAATCGAGGGTGTCAAGGGGTATTTATAGTTGACGGCAACTGAGAAGGAGGTGGAATCTGGACGAATTTGTGGCTAGGAGGAGAATAACCACTAGCATCTTCTCCAACGCCGGTGAGGTTATCTCCAACCCTAAAATAGGATTTAGGAATCATCTAGACCGATGGATGAAAAGGGAATGGTGAACGCAAGCTGCAGGAGCTTCGAGAAGAAGGGATGACGTCGGATTTGCGATGATCAGGTGGTGGACGCACCTTCAGCCATCAGCCATCCAGACGAGTGAAGAAGAGAAGAAGAAGATGAATTCCAGGGACTTGTTTGTGATGAAACTTAAGGACCTAAGTGGAAAATAAAGACCCGATTGAAGTGAAATATAAAGATCAAAATGTAAACTCAGGTTTTCATAGTTTATTTTAATTTAAATCTTTTTCAACTTTTTATATATGATTGTAAATAAGATAATTATTATATTTAGACCTTGAATTTACATTTTTGACCTTTTTAGAGTAATTTATTTAATTAAGCAATGTTACTTAAGTTATTACATACTTAGGTATATATTATGCATAAGTTAGTTAACTCATTAATTAGATGAGTTATTGATAATATTTCGAGTCCAATTACTAATTAGATTATTAATAATATTAATTGGATGATAATATAGCATTTTTAACCTATTTTAAGGTCCTTTACTATTTATCCCTTATATAATAATTAACCCATATATTCACATATTTCTAGCTAATTAACTAGGAAGACTAGTTAATTAGGGGTAATTAGAGACCATGATGAGCTTCTCATCATCTATCTACCTATCTGTTTATCTTTCTATCTATCTATATATCTTTCTCTCTGTCTATCAATCTATCTATCTATCTATCTATCTCTCTCTCTATCTCTCTGTCTGTCTATTTTTCTGTCTATCTGCCTATCTATCTATCTTTCTCTTTATCTACCTATCTATCTATCTGTCTATCTATCTAACTATCTGTCTATCTTTCTGTCTATCTGCCTATCTATCTGTCTCTCTTGTCTATCTATCTGTTTCTCTATCTATCTATCTATCTGTCTATCTGCCTAACTCCCCATTTATCTATTTATCTACCTCTCTATCTATCTATCTGTCTATCTATCTATCTAACTATCTATCTATCTTTCCGTCTATCGGTCTATCTATCTATCTATCTATCTATCTATCAGTCTATCTATCTATCTATCTTTCTATCGCTCTATCTTTCTATCTATCTCTCAATCTGTCTATCTATCTATCTATCTGTCATTCTATCTGTCTCTCTATCTATCTATCTTTCAATCTATCTATCCCTCTATCTATTTGTCTCTCTATCTATCAATCTATTTATCTACCGACCTGTCTATCTGTCTATGTATCTATCTGTCTGTCTATCTTTCTATCTATCTCTCTATCTATCCGTCTATCTATCTGTCTATCTATCTCTCTGTCAATCTATCTGTCTATCTGTCTCTCTACCTACCCGTCTATCTGTCTATCTATCTATCTATTTATCTGTCTATCTACCTGTATGTCTATCTATCTATCTGTCCATCAATCTATCTCTCTGTCTATCAATCTATCTATCTATCTGTCTATCTATCTATCTGTCTATCTTTCTGTCTATCTATCTGTCTATCTATGTATTTATCTATCTATCAACCTATCTATCTATCTGTCTATCTATCGATCTATCTATCTATCTTTCTGTCTATCTGTTTATCTATCTATCTCTCTTGTCTACCTTTTTGTCTCTCTATCTATCTGTCTATCTATCTATCTGTCTATCTGTCTATCTTTCTATCTATTTGTCTATCTATCTGTCTATCTATCTAACCCTCTATCTATCTATCTATCTCTCTATCTATCTATCTATGTATCTATCAGTCTATCTATCTCTCTGTTTATCAATCTATCTATCTATCTCTCTATATATCTGTCTATCTATGTCTCTGTCTATCTCTCTATCCATCTATCTCTATCTATCTATCTCTCTATCTATCTGCCTATCTGTCTCTCTATCTGTCTATCCATCTATATATCTATCTATCAATCATCTATCTATCTATCTGTCTATCTCTCCATCTATCTATCTATCTGTCTCTCTATCTGTCAGTCTATCTCTCCATCAGTCTCTCTATCTGTCTGACTTTCTATCTATCTATCTCTCTGTCTATCCATCTGTCTATCTATCTCTCTATCTGTCTGTTTGTCTATCTCCCTATTTGTCTATCTATCTATCTGTCTATCTATCTATCTGTCTCTCTATCTATCTGTCTATCCGTCCATCTATCTATCTGTCTACCTATCTCCCTATCTATCTATCTATCTATCTATGTATCTGTCTCTCTAACAATCTGTCTATCTATCTCTTTGTCTATCTATCTATCTGTCTCTCTATCTATCATCTATCAATAAATCTATCTATCTGTCTCTCTATCTATCTATCTATCTCTCTGTCTATCTATCTGTCTGTCTGTCTAACTATCTATCTATCATCTCTCCATCTATCTATCTATCTATCTATCTGTCTGTCTGTCTATCGCTTTGTCTATCTGTCTATCTATCTATCTATCTATCTTTCTATCTTTCTATCTATCTGTCTGTCTATCTTTCTATCTAACTATCTCACTTTCTCTCTATCTATCTATTTGTCTATCTATCTCTCCAGTTGTCTATCTTTCTCTCTACCTATTTATCTATCTACCTATCTATCTGTCTCTCTATCTATCTATCTGCTTATCTATCTATCTGTCTATCTGTTTATCTATCTATCTATCTATCTATCTCTCTATCTATCAATCATCTGTCTATCTATCTATCTATCTATCTCTCTCTCTATCTATCTATCTATTTGTCTATCTATCTATCTATCTATCTATCTATCTATCTGTCTATCTATCCATCGATCTGTCAATCTATCTATCTGTCTATCTATCTATCTTTCTATCCCTCAATCTATCTCTCTATCTGTCTATCTATCTACCAGTCTATCTTTCTATTTGTCTCTCTAACTATCTGTCTACCTGTCTATCTATTTATCAGTCTGTCGATCAATCTATCTGTCAATCTATCTATCTATCTGTCTCTCTATCTATCTATCTATCTATCTATCTATCTATCTATCTATCCATCTATCTATCTATCTATGTGTCTATCTGTCTCTCTATCTATCTGTCTATCTGTCTATCTATCTATCGATCCATATATCTCTTCATCTATCTTATTATCTATCTCTCTATATATATCTCTATCTATCTGTCTAGCCATCTCTCTGTCCATCTATCTGTCTATCTGTCTCTCTTTCTATATATCTGTCTACCTATCTCTCTATCTGTCTGTGTATCTATCTATTTATTTTCCTGCCTATCTACCTATCTGTGTATCTTTCAATCTATCTATCTATCTTTCTCCCTGTCTATCAATCTATCTATCTATCTATCTATCTCTCTATCTATCTACCTGTCTATCTATCTATCTATCTATCTGTCTATCTTTCTGTCTATCTGTCTATCTATACATCTATCTATCTGTCTTTCTCTCTATCTACTATTCTATCTATCTGTCTATCTTTTTGTCTACCTATCTATCTATCTGTCTCTCTTGTCTATCTATATGTCTCTCTATCTATCTACCTATCTATCTATCTATCTTTCTATCTATTTGTCTATCTATCTATCTATCTGTCTAACTCCCTATCTATCTATTTATCTACCTCTCTAACCATCTATCTATCTATTTGCCAATCTATCTATCTGTCTAACTATCTATCTACCTGTCTATCTTTATATCTATGTATGTATCTATCTATCTATCTATCTGTCTATCTTTCTATCGCTCTATCTATCTATCTGTCTCTCTATCTATCTATCTATCTATCTTTCTATCTATCTATCTATGTATCTATCTATCTATCTATCTATCTGTCTTTCTATCGCTCTATCTATCTATCTGTCTCTCTATCTATCTATCTATCTATCTATCTATCTGTCTTTCTATCTATCTTTCTATCTATCTATCTATCTATCTATCTATCCCTCTATCTATCTGTCTCTCTATCTATCTGTCTACCTATCTGTCTAGCTATCTCTCTGCCTATCTATCTATCTATCTACCTATCTGTCTATCTGTCTATCTATCTATCTGTCTGTCTATCATTCTAGCTGTCTCTCTATCTGTCCATCCATCTATTTGTCTATCTATCTCTCTGCCTATCTATCTGTCTATATGTCTGTCTATCCATCTGTCTATCTGTCTATTTATCTATCTATCTACTTGTCAGTCTATCTGTCTACCTGTCTATCAATCTGTCTCTCTGTCTATCAATCTATCTATCCATCTATCTCTCTATCTATCTATCTACCTATCTGTCTATCTATCTATCTGTCTATCTTTCTGTCTATCTGTCTATCTATCTGTCCATCTAAGTATCTATCTATCAATCTACCTATCTACTATCTGTCTATCTACCTATCTGTCTATCTATCTATCTATCTATCTATCTATCTATCTTGTCCATCTTTCTGTCTATCTATCTATCTACCTGCCTATCCATCTATCTATCTATCTACCTATCTGTCTTTCTATCTAACCCTCTATCCATCTGTCTATCTGACTATCTATCTATCTGCCTCTCCTTCTATCTGTCTATATGTCTATCTATCTATCCATCTATCTATCTATCTCTCTATCTCTTTATCTATGTCTCTGTCAATCTATCTATCTTTCTATCTCTATCGATCTGTCGCTCTATCTATCTGCCTATCTGTCTCTCTGTCTGTCTATCTATCTATCTTTCTATCTATCAATCATCTATCTATCTATCTATCTATCTGTCTGTCTATATCTCTATCTGTCTATCTATCTCTCTATCGGTCTGTCTATCTCTCCCTCTGTCTCTCTATCTGTCTATCTTTCTATCTGTCTATCTATCTCTCCACCTATCCATCTACCTATCTATCTCCCTATCTATCTATCCGTCTATCTCTCTATCTGCCTATCTATCTATCTGTCTCTCTATCCATCTCTTTATCTTCCTATCTATCTCTCTATCTATCTGTCTATCTGTCTATCTATCTATCTGTCTCCCTGTCTATCTATCTATGTATCTGTCTCTCTAACTATCTATCTATCTATCTCTCTATCTATCTATCTGTCTCTCTATCTATCTATCAATCAATATATCTATCTATCTATCTCTCTATCTATCTGTCCATCTATCCCTCTATCTATCTATCTATCTATCTGTCAGTCTAACTATAAATTTATCGATCTATCTATCTATCCATCTATCTATCTATCTATCTATCTATCTATCTGTCTGTCTATCTCTTTGTCTATCTATCTTTCTGCCTATCTATCGATCTATCTATCTATCTTTCTGTCTATCTGTCAATCTATCTATCTATCTAACTATCTTGCTATCTCGCCATCTATCTATATGTCTATCTATCTCTCCAGCTGTCTATCTTTCTATCTACCTATTTATCTATCTATCTATCTGTCTGTCTCTCTATCTATCTGCCTATCTATCTATCAACCTATCGTCTACCTCTCTACCTATCTATCTATCTGTATATCTATCTATCTGTCTATCTTTCTATCTATCTGCTTATCTATCTGTCTCTCTTGTCCATCTCTTTGTCTCTCTATCTGTCTGTCTATCTATCTATCTATCTGTCTATCTTTCAATTTATCTGTCTATCTATCTAACCCTCTATCTATCTATCTATCTAACTATCTGACTATCGGTTTCTCTATCTAACTGTCTATCTGTCTATCTATCTATCTATCTATCTATCTCTCTGTCTATCAATCTATCTGTCTCTGTATATCCATGTCTCTGTCTATCTATCTATCTCTATCTATCTATCTCTCTATCTATCTACCTATCTGTCTCTCTGTCTGTCTATCTATCTATCTATCTATCAATCATCTATCTGTCTATCTGTCTCTCCATTTGTCTATCTATCTATCTATTTCTCTATCTGTCTGTCTATCTTTCCATCTGTCTCTCTATCTGTCTGTCTTTCTATCTGTCTATCTATCGCTCTTTCTGTCAGTCTGTCAACCTCTCTATCCGTTTGTACATATATCTGTCTATCTGTCTCTCTATCTTTCTTTCTATCTATCTCTCTGTCTATCTATCTATCTATCTATCTATCTATCTATCTCTTTATCTATCAATCTGTCTCTCTGTCTATCTACCCTTCTGTCTAGCTGTATATCGGTCTATCTGTCTCTCTATCCATCTATCTGTCTATCTATCTGTTTGTCTATCAATCAATTTATCTGTCTATCTGTCTCTCTATCTATCCATCTATCTATCTCTCTGTCTATTTATCTGTCTCTCTATCTATCTATCTATCTATCTGTCTATCCATCTACTTATTTGTCCATCTATCTATCTGTCTATCTATCTCTCAGTCTATCTATCAATCTGCCTATCTATCTATTTGTCTATCTATCTATCTGTCTATCTATCTATCTGTCTCTCTATCTGTCTATATGCCCATCTGTCTAGCTGTCTCTCTATTTGTCTGTCTATCTGTCTATCTTTCTATCTATCTATCTATCTATCTATCTCTCTATCTATCTCTCTACCTGTCTATCTGCCTATCTATTTATCAGTCTATCTGTCTTCTATCAATCTGCCTATCTATATATCTATCTGTCTATCTATCTATCTGTCTGTCTATCTGTCTATCTATCTATCTATCAATCATCTATCTATCTCTCTGTCTATGTATCTCTCTATCTATTTGTCTATCTCTCCATCTGTCTCTCTATCTGTCTATCTTTCTAACTGTCTATCTATCTCTCTGTCTATCTATCTGTCTATCTGTCTCTCTGTCTATCTATCTCTCTAACTACTATCTATCTATCTATCTATCTCTCTATTTTTCTGTATATCTATCTCTCTGCCTATCTATCTATTTATCTCTCTACCTATCTAT